>OX422218.1:179915974-180373474 GCA_949130495.1 Sambucus nigra | reverse complement strand
AGAACTTCTTAGAAACTTAAGACTAATAGAAGAAGGAGAATAAAGACTAATGCCAGCTACACAAGTATAACCTAGTAAACAAGAGATATGAAGTAGTAGTAGGCTAGAACATGCTCCTAAACTTTTTAGTAAACCAATAGGAATAAATATTCCTATATACTCAAGCACCGTAGTTAATACTAAACCTGATTATATAAAAGACTTTCCAACTAGTGACAAGAGTTTCACTCCCGTTAAGATTATGGCAAGCCAAGCCATAAATCCAGTATGTATATACCTTAACTTAGACAATGCGCAAGATAGGAAGAAGGCCTTAGACGAATGGCGTAATCTGATAAACATGTGTTTTGCATCTAATGAACAATGGGATGCAAGTTCGTGTAAGCAGTACGCTGAGCAATCCATTAAAGGTATTGCAAAAGACTAGTTAGATAGTTTAAGAAAGGCTACAGATGAAGACCATATCTGAGGATGTTTTCGAACATCCCTCTCTATGATTGGGGGAGCCTGACTTTAGAGACCCTTTATTTTTCCTTGGATGCATTCAGCCGGTGGTGTCGGCAGACTTTCACTTGATCCATGTATCTTCTTAAGGTATTCTTTTAATTTTAACATTTTCCTTTCATGCATTCTCATTTTCCTTATGCATCTCTTTTTAATTGAATTTTTTTTACCTTTTGCAGACATGGTTCTATGAGGTGATTAGGTGTAGTACCTAGCTGTTCGCTTTGCAGGACGAGACCGTTGGAGATTGTTGCCAGTTGTATCGATGGTGCAAGGCCAAATGGACATTAAGGAGGTCTCTCTCTCTAGATACGGTGCATCAGGTCTTGAATGGCCTGACCAGTGATGAACGCGGTTTTTTCTTAGTGATCTGGGTGCATTTTGATTTGGTTGTATTCGACAAACCCATTGACGAATGACTTGATAACATGATTAGCTGTGTTGTCCATGATCATGTCGATATTAGGTAGCGGGTAATCATTCTTTGGAGAGGCTTTGTTCAAATTTCGATAGTCTACACACATCCAAACCTTCCCTCCCGATTTCAGTGCAGGTACTATGTTGGCTTGCCATCATGCGAATGAAGCCCACATTCAGTTGTTTGACCACATCTTCTTTAACTTTGAGTGGCCATTCGGTGTGGGGCTTTCTCAGATTTTATTTAACTGGCTGGTAATCTGGAAGAGTGGGGATGTCATGCTGAGTAATTTCAGGATCAATGCCAGGCATATCGTCATAGGACCATGCGAAGACATCTACGAATTCCTTTAATAATTCTTTGAGTTGTGCACGCCCATGCTCATCAAGGGTAGACCCTACCCTAATCTCGTGCAATAGGCTACTAGAATCAAGGTTAATAATAACAATCTTTTCTTTATTAACTTGAACGCGGTTATGGTGTTTGTTATTAACCTTATTTGGATCAGTTAAAAATTATTCATTTGAAAAATCATCATCATCAAAAGTTTGATTAGAATCTAAATAATTAATGTAAAGCACAACAAGATACTCAAGATCTTCGTTTATTTCATTGATAGGAAAAACAACATTAAGAACCTCATCAAAGGAGGTATCGGTTACATTTGAGCAAGGATAGACAACAGAAGAAGAAATGGGAGTAAACATTGGGGTTACATGGGATTTCAATAGGTGGAATCGGCGTAGCATGCTAGTTGAGGAGAGGTGTATCAACATCTTTAATCAAGTGGGATGGATCCAGTGATGTAGCGCTTGAATGAACCATGCAGAGTGTCAGCCCCAGTGTCTGCAAGTTGAATGAGTCCTCAGAGTCACTTTCCTCAACATCTTCGGTATCTTTGATGAGAAGTTGTACATGGTGTTGTGACCTTTTGGCCCATAGGTAGCTGTCTCAGAAAAAGATCTCCATTTTGAGTTTCATCTTCTTGTATGTATTGTCATACTAGGGTTTCGAAAAGCCACAAAAGGGAAGTTTTCGCCCTCTTTGATGAATCATCCATTCAAGGAGTCACTTGGGACAGTCTTGATGCGGTCTAGTCTTTTCTTTGGTCAAGACTGGATGCGTTCTAGTCTTTTCTTTGGGATAGTCTGGATGTGGTCTAATTCTTGATACCCCAAACCACAAGGGGAAATATTTCTTCAGTTCAATGGGATCAAGTATCCCTTGATGTCTTTGCCCTAGCCCCAGTCCAGGCATGAAATGCATGTTTTTGAACATCTGAATCACATTGACATTTCTATGAGGGTCGTATTTTGGACAAACTCTTTCTTTAAAATCATCACTTATCGGGCATAGAAATGGCTCAACTCGGAATCCTGATAGGAGACCATACTGTATCTCAAGGATTGGACTGCTGGTACTTGCACCCTCGGTATTATCATCATCGCCCAAAATGGTGATGACTCGTCTATTGGAAAAGAACTTCTATTTATTATGGAGTGATGAAGACACACCATTGATACTGCGGAGCCAAGGTCATCCGAGTAACAAGTTGAAATAATTTAGGATGTCAATAACTTAGAATTCAATGATTGGTTTTATAGGGCCAACCCCTGTTACAAGCTTTATGGATCCCATCACCTCCCGACGGGTATTATCCTAGGCACATACAGCAGCAAAAGTTGGAGCGAGGTTACCTTCCTTCAGTCCTAAGAATTTGAAGGTTCTTAATGGGCATACATTTAAGGCGGATCCATTATCGACAATATAGAGTGGTACGATCTTCCCCATAACTTCGACGGAGATGTTGAGTGAATGATTGTGGTTTGGCCCAATTCCGAGGATTTATTCATCAGAAAAGGATAGCATTCGGGTAGAGATTAAATATCCGACTAAATTTATCGCTTCTTCTGGTGTAGTAGAAGGAGGACCTGTGGGTCCAGTGAGCAATTTGATCATAGCATTTATGTGAAGCTGGGAAGACATGAAAAGCCCCCATAGAGTGATGTTAGCTTGAGTTTTCTTCAGTTGATTGAGGATCTTGCTCTCCTCGAGGGTCATTTCTGGTATAGGAAGGTTTTCAATTCCCTTCCCTTTGTCATTGGCTGGTAGTGAACTTGGGATTTGGTAAAGCCTCCTTGATCTGGTCATGTGATTTACTAAAGAAGGGAAGAAGATGAACCATGTTTCTTCGTCAATCTTGGGTTATTTTATCACTTTGTTTATTTATCGGAGGATCTCCTCAAATGATATCGCCAGTTTTCTCGAAAGCTTATTCTTCATTCGAATCTTTGAATTCTTCCCCCCATTCGGTGGCAACAATTCTGTCTTTCCATGTAAAATCAATGCATTCCACAACTTCATTGGCTTCTTCATATAGGTCTTCCCATTCTATGGGTATATGTAAGGGTGAAGGGACTAGGCTCCCTTTTAATTTCAGAGTATCAAGTAACTCGATAATACTGCTAATTTTATTGGTTTGCCTGACTAATTGTGCCATGATATGGACGACATCATCAAGGCTGACTTCATCAGTTGGTACCACCCAACTATCTGACTTTTGAGCCCATTTTTGTGCTTCCAAGAATAGCATACTGAACCTCTGGTTATCAATGATCATTTTTAGGCAAATTTCAGCCCAAACTCTAGGAGTTGGTTTAACACTTCAGATAATTCCATACCTCCATTTTCATAACAGGTACGGACAACGATGCATGCTCTGGTAAGGAGTGATAGTTCCTGATCAGTGAGGCTAATAGGGTGTAGGAGGTAATATGGTCAAGTTTGGAGAGGTTTAGGAGAGTGTATGGGTATGATTTGAGTTGAGGGATCAAATTCTGGGTTTATTTCTAGGAAGATACCATTGGTATGATTTGGGAGTGGGTTATGAGAAATGTTTAGTTTAGGATTGGCTGGTGGGGAAATGGTACCCCAGTCAATTAGACCTTGGATTATGTTTCTGAGGTGAAAGCATTGCTCGATGGTATGACCAACGGTTTGGTGAAGGGCACAATGGGCATCTTCCTTGAAGTTTCTTGGAAGTGAATTCGGCAACGGATCATGATCCAAGGGCTTGATGAGGTTTCGGCTTAACAGGGCTTGATATACTTTGGAGAGGGGAGCATGGAGCTCGGTGTATTCCTTTCGAACTGGGACATGGCGACTTTCTGGTACCCACAAAGTGGTTGGTTAAGAGATGTTGTTGATGGTTGAGACTGCATCACTGGGAGGTTTGTCATATTTTTGGGGGGTGAACTGTCAGGACACTTTCTTTGGATCAACCTTTGTTTTAGAAAGACCTTCCTTGATTTCTACTCCTGCTTCTCTGAGAGCTCGGAAGTGGGATAGTACTGTCCTCCCATGGCTGCTCGAACATGGGGTAAGAAGTTATTCTTCACTATGTTGACTTGTTCTTCCTCGGAAGGACGATTGGTCATAGTGGTTGCCTTTTCCTTCCATCGAGCTATAAAGTTACTGACTGATTCCCCAGAGTTCTGTTTGAGCATCTCTAAATCATGGCGGGTTACCTCAAGCACTTTGTTATATTTGTAGTGCAACATCAAAGCTACCGATTTTGGACTCCTCGAGGGACAAAAACCATCGGAAGGCGCTATCCTTCAAAATTTGTTGAAATAATTGGGCCATCACTTCTTCAGAAGCCCCTAGGAGAGTCATAGAACGGTGATAACTGCAAAGATGAACAATCGGTGGCCCACTTCCTCCGAATTTATTGATATTCGTTATCTTGAACTTCTCGGGTAACCTCGCCTTTGGATAAGGAGACATGTGGGTGTAGTCCATGTAATTTTTGGATATTCTGACTCGTCGAACTTCTTAGTTAGCATCTTGAGATCTTCTTTGACCTTATTCAATTCTTCCTCTTTTGGATCAATGATCACAGGCAAGTTAGCCCCAAGCCGGGCAATGTTTGGCATAGGAAGCTGGGTAGGCGGCGACCCATTAATAGGAGGGGCACGTGGAGTGTGTTGATACTCTTCGGGATCCTAGATAAGCTCAGGTGGACCCATAGCACAAGGGAATAAGACCTAGGGCTCTTGAGGAATAGGAACCTAATTTTGTTGCATCACTCGAACTTCAGTCTGAAGGTTGTCAATCTTGGACACGAGCTGAGTTAAAACTGCCGTCAGATCTGGCTGCACAACTGGCACTTGATCTGTGTTTTCCATGGAAAACGGATTGATACTGAACTCGAAAGAAGTAGGGGGAAGGGGCGGAGCTCCGGGGTGATTTGACTGAATACCGAAGCCAATAAGTAGCTAGGCGACCTGAGAAGGCGTAAAATGGGATTTAATTCTTAAAAGAAAGAAGGAAAATATTTTGACTTTTTTTTTATCATGAAAGACAAAATATTTATGGCTTTTTGATAAAGAAGTTTTTGGGATTTTTGATAAAGAAAGGAAAAAAGTTTTTGGATTTTTGATAAAGAAGGGAGAAATGTTTTTTGGGGACGGGTCTCAGCATGATTATTATTATTATTATTATTATTATTATTATTATTATTATTATTATTATTATGTTCTCACTTGTATTGAAATCTCCTAAATGCAAAATGAAATGCCGGACGAGACCTGAGCCTCGAAAAGTTGGGTTTGTAACATATGCAAAGCTATGGCTGGGCTTGTAACCAGGCTCACGGGCAGGGTCCCGTTTTAAAAATGCGCAAAAATTTGGGCAGCAGGTCGACCCTGAATTTCGACAGAGTTTCGGGTTAAAATTGGTAATCTAACATGTGTGTCCTAGGCTTAACACCTATATGCGGGTATGCAATTAATTGGGTGAATCGGAAAGGGCTCCCCCTTTGGCGTGGTTTCCACGATATACATCTTGCTTTTGAGGGAAATTGGTACGTGTGGACAAGCGGTTTGATATACCTGAGTGTATGTGAATTGCCTCACTATATACCTCGTGGGGATGGTACGTATGAGAGTGAATTCGATATACTCGACGTACGTGAACGAGTTACCTGCGATATACCTCCCATCGTGACTTCGGTCAAGCAGTACGATGTGAGGGAATCGTTCGATATACGTCGAAGGTACTTGGACAATAGAAGGTGAGAGTCATATCACTTAGGCTAACTGCGCCTTACCGGACCAATGCCCATCACGAAGTGACCCTCCAGTTACTGGAAAAAATTTGGTCAATCACAATGCTCTTTGGTGATATCATGTGAATAGTGCATGATTACCTTATAAGTATCTTATGAGAGTATCTTTCTTGATCATGCCCAATAGGGAGCAAAAGATGAGTGTCAATGGTGTACCAAGTATGGGTGGGTGATGCGTGCAATATGAGGATTTATGTGATCCTAGGTGCACGTGGTGTGAAGTGTACATGGATAATTTTCTATAAGTGCGTGAATGGAAGCATAAGTGTGGGTACTCGAATTTACCATTATGGGCCCGGACGAGTAGCCTAATTAAAACGGTCCAAAATCCGGACCCCTCACCTTAACTAAATAGAATTACCACTTAGTCTCCTCCCATGTTCTCGTATAGAGATGTTCCAGGAGAAGATGGTAAACGTGGGGGAGTCCAACACCCCCACTCCCCGAGGATATACATGTATATAATAAACCCTAAGTCTGTGGCAAAGGACAGTGTATTCTCTGTAAACGCTCCCCGGAGTATATAGAAATAATACTAACTGCACCACCGTGGACGTAGGCATTCTGACTGAACCACGTACATATTATGTTGTGTGATTGGTATTTTATCTTCTTTATTTTCCTTGGTGATTGCGCTTCTCTCAAATATTTGTGTTGAATATAATTGTCACCACAATTGGCATCGTTTGTGGGAACGTTAATTTTCCCTGAGAAAGCCCACACCAACAAAGAAGTTCGAAATGTCTGATCACAGCAGTAACGCTCCTCAAGCAGGAGATATCTAAGAACAACCTCCTCCTCGCAAGATCAGGTCTGAAGTTCGGCATTCAGATCAGAGGGCTCGCCGAGAGAGGACAACCTCAAAGGAAAGCCAAGGACTAGTGAGGTCCACACAAATCTCCAAGTTGATTGATGCCTATGAGGCAAGGATCCAAGAGTAAAGGGAGTCCTCTCGTAAACAGGAGGCTAAGAATGCTCGCCTTAAAAGGAAATTAGAAAGAATGGGGAGAGAGCTCCATCACAACACTAGGCGACGTCCGTACTGCACTCCTAGCCCTCAAGGGAGCAAGTCTAGCAGCCGAGGAAGGAGCCCTAGGCGTGGATCCCAAAAGAGTGAAAAGCACAAGTCAGGCAGTGACTCACCTGAGAACCAGCGACCGGCTCGCCGTTACAAGAGCCCAGCTCACAGAAATGAGAACATACAAAATTTGGTCCGAAGAGAGATGGACCAACACCCAGCACATTGCGGCGCAAGATCGACCAGGGAGCTTTCTAGAAGAGCTCTCAAGACCCAGATGAAATCCCCTTTCTCGAGGAAAATAGAAGAAGAGGAAGCTCCCAAGAAGTTCGCAATTTCAAGATTCAAGATTTATGATGGAAAAACTGATCCCATTGATCATGTTAGGCAGTACAGGCAAGACATGACCCTCTGGAACCACCGAGATGCACTGATGTGCCAAAATTTTCCCTCGAGCCTACATGACGTGGCACAGAAATGGTTCGAAAGGCTCCCTCGTAGGTCTATCAGGAGCTTTGAGTCCCTAGCCAAGCTCTTTACATCCGACTTCATCACTAGTAGCTCCCATCACAAAAGGATGGATGCTTTGCTAATAATGAAAATGACACCTCAAGAAACCCTCCGAGACTACGCGAAGAGGTAATGATAGTTATTCAACGAAGTCGAGGACTGATCGGAGCAGGTGACAATGGCCTCCTTCAAAATTGGGCTACCCAGCTCTTCCCTTCTGCACCAGTCCCTGACGAAGAAAGAGGCCACGACCATCGATAACCTGATGGCTCGCATTGAGAAATACGCCAAGGTGGAGGACGTGACCCGCCTCAGAGATAGGTGCCTACCATTATTCAAGGTGATCAAAAAGAGCTTTGAATGTAATGAAGAATGTGAAAAAGATTTATGGAATTGAAAAAGTATTTAGGGTCACCTCCATTGCGCTCCTGACCAATCATAGGTGAAAATTATACCTGTACTTAGTTGTTTCTGAATCGACTATAAGTTATGTATTGATCTGAGAAGAGAATGGAGTTCAAAATCCCGTCTACTATACCAGTAAGGCTTTACGGGGAACAAAAATTAGGTACCCTCATTTGGATAAATTGATATGTCTCTAAGGCAGGCTTTGTATAAACCGAAGAAATCTAGTAGATTAATGTACTGGGCTGTGGAATTAGGGGAGTATGATATCATATATAAGCCAAGGTCTTCTTTTAAAGTCCAAGCAGTGAAATATTTCATAGTTGAGTTCACTTACTCTGAGGTCCCCGAGAAACAAAGTGAACAGGCCGAACAAGAATCAGGAGGAAGTGATGGTAATAAGAAACCTCCGGAAGAACCTTCTTCAAAAGAAGGAGTTGCTGACCTACCAAATTCCTCTTTTTGAACACAGGAGATGACCAGGAAGTGTGAAGATGCAAGAGGAAAAATATTCTACTCAAGGAATTGAAAAGACCAAGCGTTTAACAACTACCCAATATGGAATTTATATTTTGATGGGTCATCTTGTACAATCGGTAGTGGAGCAGGTATAATACTTAACACTCCTGATGGTATTGATATTGAGTATGCCCTACATTTTTAATTCCAGGCTTTAAATAATAAAGCAGAGTATAAAGCCCTTCTTGTGGGCTTAAGTTTAGCCTAATCATTGAGTGCCAGGCAAGTTGTGGCACACAGTGACTCTCAGTTGGTTATGAACCAAATACTGGGTTTATATGGAGCTAAAGGAGAATTAACAACCATGTATTTATCCAAAGCGATAAAAGTCATTGAAAATTACCAGCTATCTAGATGAACAGAATCCTAAGGTTGGAAAATGCTTGAGCGGAAGCCCTTGCTCGGCTAGCCTCAACTGCCAGGATTGAACTCCGAAGAACTACCCCTATTGAGATTTTGGCCAATAGGAGCATATATAAATATTCGATGATAAATTTTATTGCCATGGGCATGGGGCCATCATAGATGGACCCCATCAGATCATACATTGAAGAGGTAAATCTACCAATAGATATGGTGGAAGCAAAGAAGTTGAAGGATAAAGTAGATTGGTATGTACTAGATAAAGGTGTTTTTATTAATGAGAGGACTAATAGTCAAGTTTCAACGCTATGTACATCCACTAGAGGTCCAAGATCTAATTTAGGGGGTGCATGAAGGATCATGTGGAGCTCACATAGCAGTGAGAACACTTTTGTAGAGAATTAGTGCGTAAGGATATTACTAGTCAACAATGCGAGCAGACTTTGCAACTTTTGCCAAGAAGTGTGATAAATGTTAAAGATTATCCACCTTTCGAAAAACTCCAAAGGCTCCTCTCACTCAAATCACTTAACCATGGTCATTTTCCTTGTGGGGTATAGACTTGGTTGGAACATTGCTGACCACCCAAGGAAGATTTAAGTACTTGGTCACCGCAGTGTATTATTTTAGAAAATGGGTTGAGGAATAGCCCTTGATAGACAGGCCTTATGAAAAGGTCTATCAGTTCATATGGAAAAGCATCATATATAGGTATGGGTTGCTATATGCTTTCAATACCGACCACGAAACACAATTTGACATTGATGAATTAGCAACTTATTTTGTTCAGTCCAATATTCAAAAATTATATTCAGCTCTAGGACATCCTTAGAGTAATGGAAAAACTGAAGTTACGAATAAAACTTTGTTAACGGGTTCAAGAAAATCCTTGATAATGCCAAGGGAAACTTAATAAACGAGTTATATTTTATCTTATGGGCGTACCAAACAAGCCCTAGAACAATAACTGGAGAATCCCCATATATGTTATCATTTGGGACTGAAGTCATCATCTGTCGAGATGGGCTTACCATTCCATAGAGTTTTAAATTTTAATTCTCCCTTAAGTGACCTAATGAGACGGCTGGATCTAGATATGCTGGAAGATGTAAGAGAAGATACTACCTTGAGAAATACAACATACCAATAGATAACAACCCGTTTTTATAATAAAATGATGAAATCGACCAACATAAAGGAAGGAGATTATGTGCTGAAGAAAGTGCTACAGAAAAATAACAAGCTAGAGGCCAATTGGCATGGGCCATACCGTATTTCAGCAGTCATCTGACCGGGAACTTATCAAATTGTAACATTAGAAGGTGAAGAATTCAAAAATCCATGGAATGCCTAACGTCTCAAAAAATATTACCAATGATGCTATCAGTTGAAATCGGTTTGAAATTGAAGTTCAGTAACAATAAAATAATTCGTTCTTTCAATTTTTGTTTTTGAATTTTTTTGGAAGTACTAGTTCTATGCACTAAGTCAGAAGTTATTTCCATAAAACCTTGAAATTATTGCTCGGTTAAGAAAATCTTTTCCAAAAAGATGCTCGGGACACCACAAGAATACAAGAGAGTTTCTTGGCACAAGAAATAAGTTGCTCAAAAATATAAGAGAATTGCTCGGCATAAGAAATAAGTTGCTCAAAAAAGCCATAAACTTGATAGATGGTATGTCAAGTCCAAGTGAACAGGATGCTAAGTCCTCAAGAAACTTGGTCCACAAACATTAGGATAAAATAAGATATTTATCCTTCTGGGAGAAGTGCAGGAAGAATGTTGCAAAGATTTCTCAAGAGGAACGTATGCACATATTCCACATACGCGTGGTCACACCATTGGTATCTAATGCAAAAACCTAACACTTGGGTGCATTAGTTTAACCTTTGGAGACACATGGGTAACTAGCTATAAATTTAGATTTTAATTTACATATAATAGTAGAACCCATGTATTGATTTAACTAGCTCTAAATTTAGATTTTATTCTAAGTATGCTAGTAGAACATATATATTCATTGGTAATTGATACTCAATTTAGATATTTTAATCTAATTGTATCAATAGAACTAATGAGAAAGAAAGCATTAATCTTACAAATTCAACACAAGATAAGTTGGTCAAACTTTTATTTCATTAAATCAAATTAATTACATAACTTGTAAGGACATAATTTTATAAATGTCCGGGGTAGAATCTAGGAATTTTATGTTTTACATAGATCACAGTATGTATGTCTGATACCTCTACATTCACCACATCAACACGATCATCCACGACGGTCTTGATCCAAATCCATGCATCCATCCTATTTACACGTGCATCATGCTTCATGCAACGTGCTACTCAACCATTCCCACTACTCCACTTCGTATTATTGGTAAAATGATTTATTGGAGTTGTTTATATTCGCATAAATATTTGGGAATTTTTCAGAAAATATTTTTTCGAAGTCTGATTTGTTTTCATCAAAAACATATTTTTTTCTAAGTGTAGAAGCGGAGTGTCTCGGTCGACGAGCTCATTCAAATGACATAGCATTGTCTTTCACGCGGGATTGGCATGTCGCACGATATTGTTCAAGTGCCACCTATCCTTCGTTCGACCTACATGCTTATCTCATTCAAACGCCGTGGCCGCCTCGATTTTGGTATAAATATTTGGTCACTTTCTACATGTTTTCTAAGTCTTTTTTGCACATGATTTCTACGATTAAAAATCCAGAAAATAGACTTCACCTTTTAAGGTTTTATGACTTCTTTATTCACATAAACACTCCCATCTATGTGTGTGAATCTTTAAACCTTCGAGAGGATCGTTTTAACTTATCTGAAGTAATTTGTAGAGAAGCCGTTCGTTTCTTCATTGCTGCCCATCTGGAGTTCTTGCAGGAGATTCCATCCGACGACATCGAAATCGACACCTAAGGGTATTTCGTATGTCACTCTTATTTTCATTATAATCCGTGTAACCATTATTTACAAATTATAGTGAAAATAAAATGGTTTAGCCCCTCTGGGGAATTTTTCCTCATTTGTGTGTTTTGTTTGTGATTGACTTTTCTTGCACGATCATATTGATTTCAATCACACCTAGATGCATGTTTTAGGATTTAATTGAAAAACTTAGTTTAATTAAATAATTTCTTAATTTGAACAAACGCGCACTCTTCCAATTGGTATTAGAGCCAATTACACAATTATACCGTGTAATTTTTTGCAAAATTTTTCTAAGATATCAATTTTCTGAAAAATTGATTTTTGAAAAAGGGCGTGTTCAAAATGGAGAAATTATATAATAAAATGCCAATTTTTGAAGGGACAAATTATGCATACTGGAAAGCCCGCATGAAATCTACTTTAAAAGCCATTGATGAACGTGTTTGGATTTTGGTTGAAAGAGGGTGGACACCTCCCTCCATCACTGTTGATAACGTGACTAAATTAAAATCTGTCACTGCATGGACTAAAGAAGAATTTAAATGGTCATCTTTTAATTCTAAGGGTTTAAGTGTTATTTCTGGATCCGTCACACCTGACAAGTTCCGGGGGATAATGACGTGCACCACGTCAAAAGAGGCATGGGATGTTTTGCAACTTACCCATGAAGGAACTAATGCTGTGAAAGAGTCTAAACTGCAAAACTTAACAACTCAATTTGAAACTATCACCATGCTTAAGACTGAATGTTTTGATGAATTTTATGCTAGGTTATCTGATATTGTAAACACTAGCTTTAATCTTGGTGAACACATTCCTAATGCTAGAGTTGTTAAAAAGATTCTAAGATCACTGCCTAAGCGTTTTATCCCTAAATTTAATGTGATAAATTATATGGGTAATTTAAACAGACTTAAATTGGAGGAACTTATAGGAGACTTACAATCGTATGAAATTGATATGTTTCCTAAATATGTCAATCCTAAAGATGAGGGAATTGCCTTAATGCCCATGATAGAAAGAGTGAGGGGTCGGTAAGAAAGAGGGTTGAGTCATCTAGAAAAAGGGAGATAGAAACGTCAGATTCTGAGTGTGACTTTGATTTAGATGATTTGGCCTTATTTGCAAAAAAAATCAAGAAAAATCTCAAATTCAAGAAAAATGGAAATTTCAAAGATAAAAAGAATTGGGGAAAATAAGTCTGAAGAAAAACGAAAAAGATTTTAATGACCCTCCTAAGAAAGACGGTGAGAGATTCTATGAGTGCGACGGTCAGGGTCATAGAGCTTTTGAGTGTGCTACTAGGCTTAACAAACTTTCCAAAGATAAGGGCAAAGTTGTCCTTAACGCTACCCTTAGTGAGGACAGTGAGGTCGAGTCAGTGGAATCTGGAGATGAGTCATCGCATGAGTGTAACTTCACTACATTCATGGCTAGTCATTTTAGTACCTCTAGTGCTCCTCACGATGATGAGGATGCTTCTTCACAGGGACACCTTAACATTGAGAACGATGTGAGTGAGGGGGAGGATGATGCAAGTGAGAGCGAGAGTAATCTTCAACAGGCCTACGCTGAGTTATATAATGAGACTTTCAAAACCAAAAAGCGTAACAAAGCATTAGTTCTTAGGATCACTGCTTTAGAGGAAGATTTAGATGAAGCGAGAGAGAGAGAGAGTCCTCCACCTGAACTACCTTAAGAGAGAGAGAGTCCGCCTGTATTGAGAGAGAAAGTTTATTTAGAGAGAGAGACTGTTTGGAGAGAGAGATAGTTGTTTTTAGAAAGACAAAGGGGACTTGACTAAACAAGTGGCTAGTCTTACGAGTGAACTCCATTCCTCCCTAAAGACTCAAAAGAAACTTGAAGCCCTTGTAGCCCAGCTTACTCATGATCTTAAGAGAGCACGGGAAGTCAAGGTTCAAATCGAGGACAGCACTGGAAAGATGGGAAAGATGCTCCTCGGCCCCACTTTAGGTTTTGATGATAGGCAGGGAATAGGTTTTGATTGTGCCTTCACATCCCAAATTGCACCTGGACTAGTTCCTGAGTTTACTACGACTCCATATGGCCACCACCAAAAACCACGAAGGAGAGTTCGACCAAGAAAAGCAAACTAAGGTCCGCTTAAGACTATGTTCTTTTGTAAGTATTACGAAAGAAAAGGCCACCTCATGGAGTTTTTCTATAGTTTGGGTCAGATACGAGGTACTACTGCTCTACCACATCATACTGATGATTTTTCCAGTCTAAGAGAGTGTGTTGAGTTTTTAGCTGCCATATCACAGAGTTTGATGGAGGAATTCCGACGGATGTCTTTGCCTTCAGTGAATTCTTCTCGTATCCTGGCTAAAACCAACAACAACAAAGGTAAACAAAAGGTTACCACTTCTTGGGTACCTAAGAAAGATAAAAAGGCCCTTGTTGTTCATGTCTCTCTCAAAGCACATAATACCTCACAGTGGTATTTTGATAGTGGGAGCTCTAGACATATGACAGGTGATGTCTCATTTTTTACCTACCTAGAGGATTATAAGGAAGGTAGAGTCATCTTTGGAGATAGGAACAAGTCTACCATCGTAGGAAGAGGTACAGTAGAGTTACCAAGATTTCCTAAGCTAGGGAATGTTTTGTACGTCAAACGTTTGAAAGAAAACCTTCTCAACATTAGCCAGTTGTGTGATGCTGTCTTTTCCGTAATGTTTGACCGGGAAGCATGTAATGTCTATAATCAAGTCGATAAACTTTTAGTTCAAGGGGTGAGGACATAAGATAATTTCTATGGGACTGTTCCCATGTCTTCACTTGTCTGCAACAACGCAACGATAATTCCTATGGATCTATGGCACCAAGGTCTAGGTCACGTGAACGTTTAGCTAAAAAGGACCTAGTATGTACCATCACTCAGAAAGCTAACTTCCACGGTTTGTGTACCCTATCAATTGGAAAAGCAAATCCATAGCCCCCATAGGAAGTTGAATTCCATTGCCACCTCCCGTGTACTTGATTTGATTCACATGGATCTTATGGGTCCTACTCGTACTGAGAGTATGGGTGGTAAGAGGTATATCCTCATGATGGTGGATGATTTCTCCAGATATTCTATTGTAGGTTTTCTGAGAGAGAAATCCGATGCTATAGAGTTTTTAACGACCAAGTGCCGTGTCCTGCAAAATCAATACGGAGTCACTATTAACAGGATACGTAGTGATAACGGTAAGGAATTTAAGGAAGTAAGGGTAGATCTTTATTGTGATAGCCTTAGGATCAAACATGAGTTTTCTACTGTGAAGACTCCTCAGCAAAATGGGATTGTTGAGAGAAAGAACAAGATGATTCAGGAAATGGATAGATATATGCTTCTAGGTCATAAAGGGGCTAGGAGATTTTGGGTAGAGGCGGTGTGTACCGCATGCCACATAGGTGAATAGGGTTTACCTACGTCTACACACACTTAAGACGCCTTATAAATTGTGGACTGGAAAGAAACCCAACCTTGCATATTTTCGTGTCTTTGGGAGTAAATGCCACATCCTGCGGGATATAGAGCAATTAGGAGAGTTTGACTCCCGGAGTGACGAGGGAATACTATTAGGATATTCATCAAATAGTAAAGCGTACCGAATTTTTAACGTGAAGAGCTCTAAGGTTATGGAGTTAATAAACGTAAACGTGCAAGATGACGAACCTCCAATGTTTATTGACCCTAGCCTTAAGTGTGAGGATTAGGACTTTTCTGGAAACGATTTACTTACCCCTCACCCACACCCTATGGACCCTACTCCTATGTTAGGGGGAATACCTGTTTGGGTTCACAAGATTCATGATCCTTCTGCTATTATTGGTGATCCCACTTTAGGGGTCAAGACTCGTGCTCAACTAGAGAATGTTTTTATCCATGTCTGATACACATCCAAAGTCGAGCCCACGAATTACAAAAAATCACTCAAGGATGAACACTGGATATCTGCTATGCAGGATGAGTTTCTTTAGTTTAAAAAGAACAATTTCTGGGAACTTGTCCCCCGACCTAGTGAGACTAATGTGATAGGTACCAGGTGAATTTTCAAGAACAAAATGGATGAAATTGTACCACAATTAGAAATAAGGCTGGGTTGGTCGCTCAAGTCTACACATAGATAGAAGGTGTAGACTTTGGGGAGACATTTGCTCCTGTTACGAGGCTTGAGTCCATTCGCTTACTACTCGCCATCGCATGTCATCTGCGCTTCAAGTTATATCAGATGGATGTCAAGAGTGCCTTTCTAAATGGCATTCTACAATAGGAAGTTTATGTGGAACAACCACAAGGGTTGAAGACCCCAAGAACCCGGAGTACATATACTATCAGAGGAAAGACTTGTATGGTTTGAAGCAAGCACCCCGTGCTTGGTACGAGAGGGTTACTTCCTATCTCTTAGCCCGTGGCTTCAATAGAGGGAAAGTTAACATGAAGTTGTTCGTCAGTAGAGATGACGGTACTATTTTGGTTACTCGGGTCTATGTGGACGACATAGTCTTTAGATCCATGTTCTCCCATCATGCTCATCACTTTGAGGAGGAGATGAAAAGTGAGTTTGAGATGAGCATGGTAGGTGATCTTACTTTCTTCCTTGGTCTCCAGGTTCGTCAGATAGAGGATGGGATGTTCATCTCCCAATCCAAGTATACTATAGACCTAGTGAAGAAATTTGGTTTAGACTCCCCTAAGCATGAACGTACACCTATGAGTACTTCTATCAAGCTTAGTAAGGGAACTTCAGGCAAGGACGTAGATCATACCTTGTATCAGAGTATGATAGGTAGTCTTCTCTACTTAACTTCCAGTCGTCCCGACATAGCCTTTAGTGTTGGAGTTTGTGCGCAATATCACGCATCCTCAAAAGAGTCACACTTACTTGCTCTAAAATTTATTATTAAATACGTGAGTGGGACTCTCTCATATAGTATTTAGTATTCCTTTTATACCGATGACCGTTTGTCTGCCTATTCAAATGTCGATTGGGCCAGGGATGTAGATAGTTGTAGTAACACTTGTGGTGGGTGTTTTTATTTTGGTTATGCTTTTGTTTCCTGGTTGAGAAAGAAGCAAAAACTCCATCTCTTTGTCCACAGCGGAGGCTGAGTACATCGTCGCCGGAGTTATTTGACGTAACTCTTATAGATGACGAAAATGCTGGAGGATTATGGAATATCACAAGACACCATGACTATCTCTTGTGATAACACGAGCGCGATACACATATCCCAAAATCCAGTCCAGCATTCGCGCATGAAGCACATCAGGATACACGAGCACTTTATACGACAATTAGTTAAGGAGAAAGTCGTATCCCTGAGTTTCATATCCACCGACTGTTAGTTCGCCCATATTTTCATGAAACCTTTAGATGCCCTTAGTTTCGAGAGTCTTAGGAAGTCTTTAGGGATTTGCACAGTTGACTGAGGGGTTGGACGTTTAGGATATGATGCATTGTCATGTTCGTATCATATGATTCCTATTGCTAGTTTGTATCATTTGTATTATTATTTTTGCTTTTTTATATTTTAAAAAAAATCCAAAAAGATTTTCTTTTTATAAAAATTTTAGAAAAGCATAAAAAGATTTTTTTTATTTACACCTTTTATGGATAAGCATTTAAGGTAGCCGGGTCACAAATTTCATTCCATTTATCCATGTGAATGTTTGATAGTGATTTGAGACGCTACATCATTGCATCCATGTGCTTTACATTGTTTGGAGTCCTTGAGATATGATTGGTGATATATTTCTACATGTTTGGCTCCCTATCTCCTTTATTGCACACATGCATAATTTTATTTGATTATTGTACTTATCTATCACATATTGTCTTGAGTGTTTCCATCTCAATTCTGTCTATACAATGAACCATATGCGATAAAACTTGACAAGATTGGAATGCATGTAAAAACCCGTTTGGGGAGATTGTGTGATATTTTAAAATGGTGAATGGCTATGAAAGGTTCTTATCTATCCTTTGTGATTAAGCCACCGTTTCAATAGACCTAAAAAATTGAGGAATTTTATTATCCGGGGTCCAAAGAGGTTAAAAGAGCCCCGAAAAATTTAAAGGCAATAAAAAGCAATACATGCCAAATATGGGCCATTAGGTTTCACCATCAATTCTCCAAAGTTTGAGAATTTAGATCACCTGTATTCAAAATATATATATCTGAGGGAGTTTGGTTGGAGAATGTAAATGGCTTTGCACTTCCTTGAAAGTCCTGAAAAAGCATTAAATCGTTTTAGACGTTATTAGTGTGGAAATCACTTTGAGCTTTGATTTGCTGATTTGATTGAGTCAATGTCTCATATTTCCATCTTTTTAAACTTAAGAAAGATGTTGAGTTCATTTGTTAGGAGTATCTGATATTCATCGGGCACATATGTCATGTTTGTATGCCTTCATTTTCCTATCGAATTTGATCACACCCCTACATTTTCGCTATCATCAACTTGGTTGTTTTTGTGTTTGTTCAAGGTGTGATTCTTTGTTGTCTATTTTGTGTGAATTTTTTTTTGAAAAATTCAAAAATAGGAAGTTTTTTACCGTGTGACATTTTCCATATTTATGCTTCTCATATCTGTCTATTTGGGGACATCATAAAAAGGGGGAGAATGAATAATGGGGGAGATTGATTTGGTTGGTTGATTTATCAATAATTTGCTTAAGCTTAATTAATCTTTGATTTTTGCCTATCATTATATTTCAAACTGTTGCGTGTCACGGGTATCTACTTATCTCATGTGTGTAGGTACAAAGTTGATAATTATTGGATTGCACAACCTGATGAGAAAAGCTTTGGGAGTTTCAGAAGAGCTGAAGATTTGAAGATGTTGAAGTTTGATTGAAGACATGTCATTTAGTATTCTCAGTTTGAGGGTTTAATGGGGATATTATCTTGTATGTCATTTGATTTCATAATTCATATTTTTTATGTATGTACCATCATAGACATAGGGGGAGATTTGTAAGGACATAATTTTATAAATGTCCGGGGTAGAATCTACGAATTTTATGTTTTCCCTAGATCACAGTATGTATGTCTGATACTGCTACATTCCGCACGTCAACACGATCATCCATGATAGCCTTGATCTGAATCCATGAATCCATCATCTTCACACGTGCGTCATGCTTCATGCAACATGCTGCTCAATCATTCCCAGAACTCCGCTTCGTATTATTGGTCAAATGATTTATTGGAGCTGTTTATATTCTGTGACACCCCGATTAATTAAATACCGGGTAGCTACTCCTTTATTCAAATTAAAAACGAAATGTACAGTTGAATCAGTTTAATAGCATCACTGTCGAAAACATTTTTCATTATTACTAGCCACCTAATATTTAAAAAGTGAAGTGTCAATTTTAAATTAAATAAAATAAAACATCCATCCAAACCATTTATTAAATAAAGACATCACCATCACAATAGTCATAAAATGAATAACTGAAATAAATAGAGCTTGGAGTAAACACTCCTCATAATGAATCCAAATTAATTAATACAACCGGTTACAATCTGAAATAAAACGTTAAGATTGAACTGAAGTCTAAACTGAAAGAAATGAACTATCTCAATGGAATGGGCGACATGCCCTAAAATAACTGAATGGAAACAACTGATAGATAGAATCGTCTCTAAACAATGTCCTGTAGCTTCCACAGCAGCTACAGCTCGTCAAAGAGTGGAACTCCTATGCTTGGCGTCCCTGTGGCTGGGCACCTAAAAGGTTTTTACAAAATAGATTTGATAGCAAACGGGTCAGAGCCCCGCTTGTGAAAACAGTTTAAAAATATGGCAAGTGTTTAATAACAATAAACAAAGAATATTAATTACATGTTAGCGACGTGCACTCACATGAGTCCCTCACTTCTCCTCTAATGTGCACTCCTAACGCATCCATAACCCGTGCTAGTCATACTACTTACTAACTAGTCTAAGGCATAACTTAACTTCTCATTATAGAATTTAATCTTTAATCCTGATATTTACAGTACCCTATAAATGTGCCTTAATTCTCAATTTACAACTTTTACTTAAGTGGAGTTCTCATTTTAATCTCTATTAAAATATCACAAGTAATACACAACATTACTTTACTAAGTTCTTCAAGGATTATTATCTGTATATTATTCACATCATAAATATACTATACTTGCACTTCTAGACTCAGCTACTGTGCACATACTCTGCTATCTTATCCCGGTACATCACGTACATAAGGAACACAAATTCCGAATCTCTCAGGAATTGTTAGAATAAGCACAACACACAAAAGTGGAGGCGAACATAATTCAACATACCTATGGGTCACGCACATACCTACGCTCCATAGTCAGCTGACTTATTAAATCACAATAAGTCATTCTAGAATTATGTCCTTAAGGTACCACACTAAATCTCCCCCGTAGGCACATAAAGATTAGTTGGTCCTATCCGAACGACGACCTCCGTGATAGCAAGTATGGTAGGTATGTTTATACACATAATTCATACACTAAGCATTCACACATCTTAGTTATCATATTAATTGTGAAGGTATATTCAGCATCTTTGTACCCTTACTCAATTCTCATATATATTAAGTCTTTCAATGATATATTACATAGATTATAGACACGTCTCACGTCGTATCTTCTTTCACTTATAACCTTTCTCAAATGGGTTATTACGTTTCATATTATATCCACTTTCCACTTCATTATTCATAAGGTCTTTACTTCTGCCCTAACCTTATCTCTTCAAATTATTCGAATTCACTCTTTCAACGTTACTAATATCTCACTAATCTAGTCTCGATATGAAATTAGGTATTCCCCTCACCCAAATGTAACTTAACTAAAGTTAAACCATAAGATTCATACCTACTAGTCTCCATCAAGATTAAGGATATTCACAAAGTCTCCAATAATAATTTCTAGGCCTTATCATCAATATAATTCAATTAGGAAAACTTTTAGGTTTTCTGGGAAGGTCGATCGATCGACCATGACCTTCGATCGATCGATGGTGGTCGATCGATCGACTGATGAATGTCGATCGATCGATTGCACCAGGTC
Source organism: Sambucus nigra (assembly GCA_949130495.1). NCBI lineage: Eukaryota > Viridiplantae > Streptophyta > Magnoliopsida > Dipsacales > Adoxaceae > Sambucus > Sambucus nigra. The sequence continues at coordinate 180,352,580 of OX422218.1, read as the reverse complement.
TGCTACGGGTTTGTTCGTTTTTCAACCCTTAAACCGATCCAAAACACCATTACACATCATGAAATTTTGTTCTAACGTTATACCAACAACATATAATCATTCTACAATGTTTCTAACGTCCTAAAACATATAAATCATCCTCTACATGCCATATATGGATCAAAGTTTGGTTAAGAACCCTAGTTTCTCTTTTTCTTTCAAGAACATCATAATCTCCTTCTACAATCTGTTTTAATTCATCCAAGGCTGTAATTCATATCCTAAATTCGTCCAGAATGTTACTACATGCAAGTCCTAACATTATTTCAACATTTAATCTTCCAATTCATGGGTTTAATCAACTTTCCAAGACAATTTTCCATTAAACTACTCATGGAACATATATTCAAAGTTAAATCACAATTAACCACTTGCCTTATGTTCTTCTTGGTATTGAAGGTTGATGATGATGATTTGTTATCTTCTTTTTCTGCAGAAATCCCCTTACTTTTTCTCTCTAGAGCTTTCCTTCTCAAAGATGATAATGGAGGTAGGAGATGGCTAAGGGTGGGTTATGTTTTTGTCTTCCAACTTCTCCCGTAGCCCACCTTTGGGTTTGTGGGGATAATGGGTTAGTGGGGATAAAGATTAAGTCAGATTTTAATTCCCAAAATTCGTAGCTTTTAATTCCCCAAAATGCCAAATTACTAAATTACCCTTTTGGGTTGCCGGTTTGGCCTAAAAATGCCCCGGGACCCAAACTATACCCCCGGCTAGTGTTTTCTGACTATTTCGACCCTTCCGGACACTTTGGCGCACTCAAAATGACTATTTGGTCAATAGAAAAATAAATTATTTTAAAATCTCATATTTTCATTTTTGACGCGGTTGACACGCGCGTCCCAATTAAATTTCCCAAATTGCCGTATTTTCAACTCTCGATAATTTTAATACTTTCAACATTCAATATTACTTAAGTCAACACCGTAATATTAAATCATCTCAATATATTCAAATACCAACTCACGTCTCGCTAGTATTTAATTCCGGATTAATTTTCCAATTAATTCTCATTTAATTAATTAATCCCATTAATAATTATCATGAAAAATACGGGGTATTACATACTTCCCCCCTAATAACAGAATTTCGTCCCGAAATTCGGAACTTAAAACATACCTGGCAGAAACAACTCTGGGTAACGCTCACGCATCTCGTCCTCGCGCTCCCAAGTGGACTCCTCGACATTATGATGTCGCCACTGAACGCGTACTAACGGTACTATCTTCGACCTCAGTTTCCTCTCGCTGCGGTCCAGAATAGCAATCGGTCCTTCCTCGTAAGAACTGTCTGGTTGAAGGTCGATATCCTCCAACGCAATATGAGTATGAGCCAAATCGTCCCTAAGGTATTTCCTTAGCGATGAAATGTGGAACACATCGTGAATCCTGTGCAAGTGTTCCGGTAATCCCAGTCTATAAGCAACTGGTCCAACCCGCTCGATGATAGGAAATGGCCCCACATATCTCGGTGCCAGTTTCCCCTTCTTCCCAAAGCGCATAATCCCCTTCATCGGAGATACTCTAAGCAACACCTGATCTCCCACCTTAAACTCTCTGAAAGTTCTCTTAGCATCGGCGTAGCTCTTCTGCCTGTCTTGAGCTACCCGAATGTGACTGCGAATCATCTCTATCCTTGCCGAGGTATCCTGAATCACCTCCGGCCCAAGCAGCTTATTGTCCCCCACCTCTAGCCAACATGCTGGGGAACGACACGGTCTACCGTACAATGCTTCAAACGGAGCCATGCCTATGGTGAACTGGTAAGAGTTATTATAAGCAAACTCCACCAGTGGAAGGTACTGCTCCCATACACCACCAAAATCTAGTATGCACATACGTAGCATGTCTTCCAACATCTGATTCGTCCTCTCTGTCTGCCCATCAGTTTGCGGATGATATGTTGTACTCAACCGCAATTCAGTACCCATGGCCTCCTGGAAGCTTTCCCAAAATCGAGAAATGAATATTTTGTCCCTGTCGGACACAATATTGAGAGGTACCCCGTGGAGTCTCACAATCTCGGCTATAAAAATCTGGGCATATTGACTCGTAGTGTAATCTATCCGGACTGGCAGAAAATGAGCAACCTTTGTCAACCTGTCAACGATTACCCATATGGAGTCGTGACCCCTCTGTGACGTAGGTAACCCCGTAATGAAATCCATGGAAATGCTCTCCCATTTCCACATAGGAATCTCTAGCGGCTGGAGTAACCCCGACGGTCTCTGATGATCCACCTTTACCAGCTGACAAGTGGCGCATTTAGAAACAAACTCGGCGATGTCTCTCTTCATCCCACTCCACCAGTACTGCCGCCTCATATCCTGGTACATCTTATCCCCTCCGGGATGTACCGCAAACCGCGAACCGTGTGATTCTGTCATCACCTTGTGTCGCAAGTCTTCCCCTTCTGGAACAACCAGTCTCCCATTGAAACGCAGGCCCCCATCGGAACTGATGGAAAAAGACTCGGCTCCCTCTGCTAGCAATTGCACTATCTGTCCCTGACAGTACGTGTCATCGGTCTGAGCCTGTATCACCCTCGTGACTATCTGCGGCGTAATTGTCATAACAGACATGAACGATCGAGCCACTGTATCCTGGTGTCCCAAATCTTTCCACTTAGCTTTCCACACCTCGGCCACCTCTCCAACTGGCCTACGGCTCAACGCATCTGCTACTATGTTAGCCTTCCCTGGGTGATATTGGATATCAAACTGATAATCCTTCACGAACTCAAGCCACCTACGCTGTCGCATATTCAGTTCCTTCTGCGTGAATAGGTATTGTAGAGACTTGTGATCCGTGAATAAACGAAAATTCTGGCCCAAAAGGTAGTGTCTCCAAATCCGAAGAGCGAACACGACTGCCGCTAACTCCAAGTCGTGGGTGGGGTAATTCTTCTCGTGAGGCTTAAGCTTACGGGAAGCATACGCTATAGCCTGACTCTCCTGCTGCAACACACCTCCGAGTCCTTGTAAGGACGCATCAGTGTAGACAAGGTACTCAACTCCCGGTCTGGGCAATGCTAACACAGGCGCTGAAGTTAACTTGTCCTTCAATTCATCGAATGCCAACTGACAGGCATCACTCCAGATAAATGGTACCCCTTTGCGAGTCAGATGTGTCAAAGGACCCGCAATCTTAGAGAATCCCCGAATGAACCTCCTGTAGTATCCTGCTAAGCCCAGGAAACTACGTATCTCCGTTGGTGTCGTGGGCTGTCCCCACTCCCTCACCGCTGAAATTTTCCCCGGATCAACAGATATCCCCTGGTCGGAAATAATATGCCCCAAGAATTGCACCTCTTTCAGCCAAAACCCACACTTTTCATATTTTGCATAAAGCTCGTTCTGACGCAGCGTTTGTAAAACCAGTCTCAAGTGTTCGGCATGCTCCTCCTCAGTCTGAGAATAAACCAGGATGTCATCAATGAAGACAATGACAAATTGGTCTAGAAAATCTCTGAACACCCTATTCATCAAGTCCATGAAGACAGCTGGGGCGTTAGTTAGGCCAAAAGGCATAACCCGAAACTCGTAGGAACCATATCTCGTCAGGAAAGCAGTCTTCGAGACGTCCTGCTCCCTGATGCGCAGCTGATGGTATCCTGATCGCAAATCAATCTTTGAGAAGAAGGTCGCTCCTCTCAGTTGATCGAACAAGTCATCGATTCTGGGCAACGGATACTTATTCCGTATCGTGACTTTGTTCAACTCCCGGTAATCTACACATAATCGTAACGATCCATCCTTCTTCTTCACAAACAACACTGGGGCACCCCACGGCGAAGTACTCCTCCGAATAAATCCCTGCCCCAATAACTGTTCTATCTGATCCCGTAGTTCTCTCATTTCGGCTGGAGCCATACGGTAAGGCGCGCGGGCAATTGGCCGAGTGCCCGGCGTCAGATCAATGACAAAGTCTATCTCCCTGCTGGGAGGTAACCCCAGAATCTCCTGAAATACATCTCCGAACTCACAAACAACGGGAATCGAGTCGAGTGGCAAAACCACTTCCTTAGAGGTCTCTTCCTCTATATAATACAGATGGGTGGACGATCCTCCCTCAGGGCGAGGCATCGCCACAAGGAACATCTCCTGCCCGGGAATGGCAAAGATAATACTCCTGCTGAAACAGTCAATCATGGCTCGGTACGCAACGAGCCAGTCCATACCAACGATAGCATCGTACTCGGACATATCCAACACTAACATATCAGCAGGCAGTGTAAATCTCCCAATCTCTATACCCACTCCTTTACAAACACGTGAAATAACTGAACCCCTACTCAAAGGCGAATCTACACAAGTAACTGTACTCTCTGCATACTCTAACAACCCAATCGTGCGCGCAAAACTCCAAGCAATGAAACAGTGTGTGGCCCCCGTATCAAACAAAATGCGCCCCAAAGTCCCCTGAATAGAAAACATACCCTCAATAGCGGGTGGATCCTGCGGGACTGCGGCCTGCTGGAGCTGATAAACTCTCCCATACTGGAGCTGTCCCTGCTGAACCGGGACTGCTGGAATGGGTGGCAAGGCTGCCATCTGCTGTGGTGCTGGGAGGGCGACGGGAAACATAGGCCTCTGTGGCTCGTGTCGGGCACCCTGATGCTGCTGCTGTGGGGCCCTGCCCTTATCAGGACAATCCTGACGCTTGTGGCCATTCTTGCCACAAATGAAACACTTCCCCTGGAAGTTACCCCCTCGCTGTCCCTGCTGACCACGGCCCTGGTGACCGTTGCCATTTCTGCCCTGACCTTGCTGGCCCTGATGGAACTGCTGCTGCTGACCATTCTGACCTTGCTGGACCTGATGGCCGTTCTGACCCTGCTGGCCACTACGGAAACCTCCCTGTCCATTCTTAAAACCCCCTGTTCTGAACCTCTTCTGATCTCCCTGTTGGGAACCCTGTTCACCCTGCCTGAAGTGACTCTGATTCGATTGTGCCCCGCTGGTACCATTTCCCCCTGTCCGGCCCTGATGGCTAGACTCTCCTGAACGCTTCCCCTCAGTCATGTGAAAGCGGTGATCCTGGCAGTGGAACAATGCTGCATTAACCACATCAGAATAAGTGACTAATGCAGGATTACCCAACAAGTGCTGACGGATTCTCCACGTCAACCCGTCCGTGAACTTCCTAACCTTCTTCTCTTCTGTCGGAATCTCATCTGGAACAATATTTAGCAGATTTGTGAACTCTGCTTCATATTCTGCTACAGTCCTCCCATCCTGTCGGAGGTTCGTCAGCTTCCTCCTCATCTCAGTGTGCACGGCAGATGGGAAGTATTTGCGGTCAAACCGCACCCAGAATTCCTGAACAGTCAGGACCTCTCTCTCCTCCTCAGTGGTAATGGACTCCCACCACTGTAAAGCAAACCCCACTAGCTTAAAAGTAGCTAGTACCTGCTTCTGGACATCGGTGCACTCATACATCTTCAGGTGCCTCTGAATGTCTTTCTTCCACTGGCTCGCAATAACCACATCTGGATTACCGGAAAACTCGGGAGGGTGTGCTTTCTGGAAAGCATCCCTAACACGTTCCCAAGCAGAAGGGAGCGCGTGTGCCTGAACTGGCGCAGCCGCTGGAGCCTGCGGTGGTGCCTGCTGTACCACTGCTAACGCGGCATTCACCGCTTGTGCTACGATAGCAGCTATCTCGGCAGCACTAATCGTGCCCTGAACTGGGGCTGGCTGTGGCTGTGGCTCAGGCTGAGCGTTTCTGTTAGCTCGTGGTGCACGTCGTGGAGGCATCTGAATTGAGAGAAAATTCTTATAAGTCCACAATTTTTAATCTCAATATAGCTGAAGAGCGTAAAAATACAAAAAGAGTACAACAATCCTAAAATATAGGGCTCTATATCAAAGGACGCAATGCGGAAACATAATAAGCCGTACAGATCCTAAGGACACTAGAACCTGATGCTCTGATACCACCTGTGACACCCCGATTAATTAAATACCGGGTAGCTACTCCTTTATTCAAATTAAAAACGAAATGTACAGTTGAATCAGTTTAATAGCATCACTGTCGAAAACATTTTTCATTATTACTAGCCACCTAATATTTAAAAAGTGAAGTGTCAATTTTAAATTAAATAAAATAAAACATCCATCCAAACCATTTATTAAATAAAGACATCACCATCACAATAGTCATAAAATGAATAACTGAAATAAATAGAGCTTGGAGTAAACACTCCTCATAATGAATCCAAATTAATTAATACAACCGGTTACAATCTGAAATAAAACGTTAAGATTGAACTGAAGTCTAAACTGAAAGAAATGAACTATCTCAATGGAATGGGCGACATGCCCTAAAATAACTGAATGGAAACAACTGATAGATAGAATCGTCTCTAAACAATGTCCTGTAGCTTCCACAGCAGCTACAGCTCGTCAAAGAGTGGAACTCCTATGCTTGGCGTCCCTGTGGCTGGGCACCTAAAAGGTTTTTACAAAATAGATTTGATAGCAAACGGGTCAGAGCCCCGCTTGTGAAAACAGTTTAAAAATATGGCAAGTGTTTAATAACAATAAACAAAGAATATTAATTACATGTTAGCGACGTGCACTCACATGAGTCCCTCACTTCTCCTCTAATGTGCACTCCTAACGCATCCATAACCCGTGCTAGTCATACTACTTACTAACTAGTCTAAGGCATAACTTAACTTCTCATTATAGAATTTAATCTTTAATCCTGATATTTACAGTACCCTATAAATGTGCCTTAATTCTCAATTTACAACTTTTACTTAAGTGGAGTTCTCATTTTAATCTCTATTAAAATATCACAAGTAATACACAACATTACTTTACTAAGTTCTTCAAGGATTATTATCTGTATATTATTCACATCATAAATATACTATACTTGCACTTCTAGACTCAGCTACTGTGCACATACTCTGCTATCTTATCCCGGTACATCACGTACATAAGGAACACAAATTCCGAATCTCTCAGGAATTGTTAGAATAAGCACAACACACAAAAGTGGAGGCGAACATAATTCAACATACCTATGGGTCACGCACATACCTACGCTCCATAGTCAGCTGACTTATTAAATCACAATAAGTCATTCTAGAATTATGTCCTTAAGGTACCACACTAAATCTCACCCGTAGGCACATAAAGATTAGTTGGTCCTATCCGAACGACGACCTCCGTGATAGCAAGTATGGTAGGTATGTTTATACACATAATTCATACACTAAGCATTCACACATCTTAGTTATCATATTAATTGTGAAGGTATATTCAGCATCTTTGTACCCTTACTCAATTCTCATATATATTAAGTCTTTCAATGATATATTACATAGATTATAGACACGTCTCACGTCGTATCTTCTTTCACTTATAACCTTTCTCAAATGGGTTATTACGTTTCATATTATATCCACTTTCCACTTCATTATTCATAAGGTCTTTACTTCTGCCCTAACCTTATCTCTTCAAATTATTCGAATTCACTCTTTCAACGTTACTAATATCTCACTAATCTAGTCTCGATATGAAATTAGGTATTCCCCTCACCCAAATGTAACTTAACTAAAGTTAAACCATAAGATTCATACCTACTAGTCTCCATCAAGATTAAGGATATTCACAAAGTCTCCAATAATAATTTCTAGGCCTTATCATCAATATAATTCAATTAGGAAAACTTTTAGGTTTTCTGGGAAGGTCGATCGATCGACCATGACCTTCGATCGATCGATGGTGGTCGATCGATCGACTGATGAATGTCGATCGATCGATTGCACCAGGTCTGCTACGGGTTTGTTCGTTTTTCAACCCTTAAACCGATCCAAAACACCATTACACATCATGAAATTTTGTTCTAACGTTATACCAACAACATATAATCATTCTACAATGTTTCTAACGTCCTAAAACATATAAATCATCCTCTACATGCCATATATGGATCAAAGTTTGGTTAAGAACCCTAGTTTCTCTTTTTCTTTCAAGAACATCATAATCTCCTTCTACAATCTGTTTTAATTCATCCAAGGCTGTAATTCATATCCTAAATTCGTCCAGAATGTTACTACATGCAAGTCCTAACATTATTTCAACATTTAATCTTCCAATTCATGGGTTTAATCAACTTTCCAAGACAATTTTCCATTAAACTACTCATGGAACATATATTCAAAGTTAAATCACAATTAACCACTTGCCTTATGTTCTTCTTGGTATTGAAGGTTGATGATGATGATTTGTTATCTTCTTTTTCTGCAGAAATCCCCTTACTTTTTCTCTCTAGAGCTTTCCTTCTCAAAGATGATAATGGAGGTAGGAGATGGCTAAGGGTGGGTTATGTTTTTGTCTTCCAACTTCTCCCGTAGCCCACCTTTGGGTTTGTGGGGATAATGGATTAGTGGGGATAAAGATTAAGTCAGATTTTAATTCCCAAAATTCGTAGCTTTTAATTCCCCAAAATGCCAAATTACTAAATTACCCTTTTGGGTTGCCGGTTTGGCCTAAAAATGCCCCGGGACCCAAACTATACCCCCGGCTAGTGTTTTCTGACTATTTCGACCCTTCCGGACACTTTGGCGCACTCAAAATGACTATTTGGTCAATAGAAAAATAAATTATTTTAAAATCTCATATTTTCATTTTTGACGCGGTTGACACGCGCGTCCCAATTAAATTTCCCAAATTGCCGTATTTTCAACTCTCGATAATTTTAATACTTTCAACATTCAATATTACTTAAGTCAACACCGTAATATTAAATCATCTCAATATATTCAAATACCAACTCACGTCTCGCTAGTATTTAATTCCGGATTAATTTTCCAATTAATTCTCATTTAATTAATTAATCCCATTAATAATTATCATGAAAAATACGGGGTATTACATATTCGCATAAATATTTGGGAATTTTTTAGAAAATATTTTTTAGAAGTCTGATTTGTTTTTATCAAATAAGGAAATTTTTCTAAGTGTAGAAGCGAAGTGCCTCGGTCGACGAGCTCGTTCAAATGACATAGCATTGTCGTTCGTGCGAGATAGGCATGTTGCGCAATCTCCTTCGAGCGAAACATGTCCTTTGTTCGAGCGACATGCTTATCTCGTTTGGACGACGTCATTGCCTCGATTTTCGTATAAATATCTTGTCACTTTCTACATGTTTTCCAAGTTTTTTTCGCACACGGTTTTTGCGATTAATAGCCCAAAAAATAGACTTCACCTTTTAAGGTTTTATGCCTTCTTTATTCATATAAACACTCACATCTATGTATATGAATCTTTAAACCTTCGAGAGGATCATTTTTACTCATCTGGAGTAATTTGTGGAGAAGTCGTTCTCTTCTTCATTGCTACCCATCTGGAGTTCCCGCAAGAGATTCCAATCGATGACATTGAAATCGACGCCTGAGGGTATTTTGTATATCACTCTTATTTTCATTGTAATCCGTGTAATCATTATTTATAAATTATAGTGAAAATAAAAAGGTTTTGCCCATTTGGGGTATTTTTCCTCATTTGTGTGTTTTATTTGTGATTGACTATTCTTGCACGATCATATTGATTTCAATCACACCTAGATGCATGTTTTAGGATTTAATTGAAAAACTGAGTTTAATTAAATAGTTTCTTAATTTGAACAAATGCGCACTCTTCATAACTGTGTTAATAAAGCAAAGTACAAAGCTTCATTCTACAGGACATTTCCCTTCAACTTTGGAAATAGGATCCATTCCAATAGGGGGATCATGTAAAGTGTAAGGATAATTAATGAAATTAATATAGCTAAGGTTGAAAAGATGAAAGAAAACTTAGAAGAAAGATCGATTGAAGAATATATTCAATTGTTCACATCGGAATTCATTGGAGCTGGACATCTAGCCCAAATCAATGAATAAGACCTAGCAAAAACTAAGTTAGCCCTCCTTAGCATTTACAAATTAGATAAGATAAAATGAATATAAGAATAATTAGGAACAACTATATTACCAAATTAAATAATTTGGGGAGACTTTAAAAGATGAATACTTTAGAAAGACACTAGCCATTGGAAAAATCCTAATTAATGAATATAGGAATTGGCTAAGAGTAGCTGGAGTTAAGAATAACTCCCTTGGTGAAAGAATCAATTTTGCCAAAGACTATATCATATCAAAGAGACGTGATATAACTGAAAGAAAGTTAATCGAAGAAACTTTCAAACAGATCCCTCCAATCAAAGATGAAAGAGATATCGCTCCAATCCAATGGGGATGTGTTAGTGAATCTAAGAAATTCAAAAATAAATTAGAATGGAAACATAGGAAGTCTAAGACTATACCATTAGGATTTCCAAAGAAATATATATTTAGACCATCTACTACTTTTAGGGAAAAGAACTTTAAGACTAAGAAAAATAAATTTAACCAAAGAAGATATTTTAAGAAGAATACTAGTAATTATAAGAAGGTTCCTAATTATAGGAAAGACAAAGATGTAGCTCAATCTAAGACTGCCACCAAAGAATATTGGACTTGCGTTAAAGAAGGACACTTTGCTAAAGACTGCCCTAATAAGAAAGATAAAGAAAGTATTAAGATTATTAATACAATATTAGACTATGAAGATCAAGAAGAGTTAGATATCCTATATGATATAGAAATATCAGATATTGAAGATGATGACAATACTAGTATCTATAGCCAATATACAGACAGTGATTCAGAAGACTATAGTGATACTGTGATACTGATGAATATAAAGACTCTCAGGATACTCTAGACTAGTATATGATGCAAACAGATCAAGACGATTTAGATAATGAATATATAGACTTTGAAGAAGCTTGGTATAAGTGTATATTAAGCCCATTTTTAAAGAAAAGATTGATAGTTAGTAATCCTGAGTTACTAACCTATATACCTAGATGCTATTTTGATGAAAGACATTGTTTCACATTTGAAATGAAATGTAGCAACAAAGACTTTAGATGCGTAGAATGTTTTGAGACTATACAAATAGAATTATTTATGGTTTGTGTTATTTGTCAATTACACTACCATGAAAACGGTTGGAGAACAAGATTTAGAGAAATTTATACTAACCAGTATGACACTCAAATAGACTTAGATATTAAAACATATTATCAAGACATTGATAGAAATATAACCAAAAGATTGCAAGAAAATGAAGACTTCAAAGGAAAGGGAATTTCCTATGATTTAGAATACCATTTTGACAATAGTTCAGAAGACCAAATGCCCTTAGATTTTATAGATAAACCTCAGAAAGGAATATCTATTTTAGAAAATAAAAATTTAGGAATTTATACTAAACCACATGCTTGTTTTGTAGAATTATTCGTTCAACATAAAGACTTTCAGCTTTTATAGATACAGGATGCTCTCAGAGTATTTGCAAGGCTAATGCCTTCCCTGAAGACTATTTTTTAGAAAGTACTCAAGAAATCTATGGTAAAGTGGCTAATGGAGATCCATTTACCTTATATTTCTAGACTATTCCTATTTATTTAAAATTAGGAAATCAGACCAACAAAATTATTAATCGTCGATTTTGGATAATGGATCCTCGTCCTAGATTCACAGGAAACATTATTTTAGGACAAGACTTTATTCGTAAATATCATCCTTATACTCAATATAATGATAAGATATTAATTATTAATAAAGAGGAATTTAATATTAAAGCCCCTCCAAATGATCACAAGACTGCCTTTGACCTTATGCAGGTCAAACCCAATAATAGACCCCTAAACCATCAGAGTTCTTCAGCTGAGCATGGTGGACCTAGACCTACAACCCAACAAGAAGCCTTAGAAATAACCAAGCCCTTACAAAAAGAATGTAAGTGTCCATACCAAAAGTGTTATAAGCAAATTGCGCTTATACAACAAGACATTTTAGATCAATCCCAGCAGACCTTATTACAACTTCAAGGTATATCCAAACTGAAGAAAATGGATATAGAAGTAGAAAAGGAAAAGATTAGGCAACTAGCAGAGCTTACTTTAGGAGAAAATCCCATCGCTAAGTGGGATAAAGACCAAAGTTATTTTGAAATCATCCCTATTAACCCAGGCGCCACTATTATTGGTTGAACCTATAAGAAAGGATATTCACAAGAAGATAGGGAAGAATTTAAAAAAGACATAGGCGAAATGCTTAAGTTAGGCATTATTGGAGAAAGTAAAAGTAGACATAATAACCTAGCCTTCTATGTTCAAAATGAATCTGAACGAAAAAGAGGAAAAAGACGTATGGTTATAGATTATAGACAATTAAGTAAAAATTGTGAATTTGATTCTTATAAGATACCAGACAAGAATAATTTAATCAATTTGATTGAAGACAGAATTATATTCAGTAAGTTTGATTGCAAATCAGGCTTCTAGCAAATTAAGATGCATCCAGACAGTATTACTTGGACAACCTTTAGTGTGCCCCAAGGAAAACACGAATGGCTAGTAATGCCATTTGGATACTTGAATGCCCCTCAAGTTTTTCAAAGAAGAATGGATAATATATTTAGACCTTATTAAGAATTTTGTCTTGTTTACATAGATGATATTCTTATAGCCAGTAAGACTGAGATAGAGCTTGTAGATCATCTTAAAAAGATTATTTTAGAATTAGACAGACATGGTATTGTTATTTCCAAAAGGAAAATACAATTATTTTAGACTGAGATAGACTTTATGGGAATGCATATCAATAAAGGAAAATTATCCTTGGCAGAACATATAACCAAAAAGATTCTTGAGTTTCCAAACCAACTTGAAGATAGAAAACAATTACAATCATTTTTAGGATTGCTTAATTGTGTTGCAAACTTTATTAAAGACCTTGATTCAAAAAGACAAAGCTTAACTGCCAAATTAAAAGGAACATACAAAACCAATCCCTTTTATTGGACTAAAGATGATTTTGAAGTCATAAGACAAATTAAAGATGCAGTCAAGAATATTCCTTTACTTGAACTTCTTAATGCAGAAGACCAATTTATAGTAGAAACATATGCCTCTAATAAACAATGGGGAGCAGTATACTTTGCCATTGATCATCAGACAAAAAAGAAGAAACTGTGTAGACATAGTTCTGGAACCTTTACAAACCCAGAAACAAGATACACTACCCATGAAAAAGAAGTTTTATCCATAGTAAGGGCAATAGAAAAATATATGTTATTTCTTAGACCTGAACATTTTACTGTTTATACTGACTTCTTATGCAGTAAAATTTATAGATTTAGACTTGTCCAAACCAAGGACTAATAGACTAATTAGATGGCAGCAATTGCTTAATGGTTATAACTTCTCTGTTATACATATTAAGGGAAGTAAAAATACCATTCCACACATTATGTCAAGAGAGCCAATGTTTCCTAACACTAATATGATTTTATGTTTTATGTTGCAAATAGAAGACCTAGAAGACATGAGTTCCTCTAGAACGAATAGACTGAGCAGGGAAGACGTTGCAGACTATCTTAGACGCGTAAGACCAAATTCTTGTGTAACACAAAGACAGACTCATATTCAAGACACTCAAGAAAGACCAATCCTAGAGAACTCTGATGATATCTTGGTTCCTCCAAGAAAATCTAGACAAGAGATTATTGCTCAAAACAGACTCATTGGGAAGATGTACTTTCCCCAATATAGACCCGATCAAAGATACCCAGACTTAATCAAATTTATACGAGAATTTTCAGAAGACGAAAATACTCTTATAGACGCCATATGGTGGAATGTGAAAAACAGACTATGGATCGAGTTCAAACAAAATTTGGTAGCTATTGCCAGATTCATGAGGACTAAAAGACTTGCAGTTACCCAACTCAGTGGTACTGCTTTGCCTAGACCTCAAACTCAGACTTATGCTCAGACTCTTGGAGAAACCTCCAAAACTAGACCTACTGATTTCTGTTATCAAAAAAAGACTTTTAAGACTAATATTGTTATACCATTTGGTCATAATAATCTCCTACTAGTGGAAGACTTTAAAAAAGAAACTAATAACATTATTGATCATTTCAATATGTTATTATCAAAAATAAATGGAGATGCCTTAATGACCAAAGGTTTCTTCAAAGACGTTCCAAAAATATATCTTTTTAGAAAATCAGACATGGCTCATATAACTCTTGTAGGCCACGGGTTCATTGGACTCGTTCAGATAAAAGATATTGAAGATTCTGTTGCTCTTGGTAAAATAGTCCATGAGTACGTCAAGAAGGTAGAAGACTTCCTTCCTCTATTTGCTAAAATCTATCAGATTGCTCCAAGTTCCTGTAGAGGAATGAGAGTTGAAGGATTTATACTTATTATATTTTCCAATTATATATTCTAAGACATTGAGATTTTATCAAAAGACGAGACTAAAGATTCAATTATTGATAAGTCCAAGCTCCAGATTGCTCAAGCCATGGAGATAATAGAAATCATGGAATTATTAACAGGTGAAGACAGATGGTACACTTCTTACCATAAAAAAGACCTAGTAATCCAAGCGATGAGCCATTCAATGGAAGGATCAAGAAAGAAGCCAAGGAATTTATAGAAATAGCTTTGCCAGCTAGCCTTAGAACTGTGGGCCTCATTGACGAATTTTTCAATAATGCCCTCCCAGACCAGGACAAGGCAGAAGAAGACACAAACACTACAAAGAAGGGCCCCTCAGTAGTGGATGAATTATTAAAGATAGGAGACTCATTTGCCTAGACTCTTCTTTCCATAAAACAAAAGGATGCCTGTCCCACATGGGCCACCAGACTGATAAAAAAGACGAAGACATTGTTTGATGCTCTTACATTATTACAAGACGATAAGACTCATGATGAAGATTTGGCACGCCCCATCAGCTGGCCTTTCTTTTCAAAAAGAAAAAAGTTCTCCAATTATGGAAAGATGTTAAAAGCCTGTAGACCCAGCTGATAAGATTCCAAAGACAAAGTTGCTTTAATAATTTATATTCTTCCACCGGATTGCTTTTAGTAGCCGATTACCAGTCATTTGTAGTGCCCTTGTGCTATAAAAGGGAGCGTCCATTTGTGTTTTAGACATCAGTTGGGAGAGAGTGATTAGTTGTTAGACTTCTAGAGAGAGTATGCTTGTAGCAAGTAATATGTATATGAGTGAGTAGACCTCTCGTAGTTTGGGGAGAGTTGTAACTACTTATGCTATGCAATAAAAGTATTTTCTTTTCTAGAAATCCCTTGTGCTAGGTTGTTATTATTTTCAAAATTGTCTCCAACTTTCTATTCATAGAGGACTATTGTGTGGAACCTCTAGTGTAGCACACAAGGTGTTATACTGGTGAACCACCGTCAGGTGCCAATTTTCTGTGAGTCGTTAGCCAGGTGGGCGTTAGGCGTGAAGGCGTACATGCAGGAAATGGGTTCAATGCCAAAGTAGTGGATTGAGGTGTGACACATAAAGAGAGAGTTGTAGGAGGTCGAGACCGGAGAATAATAGTAGCAAGGCTGAAGAGAAGAAGGAATGAGGATAAAGATATTACAGACCAGGAGGAAGGTATAACTCGAACAAACCCTTAACTATTTTACATATTATTGTTTTAAAACAATCTCATATGAGCCTACAAATCACTGAAGACTTTTTAGCATTTGTTAACCAAACAAATTCAGACTTAACAAGAGAAATCCAAGATTGGACTCTTACAGACAATAAAGATAAAGAACATATAGAATCTACTTTAATATACGCAGGTGGTACTTTCAAATATATAGACCAGATCATTGAATGGTTAGGAAGAGAGGTACCTAGAATATAAATAATTAGAATATGGATCCGTGATCTCTTTAGACAAAAATTAAGAACTGAAGATTTTGTAGAAGAATTGTCAAGACCTGGAAAATATCAAGGATACACTAGGATTGAAGACAATATAGACGTATTAAAATTTATTAGAAGAAAAAGGTTAGCTGAAACAAAGGCTACTTTAATTAGAGCCGGAAGAATCCGCCCTCTTATTAAAAATGTAGAGACAGTTGCCCCTAGAACATATCGTAGATTTTTGTCATCTTATGGTGATAATAATTTAGACAAATTTATAGATAACGATATAATTGATATTATTAATCAAATATATAAAGAAACTAGACAAATAAACCCATGATACCGTATAAGGTATTTAAGACTAGAATATTTTCCATCCAAACCTCTTTCAATTTCTAGACTTCCTGAAGAAACTATTTATATAGATAATCGTCGCTATTCAGAACTCCAGTACGATAGTGACAGAAGAACCTTAAGAAGTAGCAGCATCCCTGAAACCTCTACACTTAGACTTCCAGATTAATTAGGATTTAAAACAAGCTTAAAAGACTATAGAAATTATTAGGGTAGAAAATTCTATACCTATAACATTAGAAAAAGACGAAGGCATAAAAAGACAAAGCGGTCCCCAACAGGTGGTCCAATAGATAATAGCGGTCCTAAAATCGTGTGGACGATATTAAGCCCGTCATTTAAGCCCATTAAATTAGCTCGTCGGAGAGCCTAGTCTTATATATATATATATATATATATATATATATATATATATATATATATATATATATATATATATATTATATTTGTCCAGAACCCTTCCTTTACCACCACTACCCAAAATAAATTTTATAATCTAAAAATGCGACACCTCATAAAATCCATAAATATATTGATCAATTCCAATTACAAATAATACAAGAGACTAAATAATAAGTATCATTCTAAGCATGACTAAAATGAATGAAACTCTTGTGACACCCCGCCTATTTTAACCACGAGTGATCACTCATTTATGAAAATAAATAAGAATCTGATTTGGTTCAATCTTAGCATTATTGTCATAACATATTAAAATACTAACCACTTATATTGAATTAAGCCGGAGCCAAATTTTTCCTTTTGTTAGCATATAACATCATGCGGAAATTTAAATAATGTAACTCTACCATTCACACAATAGCAGAAGTGTGAATCATAACAAAATAAAAAAAATTACCTAATAAACCATCAGTTCCAAAGCAATATCCAAAGCATAAGTCTACGAAATAAACCTGAATCCCAATAAACAGTCTGATAAATAAAACTAAAAGAATGTATCAACTGAAGGGGCAATACGCCCAGATGAAATAATGAATCATAAATCATAATCTAGGAATGAATAACTGAGGCGTCTAATCAAATCATGCAAGCCTCCATAAATGTTGCACCTATGCATCCCTAGAATGAGTTCACGATTGACATCCTTGTGGATGGACACCTAAAATGTTTTGAAAAATAGATTTAACATGGGTCAGAGCCCAAAACCTTTGAAAAATATTTAGCAAGTATTTAAATTGCAGTTATAAAAGTAGTTATTAGATACAGACGTTAGTCCAGCATACACTCCCTTGAGTTCCTCACCTCTCATCTATAGTGCACACCTAACGTCTCCAATTTTACCCACTTAGCCATGCTACCGAGTCTAACAATGCCTAAGTACATCACTAACCATACTAGGTTGAGCTCCCCTATACCGCCCATACGATACGCTATTGTCAATCTAATAATTCATTATAACCAAATATTATTATTGCACCATGTATTTAAGTTTCTCATACTTAAATCACATTTAGATTTACATTATTTATCTTTTCTACCATCACACACAAGTAGAAATATCACACTTGTATATATATATATATATATATATATATATATATATATATATATATATACATACAACTACAATCAGTTCAAAATGACCCCTCGAACCATAAATAAAAAAAATAATGGAGGCGAACACAATTCTAATCCTTTGGACTACGCACATACCTAACATACCCAAATGACACGCCGGTACCAATAATACACTCCACATAGTGAGCCGCCCTAAGTTCTATATTCTGGGGCACACATCTAGACCTCGTTAGAATTGCCAAGGTGGGATCGCCCTCTGTGCGGAATCTCCTATGATAGCAGTCAGCGTAGGTATTTTCACACACATAACAAATCACATGATTGGAATTTATACAACCTATATATATATATATATATCATCAGTATAGGTATACACGCAACCTATAATATATCCCGTACGTAGTACTTATGTATCTTGAACACTTGATGTACTAATATTTCACATATTATTATTTTCGTATTTTTCGAGTATCACTCACTACCGAAAGGCTCTCAATTATCCCTTAAATTATTTCAGTAGATACCACATCCCTATACTTCAGGAATTTGCCTTAGCTCATGCTCTAATCTTCCCGTCACCCAATTCGTAAATTCTCGATATGCACCTCAATCGATTGACTATAGTCAACCCTAATCCCAAGATTACCCTCATTAAGATTAACTGAGCCTTAACTATATGTCTACTGACCGTATCTAAGTCTTTATATGATTACTAAACTATCACCAAAGTTTTCTGTAATTAATTGTATGAGGAAGTATAACATATAAGGTAAATCTCGACAAAACTAAGCAGCCGAATCGATTCGCCCACCGAATCAATTTGGTCTTCAACACGAATCGATTCACACCTAACTGTATCATCATATTCGTTGTTGTTACAAGTTTTCACCCTTAAAACCTTATCAAAACTCCATGAAACTTCCCAAACTTCCATCCAACATACCTAAACATTAAATATATGTGTAGGGACAATTCTAAATGTAAATAACACATCAAGACTACCAGAAATCTACCCAAGAACAGATCAAAAATCCATAATTCATTAAAACCCTAGTTTATGTGTTCTTCATGCATATTCATCAATTTACCCAAACTTTTTACATGTTAATCATCCCATATTCTCAGATTTCGTGTGATTTATGTATATGGATTTGTTCTACATGAATTTCTACCCCAAATCATGAATCTCACCCATTCAAATCCCAAGAACATCTTTTAAATCATGAAATTAAACCCTACACTACATGGGTATTATAACATGCTTAAAGTAATGCAAGATAAACACTTGCCTTAATAAAGTAGCTTTGATTTTCATTATGAGATGCTGCGAATGTTCTTTTCCTTGCTCTGATCTCAAATCCCACAATATTGGCGGTGTGAAAAGCTATGGAATAGCCTAGTTTTCTTCTCCTCTCCCTCTCATGAGGCCTCCTCTCTATACCAAGTGTTGTAACCCTAGCCCATAACTCAAAGGGATAGATATAACATTCTAATTTTCGGAGTTCCTTCTTGTGACACCCCGCCTATTTTAACCATGGGTGAACAGTCATTTATCATAATAAATAACAATGTCATTTGGTTCATTCTTAGCATCACTATCGAAACCTTTTTCAATTTACTAGCCACCTATTTTAACTTAAGTCGATGTCAAATTTTATCTTTCATTAACATAACAACACGCGAAAATTAAAATAATGTAACTCAAATATCTACATGATTAATAGACGTCTGAATCATCACAGTATAGATAAGTAAATAATAAATATCGAATAAACCATCGGTTCCCAAAACTAATATCCAAACCATAAGTCTACGAAAATAAAACTGAATCCAAAAACAAAGTCTAATAAATAAAACTGAATAAATGTAACAAGTAAAGGGTAAACATGCCCAAAGTAAGTACTGAGTCATAGATCCTAATCTAGGAATGAACAACCAAAGAGTCTACACAAAGTGCTACAAGCCTCCACAATGCTGCAGTTATGCATCCCTAAAATGAATCATCAACCTTGGCGTCCATCTAGCTGTACAATGTTTTGAAAATATTTTGACACTGGTCTGAGCCCAAAACCATTCAAAAAACATTTAGCAAGTGTTTAAATTGTATGTATAAAAGAATTTATTTGATACACACGTTAGTTCACCGTACACTCCCTTGATTTTCTAACCTCTCATTTATTGTCACACCTAACGTCTCCTATTTAAACCCACCTAACTATGCTACCCAGCCCAATTAAGTCTAAGTATCTCACTAACCATGCCAGGTTGAGCTCTACCGTACCACCCATACTACATGCTACCATCAAGCCAATAATTTATTTTAATCGAGTATTATTATTGCACCCTCTAAATAAGTTTCTCATACTTAAATCGCTTTTAGGTATACACTATTTATCTTTTCTACCATCACACACAAGTAGAATAATTACATCTGTATATTTTATCACACTATAATATATATATATATATATATATATATATATATATATATATATATATATATATATATATAGACACACACACACACACACAACTATAGCATCCCCCGGAACGGCCACCGCAATATAGGCATACTCTGTTATCAAGTCCATGTACCTCTCGTACCAAATTAGGACTATCGGTTCAGAATGTCTCATCGAACCATAAATCATAAAACACACAATGGAGGCGAATATAGTTTTAAGCCTTTGGGCTACTCACATACCTAAGGTACCTAAATGACACGCCGATACCACTAATACACAGCACATAGTGATCCACCCTAAGTACTATGTTCTGGGGGCACACAAGCAGACCTCGTTGGAATCACCAAGGTGGGATCCCCTCTACGCGGAACCTCCCATGATAGCAAGCAGCGTAGATATGTTCACACATATAAAATCACATAATAGGTATTGACACAACCTATAATATATCACATACGTAGTATTTATATCTCTCGAATACTCAACGTACTAATAATTTACACATATTATTATTTTCATATTTTTTGAGTATCACTCACTACCCGAAGGATTACAATTATCCCTCAAGTAAATTTCAGTAGTAAAATATCACTCTCGTACTAGTATTAGCCTTATGTTATCATTTACTCTTCTCGTGTCCCAATTTTTAATTTCCCGATACGCATAATAATCGGTTGACTATCATTGGACCTAATCCCAAGATTTCCCTCATTAAGATTTATCAAGACTTAACTATATGTCTACTAACCTTCTCTAAGTCTTTATATAATTATTAGACTATCACCAAAGTTTTTTGTAATTAATATAATGAGGGAGTATAACAAAAAGAAAATCTCAACAAAACTGGGTAGACAAATCGATTAGGTAGGGATTCTGAATCGATTCTCCCATCGAATCGATTCGGTCTTCAAATTGTATTGATTCACACCTGACTGCATCATCCTCTTCGTTATTGTTACGAGTTTTCCACGTTCAAACCTTATCAAAACTCCATGAAACTTTCCAAAACTCCCATCAAACATACCCAACATTAAATATATGTGTAGGGACAATTCTAAAAGTAAATAACACGTAAATACTAGAAGAAATCTATCCAAGATCATATCAAAGCCCATAATTAATCAAAACCCTTGTTTATGTGTTCTTCATGCTTATTCAATGATTTAACCAGATTTATTTCATGTTAATTATCCCATATTCTCCAATTTCATGTTGTTTACATATATGGATTTATTCGACATGTATTCCTACCCCAAATTATGAATCTCACCCATCCAAATCCCAAGAACATCATTTAAATCATTAAATTAAAACCCTACACTATATAGGTATTATAACATGCTTAAAGTAATGCAAGATAAACACTTACCTTGATTAAGTAGGTCTGATTTACATTCTAAGATGATGATAATGTCCTTTCCTTGTTCCGATCTCGAATTCGGCAACGTTGGTGGTATGAAAAGATATGGAATGGCCTAGGTTTATTATCCTTTTCCTCCCCTTTGTCTTCCTCTCTATCTCAAGTGATGTAACCCTATCCCACTACACCAAAACTAGGCTAATGGTAATGGACTTTATCCCTCAACAGGAAGTGTGGGTCACCAATTTGGTCCTTGGCCAAATCGGGCGTAACCAACTTCGGTGGTCATGACCCAAATCATAGTCACAGATGTGGTCGTGCCCCATAGCTCTGACCATATTTTTAAGCCTGGTCACGGCACAAATCCATGACCATTCGGCGATTAAAAAACCATTTTGTCACGGCTTTAGGCCGTGGCCATTCTTACTATATATCTGATATTATAACGGCTTTGGGTCGTGACCACTCTTAATGTATAGATAATATTATCACAGCTTAGGGTCGTGACTATACTTACTGTGCATATAACATTATCACGGCTAGGGCTGTGTTTTTTTTTCGAACATTCCGATATTTTCCAATTTTGGAACGTATATAAGGTTTTCGATTTTCGATTTTCTGATTTTTTCGAAAAAAATCGGATCGAAAATTGGAAATAATTTTGAATTTCCGATTTTCCAATTTTTTCGATCCGATTTTTCCGAAACAATGCCGATCTGATTTTTCTGAAATATTTTCCGATTTCCAATTTTTTTTAAAACATTCTCATGTGTCCCACATCGGCTAGGAGAGGAAGGGAGGCCCCCAAAAAAGTCCTCTATAAAAGGAGAATATCCCTCTATCCTCTACACAAATGAAAAAAATGGTTAAATCCTTATATATTTACATATTGGGTTAAATCTTTTTTTCGATTTCTTTAAAATGAGAATTTCGAGTAATCGAAAATCCTATATTAATTTTTTTTGAAATATTGGAATTTCCAAAATTTCTGAATTTTTGATTTTTTTCGATTTTTTCGAATTTGGAAACTTTTTTGATTTTTCGAAAAAATTGGGTAGGAAATCGGAACAAATATTTTATTTCCAAAAAAATCAGAATTTTTTTTCGAAGGGTCATTTTCCGATCCGATCCGACCGAAACACAGCCCTAGTCACGGCTTTAGGTCGTGACCAGTTTTAATAATAAAAAAAATCCTCAAATCGGGAGGTTAATCGATCAGTTATTGCAAGTGCTCCTTGGGTGACCTCGAGGGGGTCCTGTGCTCTCAAATCGGGGGGTCCCATGACCACGCGGTCATGGGTCCCATGTAGGCCTTTTGAAATATGGGTCGTGCTCTAAAATTGGAGGTCCCGTGACCATGCGATCGGTTCGTGAAGGATACGTTGGTCCCTTGCGAGGTGTTGGCGCCGCTCACGGGGCCATTTGTGGGGCCCTAAGGGGTTTTGCCCCCCGACAGCACATTTTCAAGCCGAAGTGTGGATATTGTCTATTTTGGGTCGTGCTCTTAAATCGCGAGTCACATGACGATGCGGTCGATTCGTGCGGGCTACGTCGGTCCCATGCAAGGTATTGGCTTCCCCCACGAGGACGTTTGGGGGGCATTGCGGGGTTTCACCCCCCGACGACACGTTTTCAAGCCTAAGTGTGGATATTTTCTGTTTTGGGTCGTGCTCTCAAACCAAGGGTCCCGTGACCACGCAGTCGGTTTGTGCAGGCTACGTTGGTACCATGCGAGGTGTTAGAACCGCTCAAAGGGCCGTTTGGGGGGCACTAAGGGGTTTCCACCCTCGAAGACACATTTTTAAGCCTAAGTGTGGATATTATCTATTTTGGGTCGTGCTCTCAAACTGCGGGTCCCGTGACCACACGGTCCATTCATCCGGGCTATGTTGGTCCCGAGTGAAGTGTTGGCGTCGCCCATGCAGTCGGTTCATCTGGGATTCTCCCCTTTATTTACTCTTTAGTTTTACAAACTTGGGGTGTTTGCCTACCTACCTATTCCCCACAATCGTAGCTTCCACCTTCTCCTCGATCTGCTGACCAGAAAGGCAAGCAAGTTGCATCAGGTGCTCGTGACCAATAGGATAAAAGTTAGACTTATCATTCTTAAAATGGTGACTGGTCGATAGAAATCTGCGATGACCCTTGTAACTCATCTTACTAATATGTTGTAGCCAAATGGCTTCAGTTTCTTCCCCACATATGGTACATCCATAATAACCATGAACATTACAACCGGACAAGGTCCCATAAGCAGGAAGGTCATGGATCGGCCACATCACCATTACTTTTAGTGTGAACTCTTCACCCTTGTGAAAG
Organism: Sambucus nigra; assembly: GCA_949130495.1. Lineage (NCBI taxonomy): Eukaryota > Viridiplantae > Streptophyta > Magnoliopsida > Dipsacales > Adoxaceae > Sambucus > Sambucus nigra. The sequence continues at coordinate 180,328,710 of OX422218.1, read as the reverse complement.
TCGAATGCCGTCACGCCTTTATCCTAAAACTCTTTAAGTTCTTCGATTAATAGGGATAAGAATATATCAATATCATCACTAGGAGCCTTCATCCCGGGTACCAATAAAGATAATAATGTGAACTCCTTTCTCATTCATAGTGTCGGAGGGAGACTTAAAGGCGCTATTGGAACTGGCCAATAACTTTGACTAGTACTTAAATTATCGAAAGGGTTAAACCCATCAGTTGAGATTGCAAGACGAGCATTGCGTGGTTTTTTTGTAAATTCATGATGTCGCGCATTTGAAATTTTCTAGATGAGTGAATCAACCGGATGACGCATCATATTCCCACCCACCCCGCATCGAGCATGCCATGCCATGGCCTCCGCTATTAACGGTATACTAAAAAATCATTTTAACCGTGACCCAAGTGCAAAATACTTTAAAACATTTTGTGGGACTTGCGAGCTCTTTTGATATTTTGTAGGTTTGTCATTTAGCTTCTCACAAACGACATATATAGGCTCACCGCATACTAGACATTAATCCTTCTCTCCGTGTTCGTTGCGATACAATATGCAATCATATTTTCATGCATGAATAGATTTGTATTTCAATCCCAAACCCTTCAAGCTCTACTTCATGGTAGTATAATTATATGGTAATGTGTTCTCTTTTGGGAGAATTTCTTTAACCCACTTAAGAATTCCGGTTACGCTATTCTCAGACAAGCCAAATTGACTCTTCATGTTATGCAAACTAATCATCGCATATAATACCGAATGATGTTCATCGCAATGTTTATACAACAATCTAGACACATCATCTTTCAACCGTATATATTCTCGGTCTCCTGGTAGTTTAGTATCAAATTATTCACTGTGAGCATTATCTGTCTCCATAGGTTAGGGGTTTTCGTCATGGTGGACTCTGTAAGCATCGTTAATTTGGTCGGTCAATGGACGATGTATTGGCATATCATTTACCACTTCCACTCATTGGTGTTCTATTATGTGGTTGGTTACCGGTAATTCTTCGGGAACATAAGGTACATGTTTTTCACCATGGTATGTCCACTTGTTATTATCTTGACAAATTCCCCACATTATTAAATGTAACTCAACATCTTCTAAATATTTATATTTTCCATTTATACAATAAATGCACGGACATGGAATCTTCTCACTTTAAAGGTTCTTAAAAGCATATCTAATGAATTCTTGAACGCCTTTAACATAACTATTAGCTATTCGGTCAGTCCCCTCCCATCCACTCTTTGTATTGTGGAAAATCCATTTAATAATCTTCAAATTACAATCATGTATTAACATGATAAAGTAAATATCATGTTGAATAAATATCATGTTGCATAGTAAAGCCCTAATATAGTATCAAAGCAAAGCACTAATATAGTCAACAACGCACCACTCAATCAAACTACGCAATAACTTAAATACAAGAACACGCCAATCAACGATACTGCAAAACCACTTAAACTCAAATTAAATATACTTGTCTACTGATATTATTACAACATAAGAAAAATATTACTACATCTTAATCAAGCAATAAACTAGCCAAGTGGTTATTGACGATGATCCAAGGCTTGTGCCATGTTGAGGCACTGAGAAAGGGAATGTTATAGGAGGAACCAAAATGTGTAGGAGGAATGGATAATGAGGAAAATTTTGAGGCATCCCTAGAATCTATGGAGGGAAATCGGGATGCATTGGGGGTTGAAGGGGCATACGACAAGTTAAAAGGTACACAATTTGTGCAAGTTTCTCATTCACACCTCCCAATTCATTTCGAAGCCCCATTATATCCCCTTCAGTCCTAGATTGACGTTCATCTTTGGACGCGAAACGCTTATTAACAGAAGAAAGCTCATCCATGAGAGGTGCGGTGTGTTTGAATCTTATTTTTGACATATGCAACCCCAAACCTCTCGTCCTCCCTCTGTGGTCCTTCCTAAAGGTTTGTGCGATGGTATCATTGTCAATATCATCAATCAGGCTTGAACCTGACTGACTACTGATAGGCTCTATTGATTCTATAGTCTTATCCAAGTGAGGATGGAATTTATTATATTTGTCTCGTCTAGCATGCACGTACAAGTTGTCCCTATTCGGTGTCTTTCCTTCATCCGGGCTGACTTTCATAATGGTCATCCACTTGTTCTTCAAATATTCATAAGTTTCGAGGCCAAACCGATAGACATGAGTTTTTTTGTCCCTATTCTACTTATTTTTCTCCCTTTGTAGCATTCTAGAGTCCTTCGCCTCATTCTCCAGAAAATCATTCAGTTGAGAGACTGGCATCTCAACATTCGAAGGGACTTTGTCTTTGTGCGCCAAAATGTCAGAGCTTGATGCTCCCTTAGGGAAATGATTATGCCTAAGGTTTCTCTTTTATGTTCGGAGTTTTTTAGTAACCCGAGAAAGTACCTTATTTTTTGAGTTGGGGGAAAATGAAAACCGTTTGCTGAGTTACTCATAGATGTCATCTTTGATAGCTTTATCTACGAGGTTCTAATTGTCACCTCCTCCCACTCCCACATTCATTTTTACAAAGGACAAACATTGGGATTTAAATTGTTGAACTTGATTCTTATCCCCTGTGGGGTTATTTACCAAAAGAGAGAACCCAGTGGGATTCTTCTTAACTGACCCAGTAGTTTCAGGAGCATTGCGTGTGTCTGTTGGATTAATGGGAGTACCTTGCCTGCTATAACTCAAAGTAGGGGAGTGAACAGTTTGTGGAGTAAACAGTTGGAGGAGTTGAGTATTTCTCACCAATTGGTGATGAGAATTCCCCTTATGGTTATTGGTTATTGTTGGTTGGAGCATTAATTCCATTACCGCCCGACATTATCTATGAAAATAATAAAAGTTAAATGTGTATAATAATAGATGCACAATTTCAAAGTTCAATACAAAAGTATGAATAGAAAAATAAATTTTTTGACCATATATTATATCTACCTGTTCATGGTAAGACTTTAACAAAAGTTCAATGTGTCTGATATCCATCCATTCTGGATTTATTTTTAAAAACCTATGGATTTTTGCATGTGGTCAATTAGGAGGAAGGGTATCTATAAGGTATGCATAGATGTCAGTGGCATGAACTCGAAATCTCATCCTCTTCAGCCTATTGGCAATATCGAGTTTGACGTGCATATGTCATGAGACATCACAGTCTTCGTCAATGCTCTTTATAAGTAGTTATATCCATAATGGGTGAATTTTTTTTTGGCCTTCTCTAACAGCGTAAGCAAGGTTGTAGAACTATCGGGATTATATATGTGATATATATATTGTATAGCTTCATCCCAACATTGTGACAGGGATAACAGAATACGATTGAACAAGTACTCTTGATGGAAATGAACTCTACGGTTTACAAAGTAGTTAAATTGTTCGATCTTCTTATTCCTATACCAATAAACTGGAGCACCCACTTTATGAGGATCATTAATAAAAGAGGTACGAGTGCGGACCAATTGCAACCTTGCATACTCTTGTTGCCATCGATTATCACCGTGCCTCATTTTTCCTGAGAATAATAAACGAGGGTGTGAATATGATTCCTATAAATAATGGCTCTAATGAATCATTAACTAGTTATTATGTACGAGGCGTGGATATAATTCCTATAAATAATGGCTCTAATGAATCATCGAACGTTAATTTATCATGTTTTGAATACCTATTTTTGTCATTTAAGCCAACAATCCCTAAAATTAACCCTTATGTTTGGTATTTTTTTTCAATGGAGAGGTATTTTTTTAATGGTCCGGTATTTTTTTAATGGAGAGGTATTTTTTTATATTTCAGCCCTAAACTTAAACCAACAATATCCATTTAATTAAAATTTTCCCTTGTTTGAAAATTAAATCAACAATATACATTAAATTAAAATTTTCCTAGTTTGAAACTTAAACCAACATTAGTCATATATATGTATTTTTTTCTAGAATACATGCACAATACACATAATGATAATGTATACACACCTAAGTACACAATACACACACGTATACACATAAAAATACACACATGTATACACACACACACATACACACACACATAAATACACACACAATGAAATAAGTAACAAGGGTTTGGAAATACACACACATAATGAAATAATTAATAAGGGTTTGAGATTATACACACGGGTATACACACAGAAATGCACACACATATACACACACAATGAAATAAATAACAAGGGTTTGGAAATACACACACACAATGAAATAAATAACAAGGTTTTGAGATTACCTTTGAGATTGAGAGAATGAGAGAGCTTGAGATTGAGAGAATGAGAGTCGAAATCGTCGGAGAGAGGGAGGGAAAGAGGGTTTGGAAATTATCGAGGGAAATGAAAATCTGTTCTACGATTTTTAAGTATAAAGACACTGGTCACGACCCTCAACCGTGACCAAACGATGTGACCCCTTTATTTTTAACACATCAGTGTGGAAACAAGATCATAGTCACGATAGAAAGTCGTGATTCACTCCCAAGAATGGTCACAGTCCTAAGCTGTGACTATATTGTGTGTATTTATGTTTCTGGTCACGGCTCATAGCCATGACCCCATCCATGACCACATTTGGAGGGAAACTTGGCGCCATAATGGTTACGGTCGGGTCACGGTTGTGAGCCATGACCCATGCGAGTCACGGTTAAAGGTCGTGACCACCTATAAGATGATCCATGACCACATTGAGTCTTGGAATTGGTCACGCTCATTTTGGATGTAGTCACGCATTTGGACCATGACTAGTTGTTCACGACTTTAGGTCGTTCCGTGACCATTTTCGGTATTTGTTGTAGTGGCCCATAACTCAAAGGGGTGGATATAACTCTCAAATTTTCGTAATTCCTTCTACCCTATGCTCCTAAATGACCAAAACACCCTTATCTGGTGTCGAGTTCGTCTAAAATTGCCCCAAAACCCACTCAGCACACTCGGGTACACTATTCTGACTATTTCGACCCATTCGAAACCAGCTGTGATATAGAATTCGCCATCTGAGTCACTCTATAATAATTTCCTATCTCGACCTCATGTAGTCTACACTCAACTCCTGGTTGAGATATAATACTGTAGCATCACTATCACTCGCTATGACGTAAAATAATCATCTAGTACATAGTAATTTTATTCCAAAACTATTAATCTTTATATCTCCTGATTAATATTTTAACAAACACATAATATTTAATTCAATTAAATAACATCACGCATGTAATTTAAAATAATCGAATTAATTAAATTTTAAATTCTCAAAAATACGGAAGTTACACTTCTACCCTAGGCTCCTAAATGATCAAAATGCCCTTCCGTGGTGCCGAGTTGGTATAAAATCGCCTCGGGACCCAAACTGTACACTCGGGTATACTATTCCGACTCTTTCGACCCATTTGGAATCAACCGTGACATCGAAATCACCATCTAAGTCACTATATATGAATTTCCTATATCGACCTCAATATAGTCTACACGCGACTCCCGGTTGAGATAATACAGTCACATCGACATCACTCGTTACGACGTATACTAATTATCACAAGTTATTTACTACTCACTTAGTAACTTTATTCCATAAATATTTATCATTATCTCTCCCGATTAATGTTTTAAGTGAACAAATAATAATTAATTCAAATAAATTATATCACACGTGTAATTTAAATATAATCAAATTAATTAAATTCTAAATACTTAGAAATACAGGGTGTTAAGTACTACCCCCCTTATAAAGGAATTTCGTCCTCGAAATTCAGATATGCCCGTTACTAAAAACTTCGGATCCTTACGCTTAATGCATCCAAACGTATTCAAAGTAAACATGTAATAATATTTTGGTGTTTTCACTATACACATGCTAGTGGTACCATTGAATGCATGTCTACTTCATCCCAAGGTTAAAGACAAGTCCCTTCGCTCTTTCATACCGGCATACGATGATACACAAACTTATTGTGAATACACTAAAAATGCCTCAAAATATGACCATATACTCCACTATCTCTCTTATCTATGTATTAGAAAAGGAACCACTTCTATAGGTGCTAATTTCCCTTGTTGCCAAACCAGGTAACTCCCTTCTTGGGAGACACCCGCCAAAAACCGTGACTACACATGTCAAACTTCAAAAATTCTATTCATGGTGACATGCTCTCACTATGTTCCAGAACTATATGAAAATGACATAGATTAACCCAATCTTTGTCGACTGACCATGAATCACTTTGGGTCTGTGAAAATTGTTATTCCCCACCTCTAACCAACCAAAGGGTAGATTGCAAGATATCCGTATGAAGACTCGAGAGGCATCACACAGATAATAAAATACTTTAAGGTGTGACAAATAACCCTACCAATGGTAATTAATACTCCTAAAAATCCGGAATATGCATTTCGTGCACTATCAATATCCTTGTCACCTCCCGTCTACCCATAGGCCTACGGTGACACGTCTAGATCAAAACTTAACTCCGTCCCCATCACCTATTGACACTTCCTATCATAGGTAGTACTGAAGGGTCTCATCCTGATTCATAATAGTATTGAGCAATGCCATGTGCCGATTTATTTCTTCTCTCTAATGAAATGTTGGGTGTACTGCCCGATGGTATAACTCTCCCTAAATGTATACCAATTATCTTGTTTTGATTAATTCATTCCACAAACCCAAAGGAAATCCTTACCTCTCCATGATTTTTGATAAACCAATAATGAACTTTATGTGTCTCCTTTTCCATTCCGTCACTAGAATCATCCATCTATTATAAAATTTTGTTTGATAATCTGAGTCCAACCCTTTTTCCCTCTACGAGTGGTGCACTTGGAGACAACTTAACTATATCTTTCTCAACACCGATCTACATGATCAAAATTTCACATTACGTGGCAAATTTTACTCCCCTTTTAATGGATATACCAATATCATGGCTCGTGCGCCTGTTTCAAAACTGCACACTTCCTGGTCTCTTTTCCATCTGGTAGAAATCGTCATCTTATCAATGCACATGATACTCTCTACATTTGACTAAGTGAGACTCGTATCTACTTTCTAAAATTATGGGGTCCTCCCTTACAAAGGGATACCCTTTTCATGGGCCTCCATCGTCTTTCAACTCACCTCAATTGTGATAGTTCCTTTGGACATACACATAGTCGGACTGTCTCCTTTGCTTAAACAAAGTTCAGTTGATCACAAAATTCCCCTTATGTTTTTAACTTCCCCATAGGCATGTATTCAACACATGTATTTTCACATCCCCTTATCTCGGACGATATTGAAATTCAAGCTAACCACGACACCTATACACCCTATATCCCATGCACATCTACATAATCATCACTAACATCACATACATAACATACCTATCTCAACATTGGCCCTTAACTCTTAGCATGACTATACCGTGAGGTTGTACTCAATTTCCCTACTAAGCATGACTAATTTCTCCTCGAGACTGCCCCACCTATGAACTAGTGGTGCAAAAGTTCCCCAGTGCTTCCCACACAACACTACCGGCTCCACTCGCCTTATATAGTATAACAATTCTCACCTCAAAGTGTTTTCTCTACATGTTCAATGGTTAACATTAAAATATGATTCCCTATCAGCCAATAACATCTCCCCACTCTTGAAATTTACTATAGCTCATGCGTAGAATGTCCCGCAAATGAAAATCAAATAAAGAACTCCTCCGATGCATTATCACTTAGAATTTTCAGTCATCTAGTTCTGAAGAACCAAAGAATATAATCGGGACACTCAAAATCATATCCCCCTATTATATAATTCTAATCATAAACTCCCACATCTCTCAAGGAGACCTATAACAGTACATTCTCACTATCACTAAGCCCTCAGCACTAAATTAATAATGAGTTAAACCTCTTCGCTCTACAGAAAACCCGATATACCCTGAATCACATCAGTAAGGTCCCTACACACTGGGATGAAATATAACGAGACAACTATACTCTCTGAAGTCTCCTCCATAATATAATATAATCGCGAACTCCTCCCTCTTTTAGGTGAGTCGTCGCAAAATAACACATCCTGCACTGAAAAAGCAAATACAATAGCCTTGTTGTAATAGCCCACCATCGCTCAAACCATCGCTGACCAGTCCATACCCAGGATAACATTATACTCGAATATCATCTCCCAAAATGAGCTAAACCACTAAAATATCTCCTCTCAGTGTCCACACCCGCTTCCCTACAAATGAAAGCAAAGAGAGCCCCATTACCCACCAGTAAATATATACACACAATAGTGACACTATCGATACATCTACTAAACCCGTTTCGTGCACAAATTAGGTTCTAATGATCTATTGTGACTCGCTTGTGTCACACAAAACATACCCCATTAACCCTAGAATAAAACTCATACCTTCAATTTCCAATAGCAAAATTTCTTTAAAATGATCTCCTTTCATTGGACAATCACACTTTTTGCGCTTTCCCAAACTCTTGCGAATGGCCTTTTAGAAAAACCTTTTTGACTCCCGCCCCTATCAAATGTACTAGGTGAGTCCGAATTTGTTCCACCATATGCTATGGTGGTACTTGGGGAAAACTATTTCACTCTAGTAGTTATCCTAATGTCAACTGCCTGAACTATAATAGTGGTGACGTATACTACAGTCACTATTTTCATCATCCTATGTGGCTTCAGTTTAGCCTCTCTTCATGTAATCCTCTTAACGACCCTCATTGGTCGTCTTATATTATTTAGTGTATAAAGCCTAGCCAAACTCGTATATGATTCACATTGACTATACTCAATAGCAGGAGAACGTAAGTTGCATTATGAATCAATAATCCTAAGCATAGGACTCTATATTAAAGAAAAGCAATGCTGAAAATGTAGCAAGTCCGCACAAATCCTAAGGACTCTGAAACCTGATGCTCTGATACCATATATGATACCTCGCCTATTCTAACCATGAGTGATCAGTCCTTTATTAAAATAAACAAGAATCTCATTTAGTTCATTCTTAGCATCACTGTCGAAAACATAAATTAAGACGGTGCCAAATTTTTCCTTTCATTAATAAATAACATCATGCAGAAATTTAAATAATGTAACTTAACTATTCACACAATTAATAGAAGTTTGAATCATCACGAAATAAATATATTGAAACAAATACATAATAAACCATCGGTTCCAAAGTAATATCCAAACCATAAGTCTACAGAAATAAAACTGAATCCCAATACATAGTCTGATAAATAAAACTAAAAGAATGTATCAACTGAAGGGGCAACATACCCAAATGAAATATTGGATCATAAATCTTAATCTAGGAATGAATAAGTGAAGCATCTAATCAAATCCCGCAAGCCTCCACAAATGTTGCATCTATGCATCCTGAGAATGAGTCATCAAGCTTGGCATCCCTGTGGCCGCCCACCTAAAATATTTTAGAAAATAGATTTGACACGGGTCAGAGCCCATAACCTTTGAAAAATATTTAGAACGTATTTAAATTGCATTTATAAAAGCAATTATTAGATACACACATTAGTCAAGCATATATTCCCTAGAGTTACTCACCTACCATCTATAATGCACACCTAATGTCTTCTATTTTACCCACTTAGCCATGTTACCTAGCTAACCACACTAGGTTGAGCTCCTCCATACCTCCCATATGATACGCTACCGTCAATACAATAATTCATTTAAATTGAATATTATTATTGAACCATCTATTTAAGTTTCTCATACTTAAATTACTTTATGATATACACTATCTATCTTTTCTACAATCATGTACAAGTAGAATAATCACACTTGTATATATATGTCACACTATAATATATACAACTACAACATCTCCCAGAATGATCACCGCGATGCAGGGATTATTTGTTATCAAGTCCATGGTTTACTCTTCCCGTCACCCAATTCGTAAACTCTCGATATGCATCGCAATCGGTTGACTATCATCGGCCCTAATCCCAAGATTACCCTCATTAAGATTAACCGAGCCTTAACTATATGTCTGTTAACCTTCTCTAAATCTTTATACAATTACTAAACTATCACAAAAGTTTCTCATAATTAATTTCATAAGGAAGTATAACATACAAGGTAAATCTCGACAAAACTGGGCAGCCAGTTCAATTCGGTACGGATTTTGAACTAATTCGCCCACTGAATTGATTTGGTTTTCAACCCGAATCGATTCGCACCTAACTATATAGTCTTCTTCGTTGATGTCACGAGTTTTCACCATTAAAACCTTATTAAAACTCCATGAAACTCACACAAACTCCCATCCAACATACCTAAACATTAAATATATGTGTCGGGACAATTCTAAATGTAAATAACACATCAAGACCACAAGAAATCTACCGAAGATCAAAAACCCATAATTCATCAAAACCCTAGTTTATGTGTTCTTCACATATTCATCAATTTACCCAGATTTCTTTCATATTTGTCATCCTATATTCTATTATTTCATTTGATTTACATATATGAATTTTTTCTACATGAATTCCTACCCCAAATCATGAATCTCACCCATCCAAATCCCAAGAACATCATTTAAATCATAAAATTAAAACCCTACACTACATGGGTATTATAACATGCTTAAAGTAATGCAAGATAAACACTTACCTTAATAAAGTAGGCCTGATTTTCATTCTGATATGTTGAGTATGTTCTTAGCTTGCTCTTATCTCAAATTCGACAACGTTGGTGGTACGAAAAGATATGGAATGGCCTAGGTTTGTTCTCATCTTCCTCTCATATGGCGTCCTCTCTATCCAAAGTGTTGTAACCCTAGACCATAAATCAAAGCGGATGATATAACATTCTAACTTTTGGATTTCCTTCTACCCTAGGTTCCTAAATGATTGAAACACCCTTACTTGGTGCCAGGTTAGTCTAAAATCGCCCAGGAACCCAAACAGTACACCCGAGTACACTATTCTGACTATTTCGATCCATTCGGAATCAACCATGATCTCAAAATCACCATCCGAATCACTATACATGAATTTCCTACTTTGACCTCAATATAGTCTACACGTAACTTTCGATTGAGATATAACATAGTCACATCGACATCACTCGCTACGACATATACTAATTATCACAAGTTATTTACTACTCACTTAGTAACTTTATTCCATAAATATTAATCATTATCTCTCTCGATTAATGATTTAAATAAATACATAATAATTTATTCAAATAAATGACGGCACACATGTAATTTAAAAATAACCAAATTAATTAAATTCTAAATACTCAGAAATATAGGGTGTTACAAATGTAATATTAAAGAACATGTAATAATAACATAAGTAAACAATCGTAACTCCGATACCAAAACCAACATTATAAAAGTCTCCATCACTGGAACATATAATTGCCTCAAATATAACTCGACCTCTGAACATTAAAGATGACTCCATCATAAAATAAATCCCAATACAGTAAACTGACATTAACTTGTGTTGAAAAGTAATTGCAAGAAATAAGAATGAGCACACAAGTTCGACACCTACATCCTATTAATGAATCATGAGCTTAAATGAATGAGATGAAATCAGGGTTGTAGCGGCAACTACGACCTAGGACCTAAAAACAAATTTCAACAACAAAATTAAACCTAGCAAGTTTACAAAGAGTAAAAATTTAACTACATTTAGGATACAATAATAGAAATACATGTTCCTCACATATTTTAGTTATTTTTAAGTTCACCCAATCCAAAAAACCTTAAATATGATATGTGCTCAAATCTTCACGCCCAGATGAACCCAAATTAACAATTATAATTCATCTCAGTTCATTATAATTATGAATTCCATGACTATGTCTAATATATACAACTTTAGTGTAACTACAGTAAAGGTAAGGACAATCACAAAAGTCCAATATCCAAAGAAGTATGATCCTAAAACATACGAGTGGGTTATCCACAAGACTGCACACAAGATAAGAATGCATATCCCTGTTGCCTTCAGGGATCACTTGTGCGTACTAGATATAAGTATACATCGTCCCATACCTATAACCTCAAAGCCGCAGTAAGGGATAAGTAACTACGTATTCCCGTTATTCCCATAGACATGTAATACCCCGTATTTTTTATGCATTATTTAATTATGTAATTAATTATTTTTTTCTAGTTGTGAGATGCGATGTCACTTGTTACATGTTATATAATTCATATGTGAAATCGGACATAATATACGGTAATATGTTAATTAAATAATTAGAAGTGAATTAGTATTATGGGCGACTATAGAATGGTCATGGACTAGGTGTCGATCGTTTTCTTGTTTTGATTATTCACTCGATATCGGGTCCCACTCATCGTGAAGTAGTTTCTTATATTGTCGTGTCGCGTATAACTAATTTAAATTTAAAGTATTTATTTATTTGACTCGTACGGACTAATATATTGATTTTATGATATAATTGATTTATTATATTTTATCATATTTCAAGTTGGCACATAGGACATTTAGAATTTCCATTTTTGAGTTATAATAATGGGTTTAAGTCTATAGGGTTAGTATATGGCTTGGATATAGTTTTGGGCCATTTGGAGTTCTTTTGAGGCTCATTTGGTTGAGAGACATATTAGTCCTAAGGCTAATTTCGTTGGAATCATCATTAATAGGTCATTAGACATAACATTTAACGTATTTGAGATATTTGGAAAAATTATAAGGCTTTATAGAGAAAAGACACGTAAGAATTTATGATCTTAGGAGATTGGAAGCTTAGAATTCACCATAATTGCCTAAGGCAAGTTTACATAGATTAGGAATTTAATTTGAATTCATGTTAGAGTAATGATTATGAGATTTCCCAAATAAACACTCAGATTTCATGCAAGTTTTTTTTTATAACATATATATAATCAAACCATGAAAAACTTATTACTAATTTTGACTTAATCAGATTTTAATACATGCTAAATATAAAGATCAATAAAATCTTAATTATCTTAATGTCAAATTAATAATATGATTTATATCACATTTCACTCAATATACAATATGATGTATCATACAAAACTAATAACAACAATCATATAATATTTGTGTTATCAAATCACACATACAAGAAGATGAGATAATGAAGATAACATGGGTGATTCTTTTTTATGTGGTAAAACTCCAAACATGGTGGAGAAATATTCACGACCCCTTCTACGAGACAAAACAAAAAAAAATCTACAAATAAATAAGAATTAATTTATAATTTACAAACACTCAAAGTAAAACATAGATTTATTACCCGCAAAGAAATCCAAATACCATGGAATGTATAACAGCTAAACTTCTTTGATTCTTGCAACAATTCTGATTCTTCCACAACTTCTTATACTCACGTTACCCATGCAAGCATTATCCACAACGTAAGAAAATAGTAGCGGTCTTAGTAAAGTACAAACTAATGCAAAAATGAAAACATAATATTTTTGAAAAAGTGGTAAACAAGATTTTCACATTATTAAGTTTTTTTTAAAACACTTATAAAATAGATTTTAAAATTTAAATCACTTTTATTATTTTTCTTTTCACAAAAAAACATATTCAAGAAATATCATAAAAGAAAATTAAACATGCATTTTTCTAAACAAATTATTCTCCTAACAACATTAGAGAAATTATCACTATAAGCATAAATCGACTATAGGCAACAACAAAGAAAGAATAGAAAATATAATATCATTCAAATCCTTAAAATATTATTTCTAATTAAATACTCAGCATGGACACAAAAAATATTCACTGTAATTTGTGTTCTCATTCTCTCTAAAAAAATTATATATTCGAAATATGAGAGTAGTTTTGCATACAAGTTTAAATCTTTATGTTATAATCTCACAAAAACTAACTATCATCATTAAACATTAAATTCAGATTATTTTTCAAAGGTTGAGACTAATCATAAATTTTATAGAAAATAGCTCTATAGAAGATATTCAATAAAAGTATTAGATCTGGAGAGAAATCTGATTTTAAACAATATATACAATTTTAACACAAAATTAGAATATTATATCATCAAAAATATTCATTAAACATTAAATCTAAAAAATAAGAGAGTTTTGTTTTGATAAAATGGATTTAAACATTTAAACATAATACTCGAGACTATAACACAATAAATCACTCACTTCATAAAAACGTGTGTTATTTAAGATCATTAAGAGTTTCAAATTATAGTATATAACTAAAGTTGATAGCAGAACATGGTGATTACATTTGTCATATTTTCAGAGTGCCATGTAGACAATTCCAATTAAAGCTTTATCATTTATGTGAATATATAATAGAAACTAGAAAGGCGGAAAGCGGAAGGGCAGAGTCTTAAATAGCTATAAGTCATTTGTGTAATTTAATGTATGGAAACCTAAAGGGTGAGAGAACCAAGAGGGTATATGAAATGAGGCTCTTCATCTTCCCATGGAAGATGAAATACCAAAACCTCTAAATATTCCAATTCGGGTATAAATCTTTTAAACCCGTTAATATCAACAAAATGCTACAAACGATTGTAAAAAGTTCATTTAAAACCAAACAAATATCTACAAAACCAAAGTTGTATATCTATCTCATTACTGTCTCCCACTCTCTCTATAAAAAAAGTGCAGAATAAAGTGCAAAGGTGAAAGAATAAGAGGAGGAAAAAAGGCCATTGCTTTGTGAAGAGCATTGTAGCATAATAGGCAACTTAATATAATTGGTGGTGGTTTTGTTTAATTAATGGGTGTATTGTGGTAGAGCCTCTGTTTCATATGACCATAAATCTATCATTGGTAATGGGCAACGAAAGATCCTTATTTCTGGATCCAGTCACTAACCTCAAAGCAATCTTGAGGTATTTTTAAATCAATGCACTTCATGGTTTTATCTAAAGTCCCAGTTGTTTTACAGATTCACTATGTTTCTTGAAGTTTTTTTAAGCTTTTAGTAAGGGTATTTTTGTTACTAAAGAAAAATGGAGTTTTTGTCACTATAGTTAGTCCCTTTGTAGTAAATGGGTCTCTCTAAATCATCTTATCTCTCTCTAAAAATGGTATTTTGGGGTATAGTTTTTTGTTGTTTTGTTGCAGATGTGTCCAGAAGTTATTCAAAAGGCAAAAAAGGAGGTATGGATATGATTCAGACTTATGTTTTCTTGAATGGACATTTATCGCAACCTGGCAAAGTAAATAAAATTAACATTTTATATGTATATATATATATATATATATATATATATATATATATATATATATATATCTATGTGTGTGTGTGTGTGTGTGTGTTGTGTGTAAGTTTGTATAGATGTCATACAAGCTGCTACGCAACAATTTTTTTTTAATGAAAACTAGCTTGGAGAAGGTGGTTTTCATCCATTGTACATGGTAAATATAGCGGTGGCATTTAATTATCTCAAGTAAGGATAATTATGGATTGTTCAATATATGGACTAAACTTATATCATGTTAAATTTTTATCGATATATCTGGCTTTGGGATTTTTTTTAAGAACACTTACCACTATCGAACCATTTGATACTTTTTTCTCTTTATTTTTAATAAATATTTCTTTCAGTAATTTTTGGTTTTTTCATATTTTTTGTTTCGAGTTTCTTAGTTTTTTAGCCATTGTTTATTTTTTGGGTATCTCACTTTGAAAATGAAATAAATATAGTAACACATAAACTAAATATATGTCAATATGATGTATATATAAAATATTAAATAACCTATGTGTACACACGAATTTCTCACATATACATGCTAGTCAAAAACTAAAAATAAGAGTAAACATGAAACCAAATATAATGATATATAACTCTCTCTCTCTATCTCTCTCTCTCTCTCTCTCTCTATATATATATATATATATATATATATATATATATATACATTCCCCTCTCTAAAAATATAATATGGCTCTCTTTGTTTCTCACTCTAGAACTATGGATGACCAATCCTAATAAATGTTATAAAAATATTTATATACGAAGGATAAGAAGAGTCCGAAAACTTAATCTCAAATACAAGGATAGGATTAAAACTACCGAAAAGTATTTAGTCTTAATGTTGAGATTGTTTCTTACAAATAAAGCTACTGGGTACAAAGGGTCATCCGATAAATACCATGGCTGGTATACAACCTATCATAAATAACATAACCCAAATAATCTAATTCAAATGATCTAACAGTCACAAAGGCTATGTACTAAGGAATCTAAATGAATATTGCGATTAATAAGTGAATGACATGTGTATAGACCTAAAGGTTGGACAAATTAATCAATCTCACAGACAGTACATGAGGTTAACACTGGTTACACACCTGGAAGATATCACGGTTGATATTCTTAATAAACTACATCTTTTTTTTTTTTTGGTAGAATGTAAATATATTATACCAAAGGAAACAACCCAAACTTATTACAATGATTCCAAACAAAACATCTCAGTAACAACAAAACTCAAACAAACTAAAAGCCCAAAGCCATCAAAACACAGACTCAAACCCCACACCATAAAAGCCCAAAACTGACATTATAGAACCCAAATAAAAACCCAACTGCAAACCAAGAACCCACAGCCCAAACTAGATTACAAATAAACTATTGAAAATTAAAACCAGGATACCACTCAGCACTTTTCCACACAACAAAACAAACAACAATCTTAAGAAACCCACACGTGTTTAGACAACCACACAAGCTAATCCAGAGACATGCATACTAGTCTCAATCCATCAACACAGGCCTACGATATCAACAAACATAACCATCATTGACCAACAACCCCATCACTCTGCAACGTACATCTCAAAGGAGAAATTAACAACATCAACCCAATCTCAACATAGCAGATCAATGACCAACCTCACCCTCAACCAAATCCAAAATCCACAATCAAAGAAAATCATGAAAAACCCATCAAATCCCGGCCAGAAAACATGCAAGTCTGATAAAGAATAACCCACTCAAAAAACCAAGGAAAACTAAAGAAGCAACTACACACCCTTAGACGATAACTCCAAATCGCAGACCAAACCCAACAACACCAATAAAGCCAACTCCACTTCTAAAATCAAACAAAACCCTCTGGCGAAAATATCCAATAACAAGGATCTCGAATCGGATACCAACGATAACAACCAATAATTAAACAGGCAAATAAAAACCCAATAGGCAAATAAACCCCCAACTGCAAGGAAAGACAAGGATGCTCAAAGGAACAACAACACAGAATCTGGAACCATCATATACTCCACAAGCACAGGCAACCAACTTCAAGGGACAACACTGAAGAACTGTAGGACGGGGATAACCAATTGTGGCCAAAAACAGAGTTAAACATCCCATGCAACACTAATCAACAAATGAGAACACAACTTCAAAATAGGTAACTAGATTTCTCAATTACTGAAATACATCAACATCAATACCCCATCTTTAGATAATTTCCTAATTTCTTTGATTTTTGTACATTCCTCCACATGCATGTAATATTTTTCTCAATGTTCTTGAGGATTTGCTTTTGATCACTCGAGACATTCTAAAAAAATCCTTTTATTTCTTTCAATCCAAATATTATAGAGAGCATTAGCTATAGAGACTTTCCCTATAGTATTCTTAAGATATGGACTCTTGCTAGATATGGATTTGATTTCTTCTAAGAAACTCTTCACCTCTCTATTATCCCCATTATATTCCAAACATTTTCCCCAAATATACTTAGAGAACTCACATTTGAAAAAAATATAATCTTTACTCTCCACTTCAGTATTACATAACACCCAAATGTCACTATCAATAATACCCTAACTTTTCAATTTTCCCCTAGTTCTCATATTGTCCACACATGATAGATAAATATAGAAGGTATACCTAGGCACTCTTTTAGGAAACCATATTACGTTAGCCCACCCAACTCTCTGTCCGCTTCTTCTAATTGCATTGTAGGTGTCTTTACAATTAAAACTTCCATTCTTAAAAGGAATCCAAGAAATGCAATCATCATTCTCAACATTAGGTCTGATACTGGTATTATTTATTTCTCCAAGATCAGTTGAAATTGGTCTGGGTAAATTCCATCTCCCATTATCAATAAGCTCAACAACTTTAGCATATTCCCTACTAACATCATCATACATAATTCTTTTACCATAATGTTCAATTAGGGTACCTTTTTCTTAACAATTATCAATCCAAAATAGAGTATCCATTATATTCCCAACATGATATTGAATTAATTTTTTAACTTCACTCCTCAATTTCCAAAGTTTCATCCAAGTCCATGAACAGTTAACTTTAAGTTTAATTGTCTATGTATAATGATTCTTAATTACCAATGAATGGATGCATTTAACCCAAAGACTATCTTTTTTCCTAGCCAAATCCCACAAATGTCTAAACATACAAGCTTTGTTCCACTCGATAAGATTTTTCATCCCAAGACCTCCTTCTTCAATAGGCATACAGAGATCCCTACAAGAAACTTTAGCTCCATTTTTTCTAAGCTCAATCCCGGACCAAACAAATATACATAAAATTCGCTCAATATCTTCAATAACCCCTTTTAGAAGAATAAGCATACTTATCCGATAAAGCTGAATGCTTCTAAGAACTGAAATAACAAGTTGAATTCTACCAGCATAATACAAACAAATATTAGTCCATCACTTAACATTTTTCATTAATTTTTCAATCAAAACCTTACAGTCATAGTTCTTCAATCTCGTGGAGATTAATGGAACCCTCAAATATTTAACTGGTAGCATCCCCTGAGACGTACCCAAAAAATTACTTAAACATCCTTTTGTTGCATCATCAACCCCAGGAAAGAAGATTTCACATTTAGAGTAGCTAGGACCATGCCCAGTTAAATATTTGAATTCTTTAAGAAATTTATCAATGGTTATAAAGGTATTTATATAAGCCCCAGCCACAATAAACAAATCATCAGCAAACACGACATGAGTTAAATTCAATTGCTCACAATGAGGGTGATAAGTATAATCACTTTTTTGAACTACATCATCCATAATCCAAGGAAATCCTTCCACACCATTAAAAACAAATAAACAGAAACAGGGTGTCCTTGTCTAAGACCATCAATACCTTTAAATATGCCATTAACCCCTCAATTTACACTCACTGAGTAGCTAGTAGTTTGAGCATACTCCATAATACATCTCACCATATTAACAAGAAACTCCATAACTTCCAATATGCATTCAACAAACTCCTAATTCACTGAATCATAAGCCTTTATAAGGTCAATATTCAATTCACACCGAGGAATACCCTTATCCAAATGATACCCCTTTACAATTTCTTGCATTAAACTACATCTAAGTCTCTAATGGGACTAATTAGTTTAAACTATGATAATGGTATGATCTTAAATCTAAGGTTTTTAAAGATTTAAAGAACCTCAAACGAAAGGATCCGCTGGATTAAAAGATAATCTAATGGCTATAACGGAACTCTTCGAAAGCAGACGGTTTAGACACCTAAGGGGTAAAAGCTTGTTATGAGTTTCTTATGAGCAAGTTAATGCGTCCTATTGGCTAGTCAAATGCAACAAGGATTAAGATAAACCAAGTGTAGGATCATATTCTAATTAAGGGGCCTAAATGTACCGAATAAATGTGTGTGTGGGAAAACACTAAGTGTGTTTGTTTAGAGGACTAATTCACAAATGACATTTTTACTCAACAAACTATTATTCAAAAAATTCATCTTAATTCAAAATAAATTTTGAAAATTATTTAGAATATAGGAAATTAATTTTTAGCAAAAATTAATCCAATTTTACTTTAATATTATTTTACACACCTAATCAATTATATATATATAAATATATATATATATATATATTAAATGCATGAGTGCCTAAAATGTGTACGGTGTAAAAATGTGCAATGTGCATCCACTTGATTTTTTACCCTTCTACCTTTACTCAAATATGGACATTAATTGAGTCGTAATTCATGAGTCGTCTTGGGTCTTGTCACTAGAGATGCGTATGCATAATGTACAAAATAGAGTGAAATCAAACTAAAATAATGTGTTTTGGAAAATATCCTAATTAATTGAAACTCTAAATTGTGTAAATTCAAGCAAAACCTAGGAGTCAACGATTTAGGGTGCTCCTGATTATTCATTAGATACTGAATTTATCATATTATAATCTAATTTGTATATTCTAATTCATAATTTCGAAATTAATTTAATTGTGAAATTAAGACAAATTCTTGTGTTAATGATATTAGAAGATTTGATGTTGAATCCTATGAATCTAACCTTGAAATTGATTGTAATTATTACAAATAAATTCATTGTAATAAATAATGAAAGCACCATTTTTAATTCGAGAATTGATTCAAATTTGAGATTTAATTGAGTAGAAACATGAACTTAGGTTTCTTAACTCTTAATATAAAATTTACCCTTCAATCCATGTTATAATCATTTAAAACTTATAGATATATGTTAATATTGATGTATTATAACTTATATTTAAAGGAGGATGGTTTGAGAACTGATTAGAGGCATCAGACTTAAGATTGTGGGTGTTAATGGTTGTTCTGAATGTTTGGAGAAGATAGCTCTATGGCAATATCATTATAATGATATTAGAATCTCATTAGAACGAGATATAGATTTTCGTTGAAACGAAGTGGGATATCGTTAGAAGAACATTTGGGGTTTCGTTCGAATGATTTGGGATGTCGTTCGAATGACAATCATATTTTCGTTAGAACGAGTTTGTGATCTCTTTGCAACGAGTTTAAATCAGTTTACTATATAAATCTTAATTGATTAGTGATAATTAATCAAAGACTTGTGATACATTTGAAAAGTCTTGAGTAGATTGGATTTCTATGAGAATACTTCATATACAATCATACCAAGGTTGAGGGGTTATGAGGGACGTACTAAGAGAGATTTTTTATGGGAACATATGACATGAACTGCACTAGTACCCCGGTGATAGCAATGGTCTTACCTTAGTCATGTTATCCCAGATCCTACTAGTTACATTGTAACGCCCCAACCCATATTTATGGGTTACCCGTAGTCAACACGGTCCGACCCGAGCTTTAGGTGTGAAGTGCAATGAAACACCCTATGTAATGTTGCTAGTCAAGTTTTATTTTAGTTAATGTTTAGCTTATTTAGCATTCAATTCTAGTTCCAAGTTCAAACTATGTGAAAAACTCATAGGAAGCATTCCCAGAGCTCAAGCATACAGAGCTACTAACGTAAAATTTATAGAATACTTACTTGTATAACGCTCTCAAAATACGAACCCAAACATAACCTGTGATAACAAAGACGAGAGTGTGAGCCAATGCCCAATTATAATATACAAATTGTAGTATAGAAATGAACGACAGAAAGAATACTCCACATGTTATATCTACGTGCATATAAAACTACCTGTTACATATATAGAAACTTATATATTCTTAATCAATGAAACCGTTTTACTTCCGAAAATGTTATTTAATCCGGTTCATTTACCTTAATCTCATAAAGACTTATTCTTTCTTAACAATACATTTATCCCTTTATTTAACACACATGGTTAAATACTTGAAACCACTACACTTTGTTTAATCGAAATTACCCTATCCATTTAAAGCGATGCACCTTATTATTTTCAATGAAAATGACCTCTTTCAACACACGCGAGCACTGCGTTCGAAATACTTCTTTAAATTTTGTACACCTTTTAAAATACACCCTTGTGTTAATTACGGGCTATACCTTCTTAGGTTACGTAAAGCACTCATTTACCATTACACATTCCTTTCATTTACTTTATAGATATTAATCAATTTACACGTTTCTTGCCCACTCTATCATTTATCGTAATATTCATTGATTCCTTTAATTTATGTTGTCTTAATACATCATATCATACAATCCATTTATTTACATGTTCCATATTCCTTTATCTTATTCTCAAAATCTTCTAATCATCTACGTACTTTAACAGGCATCGAGGCTCCTCAACGTCAACGACACCACCATATGCTCTGGCCAAGGGTTTTGGGTCTTTCACCCCAGGTATCCGGGCCTTCCTTAATTATCCAGGTGTCATCCGAGTTCCTTTCATGTGTTTTATCATTTTACAAGTGTCCACATTATTCCTTCTTTCCCTTTTTACCCGATCGAAGCCAAACCTAGAGTTTCACCTCAACTTGTGTTACCCTCTCAAATTATCTTTTCATGTCATGTACACTTTGATTTTATTTCAAGTCATATTCATTTAGGACTAATTTTTGTAACATTTCCAACATTTTTAGTTCATAAAAATTTTCCACTTTAAGTAAAATTACCATTTTACCTATTTTTTTCTCAAACTTGTCATTTTTCTTTCTGATCTCACAAGTGTTAATCCATCAAACATTATTAAGTTATTACACACACCAACTTCCCAGTGTTTAACCATTAACACTTATTTTCCACCCTTGATAACCGTATTTCCAAATTAGACATTTCTTTACTTCATTTATTCAAGAAATCAAATTCCACTCAAACTGTACGTTTAGAAGAAAATACCATTTCCTTTTTGTCAATACATGTAGTCTTACAACCTTATATTTCTCACACCTTGAAGATTAGAATTTTAACTTTTATTATTTCTTGTTTAAACCCAACAACACTTTACTTAAACTTGTTAATATATTATCATCAAAATACTACAAGTTTATATGCCTGAGAAGATGGATTTTAAATCCTAAAATCCTATTAAATGGGTTAAGCATACATTTCATTCTTGAAATTCACAATACTTGCAAAATTATGATTTTCAAGACATAAAGACATTTTTACTTTCTTCAAACTTAGAAAATGTCCATTTTTCCTAAAATCTCCATTTTTGCTGAAACTTTATTTCAAAAACACGTACCAAAATCAACATTATTTTTTAAACATTTTATTTCATGAAATGTTTAGCATCAAATTTCTAAAATATACACCATTTTCATAAAATACCAATTTTAATATTTCAAAACTTTGAAATATTTACTCATCCTTTATTTTCAACAAAACAACATCTTTACCAATATTTTTATTCCATAAAAAATGTTTAATCTTAATTCACTAGAAACCATCATTTATTCATGTTCATTCTACTCATGTAATCTAATAACAAGACTAAATATATATTTTCCCAACTCTAAAGACTCCAAATGGTGATTGAAAGTTAGTGTAGGAGGATTAAACCTCACCTTCAAAGGTGGACTCAAGAGGTTACCAAATGCATCCAGCATTAATGCTCCATGTGTGCTCCATTTATGCTTTCAAGCAAAATCGCTTTAAACTCCATTAAAGCTTCCGTCTTCATCTTCTCCAAAACCCCCAAACACTTGTCCGACATTCATAAATCCACTTCAACAATGGTGAAAATGGGTGTTATATGCTTGAATGTAGTGAAATACAAGAAGAATAAGGTTGTTTAAGTTGGTTTGAGGTGGAGAGAAGTTCATCCATGGTGGAAGACCAACCTTTTCTATCCCTCTCTTCTTGTGTTAACCTCAAAATACCCTAATGGACCAAACCCACCCTTATTAAAACCCTTAAAACACCAAAAATCATGTTTTTCCTTATCTAGGCTCACTAGAGCTCGACAGCTCATCGAATCAAGGGCACAAAAGGTGACAACGCACAAGGGAAATTTGATACACAAAATTTTATAATGAGTTGTTCGAATGACATTGAGCCTCGTTCAAATGACAAAGGACTCTCGTTAGATTCATGAATTCTAACATCCTTCAAATTAAAGTTACATAGTGGGGTCTCGTTCGAAGCTCGTTCGATCTCCTTCTTCTGATGAGACCTAAATATCGTTCGAACAATCCTACTTTTGTTCGAACCCTCCAAATTCCAATTTGAATCCTCAATCTTCCAATAATTACCATCAAGCCTTCAAAGTAGTCAACTAAGAATATAAAGTCAGTCATAATCACCCAAATCTTCATGTCTTATATTATTACAAATTATGCGAAGAAAATAAATAAAGTATTGTGACATGGTATTACAAACTTCCCACCTTGGGGAATTTCGTCCCCGAAATACTCGATCCATCAATTTTTCAAATTCATGGGGTTTACCGGCTCTCATTCTAAGTCATAAAAATCCTCTAAGACAAAATCATCAATGTCCTCAATGACTAAGATCACATTACATGCCCTTACACGGGGTTTGTCTCCAAAGTCTTAACAAACGACATGCTCTAACGCTCATAATTTATCTAGCCCTGAATGTTGCATAACCAACTTCGGGTCTCCACTCAATTGATGATCATGCTCAATCGAGTCCTAGGGATACCTTGTCTAATACTCAAAGTGTATTTGTGCTTCCGTGACAACCCTCTCTAGTGATTGAAATTCAACCAAGACTGAAAAGCAATATGACAAATCAATAAATTCATCATTAATAACTATTTCCAATATTAGGACTACGCATCCTGTGTCCTAGGAATTTTTAGGTTATCCCGACTACACAAATTTTTCCTGAGCTCGACCCTATCCATGCATTTCTAATTTCTCACTTCGAGAAGTAATACGCCTACCATATCATCACCGTGCATTCAGCTGACACCTTTTGTTGCATCACTTTGATGACCCTAGTACTACCCTAGGTGTCTTACCTTAGTGCACTCACTTGAACGTCACACTACTCCACTCCCCATGGAAAAGACACATCGTGTGCTAAGTTTTCCTCTATTTTTAGTACTCTACAATATCCTCAAGCCATCATTTCATTCCCAACAAATAAATCTACTAAATGCGATGTCAGCGAGTAAAAAAAATCACTATTCTTAAAAAATTCCAATACTATGAGAAAACCATGTAGCCAAAAGCGCAGTCATCCGTACACATAACTTTATGCAATAACAGAATACCTCATATGTGGTGCACCCAGTTATCGAGTTGCATTGACCATACTCAATCCATCGCACTCTATAAGGCCCAACCGTATCATACCATAACATGGTACCAATCTAAGTTACTACAACATGATAATATCGATCCCCGATTATCGAAATTGAAAGGGACACACAAGAATGAGAAGGAACAAGAAATCGTTTCGAGAAAATACCACCCATATTTGTCAGACTATTATTTACAAAAATGAACCTATGGCATATGCTCGAAGTCTTATCACTAATTCTTAACATTCTAACTGAGTACTAACTTATACATATACCCCATCTTAGGTCACCAATCATGACGAATTGAACTGCAACCATTGATCCTTGCAAGACGAAAGAATTGTAAGAACTTATCATTCTCCTGAAGGTTAATTCTTGACTTACCTCCTTGGGAGTAAGGCCCTTACCCTCACAACCTTGGCATACACATGAACCACTCCGATTGGAGAATTCCTAAATCCCTTATTCACACTGATCTAGTCCATTTACCAGTGATGATGTCACCAATCTACTACACCTAGATTACTATCTACCTTATCACATCATAATCAAAATCCTAAATTCCCTTATTCACTACTTCGTTAAATAGAGACATTCCCCTTATTGTATCTTTGATTATAAGATATTGTCACTAAGATTTCTTCGAAGTTCTACCCAATTAAACTTACGTGGCGAACACGCTGGTCACCATTGGCATTCTAAGGGTAGTAGGTATCATACAGGGCTACATCTTTTAATTTGTACCGACTTGGATAAACATGCCAAGGACTAGTCCTCAACATGCTAAGGCTATCCTAGCATATACCGTCAATACATACCAACATTTTAATCATGCTTCGATATCGCCCCTCTTTGGTTGCCATTTTCAAGCCTCCACGTGGCCTCATCAACCTAAGTCTCAAATGAATTTCCTACTATTCCTCAAAATTAAGTGGCACAGTGCTACTAATAGTCATTCCATGACACTCGGGAATTATTCCCCATAAATGACACGAGCTTCTAATTCCTCCCTGGATGATACACTACGGATATATGCCAATTTGAGAAACTATACCCGACACGTGCGTTATTCGACTCTTCTAAACCTTGACCAGAAACCTGATATCATCACCTCATCCTGAACATAATCACTACTAGGATGCTAATGATTCTTCAAACCGGACTTAACTAGTCTCCTAAGGACACCGAACACATTCTATGTAAAGTTCCCCAAATTCGATAAGATTTTGTCATCCATACTTTTATCATTATAAGTGCGCTCTACAAACTTTCAATACCCTTATCGTGATTACTAGGCAATCCTAAGGACACTAGTCCACGAGCTTCTACATATACTTCACTTTGACCATCAAACATATCAAGGCGTCATAATAGTTGATTTCTATTCCCAATGATGCCACACATAAGTAGTCTTAGGGACGCTCTAGTATACCCTTAAACCACACTCACACTAGGATTACCTCGCACCTAGACATTCCTTCGGTGGCTAAAACGAGCCTTTAGACTTAGATAACATCTTTTCTATCTTCTAAATAGCCATGAACATAAGCCACGTACCAAACCAAAACTAATACTACTAAGGGTTCTTTTATGATACAAGTCGTCACCTACAACCTATAAACCTCTAGATCTGCATTGCTGACATCACTAAAAATCCTATTCCTTTAAATCACATCATATTTTCTAAAATCCTGACATATAAGACTACCTAGATTTCACTCCTAAGTCTCCTCAACCATCATTGTTGCTTACATAATACACCTACCGTAATTTATCCGCAACTCTTATTATACTCTATATGGCGCAACCTTCAATCAAGAATCTCCATGACACTTACTTATAACGATACTATCTTAACGAATTAGATCGAGTATATATCCTAAGTGATGACCAACATGGTTCATCATGCCCACTAAATCATTAATTTCCTTATAACGTGATACTATCCCGAAGATCAAATTCGCCTAAGCACCTTATCGGTACTAACTACCCAAAAGTACATAGTCGAGGAAATTAACGCATTCCTATCACCAATCAACATTATATAGGTATGACGTACTAGCCACCTAAGCTCCATAGTTCACTTTACACGATGCGTATTTCTAACTCAATAAACATCATTTATTATCCTTTACATCTCAATTAACTTTATATACCACTACGGATTGATAGACAAGCACGCCACACTAAGACCTACGATGTCGCCACTATTGGCTAGCACGGATACCCACAACTTACTAGTATATCTAAATTGGAAGCGTGGAAGCAATTAATAACTATCAATTCGATCGTGTGACATCTGACACTAACTTATTTATCATGCTAACCTCTTAGACTTTACCATCGAGGACATGGACTAAACCTTCTCCAAAACTATCGTGACTGGCCCAAGCCAACGTTAACATCAAATTATCCACTACCGACCTCACTATGTCACTCCCAAAAGGAACTTTGAACCTAGAGGTCTGATACCATTTGTAACTCCTTGGCACTAATTTATGTGTTACCCGTAGTGTGAAGTACAATGAAACAACCTATATAATGTTGCTACTCTAGTTTTATTTTAATTAACATTTCACATGTTTGCCATGCAATTCCAATTTCATGTTTAAACTACGTGAGGGACCCGTGGGAAGCATATCTGGAGTCTTAGAATATAAAGCTACTAACATAAAATTTATATAATACTTACCTGTATAACGCTCTTAAAATACGAACCCGCACCCAACCTGCCATAACAAAGATGAGGGTGTGAGACAATGCCCAGTGGGAATATACAAAATGCAGTATAGAAATGAACGACATAAGGAAGATTCCACATGTTATACCTACGTGCTCATGCAACTACCTTGTACATATATAGATACTTATATATACTTAATGCATGAAATTGTTTTACTTCCAAAAATGTTATTTAATTCGGTTAATTTACCTTAATCTCATAAAGACTTATTCTTTCTTAACTTGACATTTATCCCTTTATTTAACAAACATGGTTAAATACTTGAAACCACTATAGTTTGTTTAAATCGAAACCATTTCTTTACTGAAATTAGTCAATCCATTTTAAGTGATGCACTACTATTTTCATTGAAAACAACCACTTTCAACACACGCGAACACCGCGTTTGAAAATAATTCTTTAACCTTTGAAAACCTTTCATAATACACCTTGTGTTAATTATAGGTTACACCTTTTTAGGTTACTTAACATACTCATTTACCATTACACATTCATTTTCATTTATTGTATGGACATTAATTAATTTACACATTTCTTTTCCACTTTATCCTTTACCAGAATATTCATTGATTCATTTAAGTTAGGTTGTCTTAATACATCTTACCACACAACCCATTTCTTGACATGTCCCTTATTCTTTAATCTTATTCTCGGAATTATCTAATAAACTGTGTACTTTCACGGGTCCCTCACTGCCGATGACACCACCATATGCTCTGGCCAGGGGTTTTGTGTCTTTTACCCCAGGGCTTCGGGCCCTCATTAATTATTTAGGTGTCATCCGAGTTTCTTTTATGTGTTTTAACATTTTACAAATGTCCACATTATTTCTTCTTTCCCTTTTTACCAGGCCAAAGTCAAACTCGAGGTTTTTCCTCAACTTGTGTTACCCTTTGAATGTTTTTGTTCATGTCACGTACACTTTAACTTTTATTTTATTCCAAATCATATTCATTTAGGACTAATTTGTGTAACACCCTTTCTAACATTTTTATTTCATAAAAATGTTCCACTTTAAGTAAAATTACCATTTTACTCATTTGTTTTCAATCTTGTACTTTTCCATTCTAATCTCATAGGTGTTAATCTTTCAAACATTATTAAGTTATTATACACACCAACTTCCAATTATTTAACCATTAACACTTATTTTCCACCATTGATAACCGTATTTCTATATTAGACATTTCTTTATTTCCATTATTAGATAAATCTAATTACACTTCAATAATGATGGAAATGGGTGTTATAGGCTTGAATGTGGTAAAATATTATAAGAATAAGGTTGTTTAAGGTGCCTTGAGGTGCTTTGAGGTGGAGAGAAGTTCATCCATGGTGGAAGACCACCCTTCTCTCTCCCTTTCTTCTTCTTCCAACTTCAAAATTCTAAAATGGACCAAACCTACCCTTATTAAAACCCTTAAAACACAAAAAATCCCAAATTTCTAAATCTGGGCTGACGAGAGCTCGATAGCTTCAAGGGCTCAGAATGTGACAGTGCACAAGGGAAATTTGATACACAAAAATTCAAAATGCGTCATTCGCATGATATTGAGCCTCGTTAGAACAATAAGGGAATTGCATTCTATTCATGACCTCTAACGACCTTCAAATGACCCTTAAACGTTATACAGTGGGGTCTCGTTCGAAGCTCATTCGATCTCCTACTTCTGACGAGACCTAAATCTAGTTGAACGATCCTACTTTCATTCGAACCCTCCAAATTCCAATTTAAACCCTCAATCTTTCAAAAATTACCATCAATCCTTCAAAGCCATCAACTAAGAACATAAACTCAGTCATAATCACCCAAATCTTTGTGTTCTTATACTATCACAACTTATATGGGGAAAATAAATATAGTATGGGGGCGGGGGATTATAAACATACCCGTATCCCGAGGGGGAATAAATGGGGGTTCTTTTCTTATAGTCTTATGTATGGAGACCTATACGAATGAAAAAAAATGCGTAGTGACTTATCCCTTAATGATTCTTTGAGGTTTTAGGTATGAGACAGCCTATAACTATACCTAGTATGCACGAGTGATCCCCAAAGGCAATAGGGATAGTCTTCCATATTTTTACGTGCGGGATTGTTCATAGCCCTTTTATTTATATGTCTTGGGATCATACTTAATTGGATATTAGACTATGAGACTATTTTTCCTCTATTAGAGATTATACTAGAGATGTATACATTGGCAGTAGTTATGGAACCATTTACCTATATTCAATTGAGAATAGTTATAATTAATGATTGGGTTCACTTGGGGTTGGGATTAGAATCATATGTTATATTTAGTGTCGTTTGGGTTGGGTAAAGTTAAAAGCAACTAAAATATGAGAAGAAACGACATGATTATTATTGTAGCCCGAATTCAATTAAATGTTTACTCTTTGTAGACTTGTTAGGTTTCATCACATTGTTAAAATCTATTTCCAGGTCCTAGGCCATCGTTGCCACCTCAATCCTGTTCTCATTTCACTCGTTCTAGATATAGCTTCTTCATAGGATGTAGGTGTCCATCCTACATGCTCACTTTTATTTTCTTCATTTCCTTTCTAGTATTATTCAGAGTCGGATTATTGTATTTAGTTTATTCATGTTGGATTCAGCATTTCTATTTCACTATTGGGTTTTATTTTGGTGAGACAGTTTGTATTCATAGGGATGGATTTTATTTACTGTTGGATTTTAGTATCAAAATTTATTGATTTACTTATATTATTATTATTATCAATTCTTATTTGTGTTTATTTATTTTTTATTTCAGTTTTGCTTATAATGGTACTTAATTTTTCGACTCATGCATTATTTATTTTTGGACCTGATCAATTTAGCTATAGATTTTATGGGGCGTCACACCTCCATACCCAAATACTTATAGAAAGAGTACCCCAATGAGTTCCCCTTTGAGACATAACTACATTAGCTATAGGATCGAGATCAATGGCCAAAGTAAGATTGTCACTATCACGTGGGTACCAGCACAATTATCCTTGTATTGCCCCATAATAACCCATCCTAGTACATTCCCCATGAGCATTCACACATGGTATGCTTACACATAACGTTAAATCATATAAATACAGTCCACTCAAAGATTTTCTAAGAGTACTAAAAGTCTTCAAATTAATTAACCTAATTTAATTAAGAGATTAGATACCAAACAGTCCCAAGCTCTTTCTAACTAAATTACCTATTTTGTTCTAACAAAATCATGTATGTCATTCGAACGACATTTCCAAGTCATCATAATGAAAACCCCATAGTCGTTCTAATGAGTTCCACACATCCTAATTCTGAAGCCTTTAATTGAACATATCCCGACCCTACTTCATAAATAAGGTGTATAACATTAATACTAACCTAATCCAATAATTTATTAAGTGTTTATACCAGATTTTAAGGATGAATTTCATATTATTTTTTAAGAACCCAAAGTTCATGTTTCTACTCAATTCAACTCAGATTTAGATCCATTTCTCGCAATATACAAGGGGATTTTAAGTGATTCATTAACATAAGTCCGAATATATCAATTACATACAAGTATTAAGGTTACTTTATATGATTCAACATCGAGTCACACTAATATATTAATATTTGTTTAAGGGGTAATTTAACAATTAAACTAATTACAAAATTAGGATTTAGATTATCAAAATCAAATTATATATTGTCTAATTCAGATTCCAATGGATTCTCATTATTCTAACACAAATTCATATTAAATTCCAAATCTATGTAAACTTGCCTTAAACAATAGGTGTGTCTCCAAGCCTTGAATCTAAGACTCAATTCTTCCAAATCTCCTCAATTGTTATGTACCTCTTCTCTATATAGCCTTTGGGTTTATGCATATGTCTAAAGATGTATTTTAGGTTGTCTAACTAACCTAATAAATAAGATTTCTACAAAACTGGTCTTAGGTCGAACACAAGTCCCAACCCAGTGAGCCTAAATTACACTCCAAATGGCCCAAAAGTCTACTCAAATCATGTACCAACCCAATGGACTTAAATCTTATTGTTTTAAGTTAGAAGTGGACATTCTAAATGTTCTAAAATTCAACACTAAAAATTAATAATTCTATTAAATTATAGGTCTATTCTTACTTAACCCCCAGTTTATAATACCATATTTGACATAACCCCCAGTTTCATAATCTCTTAGACATAACCCTTAGAATTTTGTTAAAAAATCCCTATTTCATAATTATACTAAACTCCAACTCAATTTTTTACAAAAATACCCTCATTTTGTTTTCTTACCCAAAATAAAACCTTAACTTCTTATCCATCACTAAACCCACCACCACCTCTTCCACCACTACCTCCTCATCCTCCATCTCCACCTCCATCACAATCACCACCACCCCTAATAATATTTTTGCACATCAAGACTTCACAATTGGTTGCACTAATTTCTTCATTTTTATAATTAGTTTTCTTATGTACCTCTGCCTTATTTCCTTCTATGGTCTCCTTATTTCTTGGACTTCTTCAGCCACTTCTTTATTTTTTATAACATTCACCACCGTTGTAGTTTTCACCCAAACTTGATTAATCTTATTCATAGCTTTGCATGTTCCTTCCCTATGGCCAAGGATTTTGATATTTTAACATCAAAACTTTATTTGTGTCACCTTTTCTTTGTCGACTCAATTAGACTCACATTCTAGCCTCATGAAATCCACTCCCACAATTGAAATGTGGATCCAAAATTCAATAACTAACATGGAGTTATCATATAGATGTTGTTCATGTCAGTATACTCTGCTCCCGGTATTAGTGAAGATGAACTCTTAACCCTGGTGACTACCACTTTTAGCATCGTACTTTGTAAAACCCCATTGAACTTGGTTTTTTCTCTGTTGTGAGGTGAGAAAATGGGTTTTTGTCAGCAAAATCTAAACTGCTGAAAGCTCGAACCTGATCTTTGACTTCCATTCCCGAATGTCAGAAAAATATTATTAGGGATTGTGGGCGAGTGAGGAGGTGGTGGTGACTGTTATGTAGGTGAGGATGAGGAGGTGGTGGTGGGTTTAGTATTGGATGAGAAGTTTGGGTTTTAATTTGGGGAAGATGAAATAAGGGTATTTTGGTCAAAATTTTGAGTTGGGGGTTAAGTCTAATTATGAAACACAAATATTTTAACAGATTTCTAGCGATGTTATTTGGTGGTTGTGTATAAATAATTATGAAACTGGGGACTAAGTTAAATACAGTATAACAAAACTGGGGGTTAAGTGAAAAAAGACCTAAATTATATTAACTCATAAACTTATCTAAGAAGTTGGTAATAGTGAACTAGAACACAGTTTAATTATTTATTAATTACGCACAACTCAACTTTATAAAAAACTACTTTATGATCATTGGAACCCGATATTAAAGGAATAATCCAAACAGGTAAAACCTCGATACCAAGTTCCTGACCATTCTATAGTCTCCCATAAAACTATGTCACTTTAAATATGTAACAAGTATTTTGCAGTGTATTAAGTCTGATTTTGAAAATATGTTAATTCACAAAACACAAAATTTAAATTATATAACAACACATAAATGATTTTAGTAAGTGACATCATATGTCACACAATAAAAAATAAGTTATAATGCAAATTAAATAATACACAAAAAATATGGAGCCTGACATTCCTCCCCCTTAAATAAGTAATTTTTTTCTCAAAATTTAAATTTATATACTTGACTCAAAGATCTGTGGTTATCTCGCCTGCATGCCTTCCTCTCTCTCCCAAGTCGAGTCATCCTCATTGTGGTGATATAATGACCTTAGATTGCAGATCTTGCTCTCTCTGGTCAAGGATGCATTGTAGTCTCTCCTCATAACTTGTGGTTCGCTACAACTTAATCCCATCGAGGTTGATGTGTTGATAAGCTAAATCATCCCTCAAGAAATTCCTAAACATG
Organism: Sambucus nigra; assembly: GCA_949130495.1. NCBI lineage: Eukaryota > Viridiplantae > Streptophyta > Magnoliopsida > Dipsacales > Adoxaceae > Sambucus > Sambucus nigra. Next base: position 180,295,045 of record OX422218.1, on the reverse strand, counting down.
TACATATGGAAGACATTGTGCACCCTCTAAAAATGGTTGGGTAAGGCCAAATGATACGCCACTAGGCCCACCCAATCCAAAATTATGAAGGGAACTATGTATTGGGATGCCAACTTCCCCATATATTTGAATCTGACAACTCCTTTCAAAAGAGATACCTTCAGAAGAAGATGATCCCCCACTTGAACCACCAATTTACGCTTCCTCTTGTCGGCATAATTCTTCTATCGATCCTAGGTTGTCTTCATACGCTCCTGATGAGATCCATCTCCTATGAGGTATCCCGAATAACATCCTACCCAAGTAGCTTGGTCTCCCCCATCTCTAACCAACAAGTCGATGAATGGCATGGTCATCCATAAAACGTCTCGTAAGGTGCTGACCCCATAGTTTGTTGGTGACTATTATTGTATGCAAACTCCATAAGTGGTAAGTGATGATCCCAACTTCCCTTGAAATCCAACATACAAGCTTGTAACATATCCTCCAAAATCTGGTCTACTAGCTCAGTTTGTCCATCCGTATAAGGGCGAAATGCAGTGATCAAATTCAATTCTACCCCATCTCCTCCTGAAAGCTCCTCTAAAATTAGGAAATAAAAATTGTGTCCATTTCAGACATAATATCTAGCGGTACCCCCATGAAGACATATAATCTCCGTCATAAAAAATTATGCATACTACTATACAGTATAGTCTATCCACATTAGAAGAAAATGATCCACCTTCATCAATCTATCGATGATGACCCAAATAGAATCATCCCCACTTTGAGACCGCGGTAACCCTACGATGAAATCCATGGAGATGTTTTCTCACTTCCACGCAGGAATCTCCAACGGTTGCAACTCCCTTGTGGGTATCCAGTGCTCCACCTTAATAGATGATAGGTGGCACACCTAAACACAAAATCAAAAATATATCTCTTCATCCCGGCCCACCAATATTGTCTCATCATATCGCGATATATCTTGTCACCCATAAGGTGCACAATGAATCGCAAACCATGTGCCTCTACTAAAACTGTCGTCTACATCTCAAGACCATCCGACACAACTAAACACCCCTGAAACCTCAATCATCCATCCAAGTTGATTCATAAATAAGGATCCCCTCCAGATAGAAGATTTATCACCTTATCCCAACAAAAGTAGTTTCAAGTCTGGACCGGAATAACCCGTAACACAATAGAAGGTGTAATGAACACATTTTCTAAAAATGCCTCTGAGAAATACATTGAACATAAAGTATTCCACTTTTCTATCCACGAATTGAGTTACTCATCAGCATACTTTGTCTACAAAGCTGGCACGGTAATAGTCAGTTTATGACTCAAAGCGTCTGCTACCAAATTCCCCTTCCCCGGATAATACTGAATCGAGAATTAGTAGTCCTTTACAAACTCCAACCATCTCCTTTATCATATGTTTAACTCTTTCTGAGTGAAAAAAATTCTTAAGACTCTTATGATAAAAAAAATAATGTAAACCTCTCACCCAATAGATAATGTCTCCAGATATGAAGAGCAAAGACTATCGTTGCCAACTCCAAATCCTGGGTGGGGCAGTTGCCCTTGTGAGGCTTAAGCTTACGAGAAGAGTAAATTATAGGCCTCTCCTCTTGAATCAGAACTCCACCATGACCCTGAAGTGATGCATTTATTTAAAATATATACTCAACTCCGCCACATGGTATTGTAAATATAGGTGAGGTCGTGAGTCTTTCCTTATGTTCCTTGAATTCTCTCGGACAATCTGAGACCCAAACAAATGGTACCCCATTTCGGGTGCCCGTTAATCTTTGAGAACCCCTAAGTAAACCTCCTATGGTACCTAACTAAACCCAAGAAACCCTAACCTCTGTGAGCATCATAGGTTATCCCCACTCTATCATAACAAATATTTTTCTAGGATCTATCAAAATACCAGTCTCTAACACAACGTGTCCCAAAAACTTCACCTCCCCCAATAATAAACTGCACCTAAAAAACTTAGCATACAGCTTATGCTCTTAAAACTTATGCAAAATAGTCCTCAAATGGTGTGCATGGTCCTCGTCAGATCGAGAATACACTAGTATGTCATCGATGAACATAATGATGAACTAATCCAAAAATGGGTGAAACACCAAATTCATCAAATCCATGAAACCCATTGGCGCATTAGTCAAATCAAATAGTATTACCCATCCATATCTTGTAAAAAAACATTTTTACAACATCATTATATCGAATGCACTACTGATATGACAAGCTCAAATCTATCTTGGGAAATAATGATGAACCCTCAATTGATCAAATACATTATCGATTCCGTATCATGACCTCATTCAACTCCCGATAGTATACACAAAACCATAATGAACCATCCTTCTTATTTATAAATATGTAATCCTCCGTATGAACCCTGGATCAGAATATTTGTAATCTCTTCTCGTAATTCCCTCATCTCTAACGGTTCCATATAGTATCATGCCCTTACAATGGGCTTGATGTTCGATGCTAAATTAATACAAAAATATATATCTCATGTTGGCAGTAACCTCGGCACCTCATCAAACACGTATATGAACTCGTAGACCTCCAGTATCAACTCTAAGGATATAGTGACCTCCTCTGATATAGTTACATAAATGTATATAAGTGGGTGCTAGACCATCCCCCCCCCCCCCCAACTCTAGGCATGGTTATAAGAAACATCTTATGCTCACGAATGGAAAACGTGATTGCCTTCCCATTACGATCGATATGTTCATGGTACTCTGCTAACTAGTCCATCCCAAAAATGACATCGTATGTCCACACATTTAACATCAGTAAATCTTTAGAATAACATGAACGACCAATCACCACTTCCATGTCTCTACAAACACGATGTGATGTAGCGCCCCTACCAACTAGGATATCCATGTGGATAGAAACATCAATAGCATTATCTAATATCCTCTAAGTCTCAATAAAAGTATAACTAATGAAAGAATTTGATGCACCCATGTCGAATGAAACCCGTACATAACTACAATAAACATAAAATGTACCCTCAACTGCCTATGATGGCCTGCAGAATTAATAGACATTTTATACATGTCTATAGTTCAACTGTGGGTGATGCTATGCTAGGTCCTTGGGTAGTGATGGAAAAGCTAGAAATTGTGGCATTGGTGGCAAAGCCTTATAGTGTGGTGGGAGATAGAAAAACCTAATATTTCCCCTACTGAAATTGTCCCTGAACGGTCGGGTTTCCTCTAGGGCATCTCCTATAAGAGTGGCCCTACTTGCCAAAAGTTTCACAACTACCTCAAAATAGGGTGCCCTACTGGCCATGGGGTCGATCCTATTAACCCTAGACCTATGGATCCTGACCCCTCTTCCCTTATACCTCTTAACCCTGATGATGTTGGCCCTGCTATCCATGTTATCCTTAGATCGGATGGCCCTATCCCTGAACACATTGACGGTGTTGATCATCTCTTTTAAATCTTATAGGGTACTGATGGTTGTCCATTATGATGTTATTATGAACCTCCATGTCCCCGGGATGTCTCGCCCCTGAGGCGGTCAGATGGCATATCATAACTAGTAGGGAGCCATTACAAGCTAGGAAAATTAGGTCACACTTGATAGAGAAGCGTTTTATATTTAGGAAGAAAGTTTTTTTGGAAAGAAAAGAAAAATAAATAATTTTGGGGTATTTTTGAAAAAAGGGGTAAAGGAAGAAAGATCCCCATTATGTAGTTGTTGTTTATTATGTTCCATGTGTGTTATGTTCTGCCTATGGTGAAAGTTAAATAATAGATAGGACACCAGTTTGGGAAAAAATAGGGTGCGTCATGCAAGACACAGTTTAACTTGTTTCAGACTCACGGACAGGGTCCCATTATCAATACGAGCAAAAGAGCATGAAATCGGGTGGTAAGACGACCTAAAATTGTGATAGAGTTTTGCGTTGGAACTGGGAATCTATTTATAGTTGTCTTAGGGAAGACATCTATATGAGGGCTATGAATGGGAAGTTATTGTAAGGGTTCCCCAATTTAGCTTGACTTCCACAATATACCTCTTGCCTATTAGGGGTAAGTGTGGAGAAGCCATTTTATACACCCGAGTGTACGTGAATTTCCTCACTATATACCTTTTGGAGATAGTACGTGTGAAATAGAATTCAATGTACTCAACGTATGTGAATGAGTTACTACTATATACCTCCCGGTGTGGGTTCGATCGAGCGATAAAATGCGGGGTAGACATTTGATATACGTCGAGGGTAATTGGCTAATGGAAGATGGGAGCCTATTGCTTAGGTTAATCTCTCCCCGTAAAACTAGCAACCCATCATAAAGAGATACCCTAGTATGGGATAAATATAATATCAGTACTCAATGCTCATCTAATGAACTGTGCAAACTCATGAGCCTTAATTAGTATCTTTATATTAAGTATTATGTATGCTAAGAGAGATATGTACAACTACTATGTGTGAAGTAAAAAAGGGGAAATATATTCAAGTAACATGCGATAAAAGAGATACTATATAAGTGAGGGAAAATGTGAATATACAAGTAAAGTGGAACATGTGAATATATGCAAGTAAAGCATGTGATAAGAAAAGTGAGATATGCATGAGATAAAGAAATATGTATGCCAGGAGATGGAGGGAAATACACATGGATGGCATAATATGAGAATGGAATATGGAACGTGGGGGAACATATAAGAGAATATGACATAAGTAAATGTGCAAGTGGGAAAATATATACACAAGTAGAAAATGAAGTCGGATAAATAAATAAATAAAATTGTAAATAAAGTTTAGTCGTCTTAATGTCCTCAACAGAGTCATCATTGTGGCTATCCCCACCCCCGTTCAGCGGAAAGAATTCCCCTTGAGCAGGAGGTGGAAGTCCCATTCCCACTCGATATGGGCTAATATGATATAAATAACCATCGTCGATAATGTGAGGTGTGTGAATGTGTCGAGATTTGAGTCGCTAGTTTATTTTACTCAAAATAGGCAAAGTAACCACCTATGAATAGATAACATCAAAGCCAACTAGTGTATGTGAAACTAAATGATACATGGGCCCGGATATTATGTTACAGACTAGGAAGGTGCTAGGCACCCATTTCGCCCTTTCGATCTCTCATGGGATACATCAAATATTCTTCTTCTCCTAAATGCATGAACAAGTGTATGTGTGAAGCGTGTTGTGCGTGAATAGTGAACAAAATGAATATGTACATGAACGTATAAGTGTGTGTGCATGTGTGAGGAGTGGAGTCATCATATTGAGATAAACTAACAAAAGATGATTGAAATGCTAAGACAATGTATAAAAATGGCTAAAATATAATGCCCTGAAATCATAATCTCACTATAGAAAAGTGAGAACATATGGGACCGCTAAAGAGGTAATAAATGTAAGAAAATTAACTACATGGATAAAACATAACTATCTACATGGATGAAGTAATTATATATGAAAATAAAGTAATGAAATAGGTAGGAAAGGACTTGAATTCTAAAACGACTTTAGGATGCCTACGTAGCCAAAAATGACATCAAAGTCCACGTACTTCATAATGAGGATAAGGTTGAGGTCTATCCTGTAATCCAAATCTAGAGTGTTTCTTTTGATTTGTGAAAAGTGAGCGAAATATGGTGAAAGTGTACAAATATGAAATAAACTTTAAATTGGAAATTATGGTATAATCCCTATTTTTGGATTTTTTGGTTTATAAAAAGAAAATTAAAGATATATATGTAATAAAAAGGGTAGAATTAGTGTGGCAAATGGAGTAAAAAAACTATAAATATGACAAGAACACTAAAATATAACAAATGACATTTGATGGGTGATAAAATGGTAAGGGTTTTAGACATTCATGCACTTTTGAATTCTATTTTGAGCACTTTATGGGATGACTTTTGATGTATGAATGATGGCGGTGGAGTGGTCTTTTAAGTAGGGGCAAAGTAATGTAAGAGAATGAATGAAAGAATGTGGTGAAAATTATGTATGTTAAATTCAGAATAGTTGTCGCACTAAAATCGAGGTTGTCTACAAATGGGGTAAGAGTTTCCTTATATAAGAAAACCCTAAATAGTGAAAGGATGGTTTTTTCCTCTAGGGTCCTGTTAGCTGGAAGGGACTTAGAATTGGCTACCGGCATGGTAGTCTGACTTGTTAGCAAAGCAAATCCAAGCCTGCCGATAAGTAGGCATAAATATTTTTTGGCCATAACTTGCAAATAGTTAGTTCGATTCGCGAACGATAAGGATGGGTGGAAAAAGGATTTTGATCTCTATGATTTTTTGATGGGGGACTCCTATCTTAAGAGTTTAATAAATTCAAATGGGTTTAGAGGAGGACCCGGGGCCCTAAATTGAAGAGACTTTAATTGGACCCTATGGATGAGTGCAGGGGTATTATAATAGGGGGCCTACAAACATGCATTTTATTGAACAAGTGATTTGGATCTTAAATCGTAGGATAAACACTTAAAACAACCAGAAAAATACTCTAAACGATTTTGGAATCACTCGCAGGTTGGACAAATAAAGGGTCATTGTTGCGAAGAGTCTAAATGAAAAAGGATTTCTTATTTTTATGACACGATTAACTGCAGCGGAAGAGCCTTCACTGGTCGTGAGTGCCTTCAGTGACCATTACTTTTTCCTTCCTAATATTGATATGTTCATTAACATGAGGAATTATATTGGGGGTTCTCTCAGGTCACGCTATGGACCAAAAAATTTGGATTTTCCAAAATAAAAGGAAAAATATCAAGTATAAAGTGATTATGTACAATAAGGTCCATATATCATAAAACAGTATTAATGATCAAAACATAAGCAATATAAACATCATAATTAAGCTTTATGGTTATATCACATACATCGAATATAGATGAGTAAGTGATTAAAGGCTTGAAACATATATAATTTTGATTAATCATTGGATGTAATGCATATAAATCGTCTAAAGAACAAAAGTGAACCGGTTGAGCCTTGATTGATAAAACCAAAAATAAAGTTTAATGACACATATGATAAGAAAATCTACTTCGATGTTTATCATGAAAAAGTCTCATTTTCCTTGAAAGTGTAAAATATTAAACTAAAATTTTGTCTTCCTCAATTTAAGTGACTGATTAAAACCTTTTAGTCTCATATCCTTGGTGTTACCTAATTTTCAATAGATAAAATTATTCGAGACATCGCTTTAACAAAACCTTTGCTTGTTACGGCTTTTACACAAGTATAAAGGTTGAAGAACTACTTCTAATTTTTCAAATGTACATCACACAAACTAAAATTGCAACCATATGCACATCATCTATCGTTATTTTAAATGATATTACATTTTCGTTTTCAACTACAATCAGGAAGAAAAATCTCGCATGCACAAGGCATAAAAATGACACTCATTTTTCGAATCATAACGATTTCAAAAACCTTGAAGCATGAATCTAGGTGATTTGTTTTATTCTTTCGATCTAAGAATACTCAAGAATGTTGTGCAGTGTCAAGTGCATCGATTTTATAGCATATAATTCATATTCATCAAGCTTAAGAGTTTTAGCACTTTAAAGCTTCATATTTTCAATTCGAGAGTATATAGGTGTAAACCAAACCAGGATACAAATATCATATGCAAGAGTTTGTGCATTAATATAGCTTTATGAGAAAATTAACCTACAAACACATAATAAACATTTGTCTCTAAAAACAATTTGCAAGGTTGATGAACCAACACTATAAGTGTTCTAAAATAACTAGGCACATTGAGAAACCACTATATCTACTATAGGTTAAGGGAACCAACTTAGAATCCTATAAGGTCTCTATATTTATCATATTCATAATATCCTTCCTAATCCACACATGATTTACACAAGGTAACTTGAGCTTAGATCAGAAGACTGAAGAATTGTAAATTCTTATGTCCTTATTGTTGTAAATATGACGAGAATGTTTTCCTTGAAAACCTTCCCAATTATTTTCGACAAAAGTCCTAATCATCGTAGCATTACTTGAATACAAGTTCGAATTAAGTAAATAAAAAAAAATTCTATTATGGCCTACTTTATGAAAATAGAACACTTAAGTAGTTTTGATCCAGAAAGACGCGATTTATCATTGGATATAATCTTCACAAATTTTAAAGTAAAAATACACTTCTCCTTCAAATAATTCACAATCCATATATCTTTGGGTTTGGAATTTTTTTGGAAATACGTTTAAAAATATTTGATTCATTTGATGGTGAAGCATTTCTATGAAATGTGACTCCATTAGAAATTCTTTGTTTGCTAGAATCCAAGCCATTAATCGTTGTTCCAATCTTTTTCAAAATCTTAACATTGGATTCATTATAACTTCAAAATTTATCTACCAAATGTACAAAAAAACGATCATATCACCTCTAAAGGTATAGACGAATTCATCTTAAACCACAAGTAACTTCTTATCATCAACAAGTTCATCAAGAAACTATAACAAGTTATTAAAGCCTAAATCAAGAGCGTTAATTCTGGGGTAAAGAGAATATCCATTATCTTTTATAAGTTGAAAAAAAATATTTTCTTCTCATACAAGTATAAGTTATTAAAAATGGTGGTTTTATTAATCTCACAAGTTCTGATTTTCCCAAGTAAATAATCCTTTTCAATAAAAAAAAAAATGCGTAAGATGCATGATTTTCGTTCTTCTTCAAAACTTTTTCTTTTTCCAAAATTTTTCATTTTAATAAGTTTTAAATTTGACTTTCATAAGATTTTGTATTTCGAAACAAGCTATTTATAAGAATTACATGAATCATCTTCTTCATCATCACTATCACTGTCGATAAAAACATTTTCAATATAATAGAGTTATTCAAAAAATTGGACGACATTACAAGTCTGTTATATGCATGTGTATTACGTGCACCAATTAGGTCATTTATACTCTCACATAAACCTAACTCCATAACAAAGACACACGAGATCAACCTCAAGGTGATTGAACTTATTATTAGAGGAACCGCTATCATACCAGTTGAGAGTTTCGTGTGCTTGAAACCTTGAACGAAATAAAAGTACCCAATTAAAATTATTGTCATAATAGAAATGATGTTTTCTTTTAATTATTTATAGGTAAAAATAAACAACCTCGTTTTATGCGGTCAAGTTTTTTTAATTGGATAACATCAAATTTTATCTTCAATTTAGGTGAGTAAATCTAAATAAAAGTGTGCTTGCAATCTTAATGGAATGATTTATATAATTATATGTCCACCAAACACAAATCCAAATTATTACCAAATTTTAATCTAATTAATTTAGTTTTGCATGTGATGATCGTTCCAGACACAAAAAATTAACTACACATGCAAGACCAAACAAATAAGAGGAAAACTCTTAAAAAATGGGCAAAACCTTTTTCAACACTTTAGATAGTTTTACAAGACAGTTTACATACAAAACTTATGTAAAGAAAACTACTCATCTCCAGAGAAGTTCACAGGTGACAGTCCACCATCGGTATCCACCGATCAGTCCTTTCCTTCCTTCAACAGTGATTCCCTCCAAGGTTCAAAAGGTCAGCATTGAAGATGATCTCTCCCCAAGATTATATCCAGTATGAAACTATGTAGGGTTTTAAATAGATTCAAAAGTATATTGGGAATGATGATTTTATGAATAAAAAGGTTTTTAAGCCCAAAAGTAATGAGGACTTTTACAACAGGTATATAAAAATTGTTTTAACAAAAATCTCTTCTAAAATCCTTATGAAACAGGTATTTATAGAATAGGCTCAAATTTTGAGATGGCATCACTCGTTCGAATGAAAACAAGGCTTGTTCGAACAAGAATACCATCTCGTTAGTATGAAAGAAATTTCGTTCAAACGATCTTGTTATCTTGTTTGAACAAGCTTCAAACGATGCAAAACATTATGCCCTCGTTAGATGCACATTAGATGTATAGTTCAAATGATGCTTTGAATGACTTTGACATCTCATTCGAACGAGAATACCTTCTCGTTTGAATGAGTTCAGTGAACTTTGAAAATTTTTAAATATAAAAAAAATGCCTCGATTTTTATAACAATTACATCTCCCAATATAAAGGAAACTAAATTCTAACTCCTAAATTATTTATACCTTCATAATGTGTAGATCATCTTGAACTTAGAGATGTTGGAGATTCAGTTCTTCGTGATGGTGATTAGGCATAAATTCTTCCTAATTTATCCCTTGATTTAGTTACTTTTAGCACCTCGAACAACGTAATTTAGTTGAATTTATCTCATAATCTTGCTACTGACTGATCCTAATGAGTACACCGAGTTTCTGGTATTTTGTAGTGATTTTACAGGTATTTGATGTCAAGAAAGAATAAAGAAAGAAAGAAGGAAAAGTCTAAAGGGCAAAAGCGTAATTTCCACTCCGAGAAGTTGAAGATATTACATTCACGAGCACATAGGAAGAAACGGCACCTCAATCGGAGTCCCGAAACAAAAGTTATGAGCAGTCAAAGTAGAGCCAAAAAGTCAAATAGGCAGACCGGTCCGCCCTTACCCCGGATCGGTCCGCTTTGCCAAACTCCAGAAACCCCCGGATCGGATGCAAACCGAAGAAGGCAAAAATAAAAAAGAACCGTTCCGACCCCGGACCGGTCCACCCCAAAATAAAAAGAACCAATCGACTTTAGAGGCAGACCGGTCCGCCTTAGGACCGGATCGGTCCGGGCTTCGAGATTTGAATATCTGATCTCTTCCTAAAAAGACTCCTAGTGCAGCTGAACCTTCAAAATTGTTGTAGGGTATAAAAGACCCAATTTATTATTGTTATTAGAACGGAGAATTGGTAGGATTTTTTTCCTCTCTTTTTCCAAAAGCCCTAGTTTAGCTAACAACTGCAGTTTTAATTCAAAGATTGAAGATTTATTCAGTGATTTTTGTGAGTATCAGTTTCATTCATTGTTTCATTTATTGTTTGATTAATTTTAGTGAGTAATTATTAATTCTAATTCTTTTTTACATCTAATTACCATTTTCATTAGAGTAATTATGAATTCCTGCACATCAATCATTGTTTTAATTAAATTCAACATGTTAGGCTAGATTTTCCAAGGCTGGGGTACATGAACCCAGCCTGATGTGTTAGTGCGTGTGTATAAAATTAATCCAATGAATTTAATGATTGATTATGATCGTATTGCGTAGTTACACAATAATTGTATCTTTATATCGCGTTTGCCTCTAGGTACTCGTGATGATTTAGAGTGCAATTTGAGTGTCACTATCGCAATACTGATATACTCATCCTCAGATTAAGTATGACGCGGGCTTGAACGTCGTATACATAATGCTTGGGAGTACTAAATTCCGGTCAGATCAATCAGCTAAATTTATGATTAATATTATAACTGCACTACATTAGGGTTGGGGGATTGTATTCCCGTCCTATTTTTCTCATCATTTAAACAAAAATTTCAAATCATCATTCATTATTAATTTAGGTAGATTAGTATAGTTGCATTTCTTCATAATTTCGTTATCGCATTTAGGTGTAATCAATATCAAAACCAAATCATTTTTTCTTTTTCTTCTTAGAGTCAAGGTTAGGGTCTCTCCGTCTTCTCCCGTCGTCACAACTTCGTTGTCCTTTTTCCCTGTGGATACGATCCCGTCTTACCATGTTTATTACTAACGCGACATGCTTGCACTTGAGCCTAGAGTGAACGCATTCCTGAGACACATTTTTAGTCACGTCAAGTTTTTGGCGTCGTTACCGGGGATTTAGGTAGACTTAGGATTAGATAGAGTCAATCCAAAGCTTTGACCAAAAATCCAAAAAAATAAAAAATAAAAAAAATTTAAAAAGCACAAAAAGATTCACAATCATCATCTCTCCTAAGCTTTAATGCAAAATTCTGAACCCACTCCCACACCCCATAATACTCCCACCAACATTCACGAAAATCCAATTGTTGAGTATAATCCCGACAGTCCCCACACTCCAAACGCCCCACAGTTCTGGATCCTACCTCTCACATCGTCGTACTCAGTCTCCGATAACACTCTTTTTTCCTTCTTAGGACACACTCCGAGCACGCCTAGTGAGAGCATCGAGTCAATAAGTGAGGAAGAGATGTCGCAACACGTCAGTGCACCCGCCGGTGAGGAAGAGCCCCCATACCGTCCGATTAGAGAATTCTTATATCGCGAGCGTACTGTCACTCCGGGATGCATTATACTCCCGTATAATGCCGAGCAATTCCGTTTCAAAAATGGGATGATCTAGATGCTACCGCATTATCATGGTATGGATTCCGAAAATCCATACCTCCATATTAGGGAATTTGAGGACGTGTGTGATACTCTCAATGATCAAACCTGCACACAAGAGGTAATCTGCCTCAAACTCTTCCCTTTCTCGCTCAAAGATAAAGCTAAAACCTGGCTATGGTCTTTACCTCCGAGATTGATTTCATCATGGAATGAGTTATAGTCGAGATTTCTCAAGAAATTCTTCCCACCACATCGAACAATCTCCATAAAGGCTCAAATTCAAGCATTCAGACAAGCTAAAAATGAGCCATTCCATCGATGTTATGAACGTTTAAACGAGTTAGTTGCTTCATGCCCCCATCATGGATTTGATTCAGCCTAAGTCATCTCTTTTATCTATAATGGGTTGAATCTTAACTCCAAACAACTTGTTGAAACAATGGGAAGTGGTCCGTTTATCGATTTAGATGCCCACGATGCTGAGCTTCACCTGAGGTATGTCGTCGAGACTACCCAATCCTGGGACACTTCTGATCCCAACGCTCAAAATCGAAATAGACAAGTGACCACCACTCCGTCGGCGTCCGGCCTATTCCACGTAGATAAGAATTCTATGACGGACAGCCGATTGGAGACTCTTGAGAAAGGATTTCGAGATCTATGCGAGATATATGGAAAAGGACCAGCTGGACCCATTCTAGACCCCATCATGAAGGTGTGTGATATTTGTGAGCCAGGACATTCAACTGAGGAATGCCCGACGATACTCGCCTACAAAGTAATGCTTCAAGAGCAAGTTAGTGGTATAGGAGGTTTTAAGGGTAATTTTGGTTCCCCGCACGGTAATTCCTACAACCCTTCATGGAAAAATCATCCCGGTTTTAGCTATGGGCAACAACATGCCGCAATGAACCCTCCTTCGCATGCTGCCCCTCCTCCACCACAACATTTTCAACAAGCCCAGCACATGCAAGGACATGTGCAAGCACCACCACCTCAAGGAAATTATATCCCGCCACAGCAAAGAACTCTCGAGGATACCATGAATCAATTCATCGCAAGCCAGACCGCAACCAATGCCAAATATGATGGTCTGATTGGCGACATAAATGCGAACCTGTCAAAAATACAATCCTCATTGAGTGTTCAAGAGAAGGTCAAGTTTCCTGCCCAAGGCCAAAGACCTCCCCAAGGTCAAACTAGTGTTAGATCCACCTCTACTGAACATCAGGAGAAATGTCAAGCTATGACCACTCTTCGTAGTGGGAGAGTCGTTGATTTATCACCTCCCCCACATGACACAACGAAAGACAAGGAGATTTCGCCCGGCACGAAAGAGGCCTAAAATGTCCCCTTGAATGAGAGTGACCACGAAGATGCTAGTGAGCCAGAGGTAGTTGTGAGACCGCCCTCCGCGGCACCGTTTCCTCAAAGGTTGATTCCCTCCCAAAGAGGAAACCCACGTGAAGACATGCTAGAAGTACTAAAGCAGGTCAAGCTGAATTTACCTTTTCTTGATGCCATTAAGCAAATTCCAGCTTATGGAAAAGTCATCAAAGATTTGTTGACGGTGAAAAGGAAGATGAAGGTAAAGAAAAATGTCTTTCTATCCCAGAACGTGAGCTCCATTCTACTAAATGATCTCCCGCCTAAATTCAAAGATCCCAGTGCACCCACCATATCCTGCATCATTGGAGAAAATAAAATCAAAAAAGCCTTACTTGACTTGGGAGCAAGTGTTAATATCCTCCCTTACTCCATCTATAGGCAACTACATTTGGGCGACCTCAAGCCCACAAAGGTCACTCTCCAATTAGCGGATCGAACAGTGAAGATTCCACGAGGCATAGTCGAGGACGTGGTCGTCCAAGTTGACACTTTCTACTTCCCGATAGACTTTGTCATTTGGAACACGGAGCCCTCCTTCAACTCAAGTAACCATGTTCCCATCATCCTTGGTCGTCCTTTCCTATCTACGGTTAACGCAATCATTAATACTAGGAATGGGCGAATGCAACTCACCTTTGGGAATATGACCTTGGAAACCAACATCTTCCACATAGCCCAAAATGCAAGGGAGGAAGATGATCTTCACGCGGTGAGCCTCATAGATGAGATAGTAGAGGAGTATTTTAAGGAGAATTACTGTGGCGACGCTTTAGAGTCCTATTTAGCGGCGAGACACGAGGGTGAGGGGACGTACACCGACTTCGAGAGGGAAGTTGGGGAGTTGAGAGAACTACTCGATGAGAGTGCGTCAGACGAGGACGTGAGAGAGGTTAATTGGGTTTCTAGATTCGAGGAATTACCTCCGAGGGACACACACATGGTTCCCTCCAATAAAAAATTTCTAACCCTCGAATTAAAGAAACTCCCCTCCCATATTAAATATGCATACCTAGGAGAGGATGAGACATTTCCTGTTGTTATCTCCTCTAGCCTAGATGAAGGGCAGGAGGGTAAATTATTGAAAATTCTGAGGAAGCACCAAGGTGCTTTTGGTTGGTTCATATCTTATTTGAAGGGGATAAGTCCTTTGATTTGCACTCATAAGATCGATCTCGAAGAGGATGTCAATCCCTCTAGATAAATGCAAAGAAGACTGAATCCCAACATCAAAGAAGTTGTGAGAACCGAGATCATCAAATTATTGGATGTCGGGATTATCTACCCAATCTCGAATAGCAAATGGGTGAGCCCTATTCAAGTTGTCCCGAAGAAGTCGGGTATGACTGTGATTGAGAATGCTAAGGGAGAGCTCGTTCCCCAACGTACCACCACCGGGTGGCGCATTTGCATTGACTACCGGAAACTCAATGCGGGAACTAGGAAAGACCATTTCCCCTTGCCATTTATTGATCAAATGCTTGAGAGAGTAACGGGACACCCTTATTATTGCTTCCTTGATGTTTATTCCAGATATAACCAAATTGAGGTAGATGTACTTGACCAGGAAAAGATGACCTTCACTTGCCCTTTTGGTACGTTTGCCTACAAACGTATGCCATTTGGATTGTGTAATGCACCCGCGACCTTTCAAAGGTGCATGTTGAGATTATTTAGCGACATGGTCAAGAGAGGACTCGAAGTGTTCATGGACGATTTTAGTATTTTTGGCACCTCTTTTGATCATTGTTTAGAAAAGCTGGAAAAAGTACTTACCCGATGCGTGGAAAAGAACTTAGTACTGAATTGGGAGAAATGCCATTTCATGGTCACCGAGGGAATAGTTCTTGGCCACATTGTATCATCCAAAGGAATAGAAGTTGATAGGGCAAATATAGATGTCATAGCTGATCTTCCCCCACCAAAATTTCTAAAGGACGTGCGCTCATTCTTGGGCCACGCAGGGTTTTATCGAAGGTTCATTAAGGACTTTAGCGCCATCGCTAGGCCCTTAAGCAATTTACTCATGAAGGACACCCCATTTGAGTGGACGAAAGCATTCCAAAGGTCTTTTGACAAATTGAAAAACATGCTTGTGTCTGCTCCCATCATGCAAGTTCTGGATTGGTCCTTACCATTCGAACTTATGTGTGATGCAAGCGATTACGCGATGGGGGTGTGATACGACGCAAATATTGCGTATTTCACCCGTTAACCTACGCCTTATTAGCCCCTTGGGTATCTTAATCCCTATATTTTCATTAACCAGAAAACCTAGGATTTCTATGTTAACATGTTTTGCAGGGGTTAATTGAGCTTTTGTAGGTATTTGGATGCTTAGTATGAAGTTCAGATGCATTCCGGTGAAGTTCCGTACACAACCGCACGCGCAAGGGCATTTTAGTCTTTTCACAGCTTGGGTACCTGGCCCGACATCCCACGAAAGTTGTATCCCTCCTCGCGAGCTTCGCGTGGCCGCAAACGGTGCGCGATTCCGATTCATAACGAAGAAGTTACGGCGTTTCTTGCGAAGGAAATACAAGGAAAGCAAAAGAGGAGAAGGAGAAGAGAAGAAGAGGAATGCAGTAGGCTGCTGCATTCTGCCCTGCTTGATCGATCGATCGACACTTCTGGTCGATCGATCGACCATTCTGATTTGCCAAAGTTTTTCCTAGGTCGATCGATCGACCAAAGGGGTCGATAGATCGATGCTCTGTTTTCTGCAGATATTTTGCCTTCTTTTCTTTCTTCTTTATTTTTATTCCAACTTACTATATAAGCCAATTTTGTTGTAATAAGACCATATATCAGTAGGATACTCTCATATTCTGATTTAGATAGTTTTAGTTAAGGTTTGGTTTGGAGAGTTCATTTTCTCTTCTTCTTGGATTGACAACCCATGTGGTTTTGTAAGATTGAACTATTCACTTCCTCTCCATTAATATAGTTTGTTCTTCATCTTTCCTTGCCTTGTAATTTAGTTTCCATGCTTTCTAACTAGTTTACATGCTTTAATTATTGCTTTCCTAGTTTAATTAGCACAATTTAGTTTAACTCACCATGCACCCTTAGATAAATAGGGTTGGGATTTCATTTTCGCCATTTTCGGGCCCCGAGCTCCGAAAACTAGGTTTCGTGAAAAATCGCGTTTAATTGAAACCACGTGTATTAAAGTTGGATTGTGATGCGTTTAACTTTATTTGTCACGCAACTTTAGTGTTTATAGCGACAATCCGAATTTAATCCGCGTGCGACCATTTTCCATTAAATGTTTAATCTCGCAACTTTGGCTTAAATTCCTTATTGTGTGGTGTTTATGCTTAATTGAAAATGCTCGATTAAATTGCTTTCAAACCGGAATTCTAATTAGTAGTTGTTTAGCCCGTGAATGCGTGTATGCGATCCCGATCCTCGCTTTCCTTTTGTTTAGCGTTAACTTCTCTTTTTGTTTATTCACGATAACCAACCATCACCTTTTCTTATTTCTTTTGCACCATTTTTATTCCTGAAGTAATTAAACAATTAAAATCTAAAATTCAATCACTCCCTGTGGATTTCTTACGATACCCGACTTACCGCTGTGCTTGCTTGTCAAGTGTAGTAGTAGCTTAGGTTTCTTTTGTATCGCGGCGGCGAAACACACGACGATTGTGCACTTTACACGCGCACACTTTTTCCGCCCGATCACAAAATGGCGCCGTTGTCGGGGAGTGTGTTTTAGATTGTAATTGTTTTATTGTTTCGTAGTATTTCTTTCATTCATATTTGTATTCTTTATTTTCCCCTTTCTTTTTGACTTGTGCGAGATTGTTTCGAGAAATTTAAATCTCAGTGCTTGTCGCTTTTATTGAATTGCCTATTTTTGAAATGTCTCACCATAACTCTCTAGATAATTTTAATTGTTATGCTAATAGTTCTCAAGGTTATACTCCCAAGACTATGCGTGAATGCCTACAAATTCTTGAGTATGAGCGTCTTGCACATGAAAGTCAAGAATTTGCAAGCAATCCCCCATTGCCTTTGGAGGAAACTTTGCGTGGTGGGAATAAGGAATGGAATGATGAAGTTGAGATTTATGACGCTTGGACAAATAAAAAAAATGTCCAACTCGATGAGATTATTTCTTCTTCACAAAGTCGGGTTGAGGTTGAAACTTGCTTTTCACTTCCACCCATTTTTGAGGATGAAATAATTGAGAGTGATCCAAGCACTCTCGATTTCCAATCTCTTTTAAATACTTCCAATTCTTTTGAGGTTGTGTGTCCTTCCTTTCCTTTGCTCCCTTCTATTCCCGAACAATTAAATTTATTGCAAGAATCGGTTGAAAGTCTTGAGGACTTTGACCCGATTCTTAAACGAGAATGTTATTTTGAGATGCTTCATCTCATGGGCTTTTCACTTGAACTTGCCCCACCTCCCCTTCCAATTGAAGAATCTTGGGGATGTGATTTTTATTTTTCTGAGACTAATGTAGTCTTGTCCCCCGTAGTATCCAAATCCCCCATCGTCCCTCCAAAACTTTTAATTGGCGATGGTTCATTTTTTTCACCACCCACATGCCTTCTGTTGTTCAAACGGAATTCATATCTTTCGGGAGGCATGTTCTCTTTGGAGGGTCCACCGTTGATCTTTCAAAGTCAAATACCTCTTTGGGTGGACCCTCAACTATTTAGACTTCTAGTGTATAGTTAGTGTGAAGCCTAAATAGTAGGTTGTAAATAATTAGCTTTTTAATTTCTTTATTTCCTATTTTTCTTTCCTTTTAATTTAGTCTAGTGTAATTAGTTAACTTTTTGTTATTTGTTTTTGCTATGCTCGGTACTAACTTGTTTTGTAGATTCCTTTGGACTCGCGCTTATGGAGATCGCTCCAATTTTGGGTAATATCGTTATTTTCCTCTCTTTGTGTTGTGTTCTTAATGCTCATTGAGGACAATGCAACATTTAAGTTAGGGGTGTAGGATATTCTATCCATTTCATGTGTAGTCCATGGATTTGTTCACATTTAGTTACTAAGTAGGCCTTTTTGTGAAAAATTTAAAAAATTTCAAAAATATTTTCTTTCTTTTTTCTCCTTTGTTGGGCATTTTGCCTTGTTTCCAGTGATAAATTTCAATAATTGCCCGATCCAATAGACAACTCAATGATGCATGTTCTCGATTTTAGAAGTTATTAGACTTTAGTCCTCAAATCATTGATATTGTGAATAACTTCATGAATTAAACTTTATCCCATGGGCATATGCACTTTCCTTGTTATATTGATTTGGTTTAAGATTTTTATAACTCGGGAATCTTTTGTTGCATTGTATATACTTACACCGAGTAAGCTTTGTACCTTTCGTCATTTGTGAGTGTTATACACTATTCTTTTCTCTTTGAAAACGTTGAATTCGTTGGTAATCTCTCTAATCTTTCATTTGACCGTTCATTAATTGAGTTCATGCTTGAAATGTGTTACTTGATCATGATTTTCATATATTGTTTTGACTCGAGAATTGCGTAAACTTTGTGAAATGATCATAGGCCCTCTTTGATATATCACCCATATTAGCCTTGACCTCATCCTTATATGTTTACCCTCGTTAACCCTTTTGAGCCTAAATATAGCCTTTCATTTCATACCCCATTCCCATAACCAACTCTACATTTGAGTTTTAGCCCATACATACACTTTCCATACCTTTGTTTGGATTGTTACTTGGGATTGAATGTTGTTGTTATGATGTCGGTTGCAATTTAGGCATATGAGAGTTTGATAAGCAAAGAAAAGTGTAGTGAAAAAAGTGAAGAAAAAGAGAAAGCAAAAAGCAAAAGAAAACATGATAAAAAGAAAAAAAGAAAACAAAAGAGAAAATGAGAAAAAGAAGAAAAGAAAAAGAAAGAGAAAGTTTTTTATAGTGTTTGTAGTTTTTCAATAATCTTTGATTACTCTCTTAATTGTTATATCTAATGCTCGTTTGGACATCTTTGTCCAAATTTTGTTATTGCCCACATCCTTCCCATTATTCCAAGTTTTCATCTCCGAACACTTTGAATCCGTACATACATCCCTTTCGTTTTGCACCCTAGCCATACCTACATCACAACCCTATTAAAGTCCTATGTGATCTTAGGGTGCATTTAATTCAAAAGTCATAATAGTTGTGATAATCTGTGAAAATGCATTTCGCCTCTTTTAGTGTGCGGTATCCTTTCATTGAGGTTACAGTTTTTCAGTTTATATATAGCGTTCTTCTTCTGTGACATGTGTGCGTCCTAGTTTCCATTTACATTTACTCTTAAGCCCACATGTTCTGTGTGTTACCTCCCTGTTTTGAGTGAATTCGCTTGATGAGCGTAATGCCCATGAGGATTGAATATATGCTTGCTTTTATTAGTATCCGGTTTATATAAGTTTTTCACCAAATCACACTATGCATGTGCTTTCCCCCCTCCCACTTTTAAAGTTTCAATTATATGAGGTGCATTCTATAATGTTAATGATTTGGACTTTATCTTGAATTCATTCAATATGCTAATAACATGTTTGAAATCTTTTTCGTTGTTGTTGAGTTTGTCGCATGTTGGGTTGGGCATATTTTGAGGAAACCATGTGATGTTTGTGGGGTCCATCTCTGAAAACCCTCACGAGACGACACTTGTCCACTAGGGTAACCTAGGGGTTTAACGGCTTATTGCATATGCTAAATGCAATCGAATCGCCCGCGAAAGTGGCCTTATGCTTTTATACCATGCTTTTGTACCTCTCCTGCTTTTGGTTTTCTTGTAGTTCTTGTTGTTTCCTATTTCATTGCTAGGGACTAGCAATGTGTAAGTTAGGGGGTGTGATACGACGCAAATATTGCGTATTTCACCCGTTAACCTACACCTTATTAGCCCCCTTGGGTATCTTAATCCCTATATTTATGCTCGTTAACCATACAACCTCGGATTTCTATGTTAACATGTTTTGCAGGGGTTAATTGAGCTTTTGTAGGTATTTGAATGCTTAGTATGAAGTTCGGATGCATTCCGGTGAAGTTCCGTACACAACCGCACGCGTAAGGGCATTTTAGTCTTTTCACAACTTGGGTACCTAGACCGGCATCCCACGAAAGTTGTATCCCTCCTCGCTAGCTTCGCGTGGCCGCAAACGGTGCGCTATTCCGATTCATAACGAAGAAGTTACGGCGTTTCTTGTGAAGGAAATACAAGGAAAGCAAAAGAGGAGAAGGAGAAGAGAAGAAGAGGAATGCAGTAGGTTGCTGCATTCTGCCCTGCTTGATCGATCGATCGACACTTCTGGTCGATCGATCAACCATTCTGATTTGCCGAAGTTTTGCCTAGGTCGATCGATCGACCAAAGGGGTCGATCGATCGATGCTCTGTTTTCTGCAGATATTTTGCCTTCTTTTCTTTCTTCCTTATTTTTATTCCAACTTACTATATAAGCCAATTTTGTTGTGATAAGACCATATATCAGTAGGAGACTCTCATATTCTGATTTAGATAGTTTTAGTTAGGGTTTGGTTTGGAGAGTTCATTTTCTCTTCTTCTTGGATTGACAACCCATGTGGTTTTGTAAGATTGAACTATTCACTTCCTCTCCATTAATATAGTTTGTTCTTCATCTTTCTTTGCCTTGTAATTTAGTTTCCATGCTTTCTAACTAGTTTACATGCTTTAATTCTTGCTTTCCTAGTTTAATTAGCACAATTTAGTTTAACTCACCATGCACCCTTAGATAAATAGGGTCGGGATTTCATTTCCGCCATTTTCGGGCCCCGAGCTCCGAAAACTAGGTTTCGTGAAAAATCGCATTTAATTGAAACCGCGTGTATTAAAGTTGGATTGTGATGCGTTTAACTTTATTTGTCACGCAACTTTAGTGTTTATAGCGACAATCCGAATTTAATCCGCGTGCGACCATTTTCCATTAAATGTTTAATCTCGCAACTTTGGCTTAAATTCCTTATTGTGTGGTGTTTATGCTTAATTGAAAATGCTCGATTAAATTGCTTTCAAACCGGAATTCTAATTAGTAGTTGTTTAGCCCGTGAATGCGTGTATGCGATCCCGATCCTCGCTTTCCTTTTGTTTAGCGTTAACTTCTCTTTTTGTTTATTCACGATAACCAACCATCACCTTTTCTTATTTCTTTTACACCATTTTTATTCCTGAAGTAATTAAACAATTAAAATCTAAAATTCAATCACTCCCTGTGGATTTCTTACGATACCCGACTTACCGTTGTGCTTGCTTGTCAAGTGTAGTAGTAGCTTAGGTTTCTTTTGTATCGCGGCGGCGAAACACACGACGATTGTGCATTTTACACGCGCACACTTTTTCCGCCCGGTCAGCTATTTTGGGCCAACAAAATCATAAGCAAGCTCATGTCATCTACTACGCTAGTCGGACCCTTACCGGACCTCAACTCAACTACTCTACCACCGATAAGGAGTTGCTAGCAGTAGTCTTTGCCCTTGATAAATTCTGGTCATATCTCATTGGTTCTCCTATTACTTTCTTCACCGACCACACGGCTTTGAAATACCTACTTGCAAAGAAAGATGCCAAGCCGCGCCTCATAAGGTGGATCCTACTCCTACAAGAGTTCAATCTCTCCATCAAATATAAGAAAGGAGTAGAAAATGTCATTGCCGACCATTTATCTCGGCTTTTGTCCGATGTACCTAGTGATCCCATACCTATAGGCGAATACTTTCCGGATGAGCAACTTTTTGCTACCTCTTCGTATCACTAGTTTGCGGACATAGTGAACTATCTTGTCACGGGAGTCGTCCCTCCCGACTGGACACCGCAAGATAAGAAGAGGTTTCTTACTTGGTCGCACATGTTCTTTTATGATGATCCATTCCTTTATAAATACTACGCAGACCAAATCATCCGACGATGTGTAACGGATGACGAGATCCCGAAAGTCATCCAGTTTGTCATTCGAAATCTTGTGGAGGCCACTTTTCGACGAAAAAAGACGGTCGTTAAAATTCTGTAATGCGGCCTCTATTGGCCCATAATCTTTTGGGATGTGAACGATGCTTGCAAATCATGCAATAGGTGCCAATGAATGGAATCCATTACTTGACGAGATATGATGCCTCTTACCCCCATACTCATCATTGAGATATTTGACTGTTGGGGTATTGACGTCATGGGATCCTTCCCCCCGTCCTTTGGTTTCCTATACATCCTTGTCGCAGTAGACTACGTTTTAAAATGGGTGGAATCCATAGCTACCAAGACTAATGACAACAAAGGGGTGATAAAGTTTCTGCAGGAACACATACTTTCCCGCTTCGGTGCACCGAAAGAGATAATTAGTGAAAATGGCACGCACTTTTGCAATAGGCCATTCACGAAGCTCATGAGAAAGTATGGTGTCGTTCACAAGGTGGGAATGACTTATCACCCACAAACGAATGGGCAGGCCGAACTAGCGAATCGAGAAATCAAGAACATTCTCGAAAAGACCGTCAATCCTACCCGGAAAGATTGGTCACTTAGATTGAACGATTCGCTATGGGCCTATCGTACCGTATTTAAGAATCAACTCAGAATGTCCCCTTTCCTCTTTGTATATGGCAAATCTTTCCATCTTCCTGTTGAGCTCGAACACAAATCGTATTGGGAAATTAAGCAACTGAACTATGCCATGGACAAGGCCGGTGAAGCCCGTAAGCTTCAATTGAATGAGTTAGAAGAACTACGCAATGATGCGTATGAGAATGCCAAAATTTCTAAAGAATGGATGAAACTCGCTCATGATAACATCATTCGATGAAAGGAGTTTCTCCCCGGGTAAAAAGTTCTCCTCTACAACTCTCGGCTTCATCTATTTCCGGGCAAGTTACGGTCACGATGGTCTGGCCCGTTCGTTGTGAAGAATGTTTTCCCCCATGGAGCTGTTGAATTGGACGATTTAAAATGGGGAAATACATTCAAAGTGAATGGATAATGCCTAAAGCCATACCTAGAGGCGTGTGCAGAAGAAGTCGACACCGTCTGGTTGTCGAACCCCGTTTACGGGGTTGAATGAGTTATTGAAATGAAGTCGTCGCACCCCCGACGCGTATGGGGTGAGAGTCGTGTGTTTGAGAGTCGTGTGTTTGAGAGTCGTGTGTGCTTTGAGAGTCGTTAGGACTAGGTTTCATTCGAGAGAAGCATTCGTTTGTTTTGGGAATTTTGAGTCAAAGGGTGTTGACCAGTGAAACCGAGAGGGTTTTTAGTCCAATTGGATAAAGAGTATATCGGGAAAGTGAAATCTTTTGAAGAAGAGAGCTCGAAACCGAATTAGGATAATTCCAGCCCAAAAGTCCTGGGGCGGACCGGTTCATTTTTTAGGTGGACCGGTCCGACCCCGGACCGGTTCCTTTTATTTTTAAAAGAATCGGTCCGCCTGTCGAGGGTTTGAAAAGTCAAAGGGTCGGATCGGTCCGCCCCTACCCCGGATCGGTCCGCCTTCTGCAGATCTGTCTTCTCCCCTTCCCAAGATTCACCCCCCCCTTTCCTCCCAATCCCATTCATTCCCTCCAATCCATTTTTTCCTCTTCCTAACCCTAACCTTTCCCTCCCAAATCCATCCCCTTTTCCCTCCAAACCCCTTCCCTCCAAAACCAACCCCTCCCCTCCCCTTTCCACTATAAATACACCTCCAACCCCCCCCCCCCCTTCTCCTCACACCTTCAACCCAAATACTCTTTTCTTCCTCTCTGGTGTTTCAAGCAATAAATCCCTACTGTTTCCATGGCCCCCCATGTTGCCCCCACCAAATACGACTCCACCATGATCCAACCCTCCGGTCACGGCGAATTTTGCTCCCGCCAAGAGGAGCGATGGTGCACTCAATACTTCGGTTTGGGCCGCAAACTCCATATGGAGTGCGCTGTCCAATGGGAAGCCCTGCCCAACTCCGTCACCGCCCTATTCATGGCTCGGGGCTGGTGTCGTTTCCTCAACCAACCTCACAAAGCGGTTTGGTCAACCGAAGTCCGCTCATTCTATGGCACCCTAGTCCATACGGACCAATTCAAGGACGAAGCTTACATGGATGGGATTCCCATTCCATTTTCCTTGTCCCATCTCACGGCCAAGTTGGCCGAGTTTGATGTCCCAGACATCCAAGAATTCACCTATCCCCAAAACGTCCCCCGGTCGACAAGGACATTATCATGGCCCAAATTGCACCGAATGTGCCTTGGGCGAGGCAAATCGTCGCAGTTGGACGCCTAAACGAGAAGGCGCGACTCACATTTCAGATTGTGTATGCCAACTTATTGCAAACGTCCAACGATTCCGCCATGCGGCCTCAGAAAGAAACTTTGACATATCATCTCTTCGACCACCAAACTTCCATCCATTTGGGCCGCACTTTATACGCGAACATCATTAACTCGTCCTTGGATGAGAAGGGCATCGCCCCACTTCCTTATGCCCGATTGATCACTTCCATCCTTAAGGATGATGGCATAGCGGTGCCGAGCAACCATAAGCACCTCCCCAGTCCTTTCGGACAAGGGACGCGCACCAAGAGCGCCAAATAGCTAGCTGTCCTCCAAGCTAGGCGGGGTGATGATGTTGAAGAAGAGGTTGCCTCGAGCGAGAGCGAGGAAGAAGCAGGGTCAGCCAGTGAGGATGTCGAGATGGGAGATCTCGGCGCGGACGAGGAGTCGATCAACGAGGAGGATGACCCAGATTTCGAGTGGGCGGGCATGGACCTATCCGCACGTATGTCGGCACTTGAAACAAATTTCAACACCTTTCAGACCAACTACGAGCGCGACATGAGCATCATTCTCCGTTTCCAAGCGGACATCTATCGGCGCATAGGGGATCCCAATGAGCCATTACCTTCCTGCTACCATAACCCCTATGATCCCACTGCACCCGATTCCTCCCACCCCCCACCCCGGTGAAGCTCTAACTGGTGCTGGCAGCTTTTTATTTTTCTTCATGTTCACAGTTGTATGCTTTTTCATGCACATGTAACACAGTCCTGTTGTAATAAAAACTGTATTTCTCTATTTATTTGTTTTATTTATCGCACTTATTATTTTGCCTTATTTAGATTTTAGTCCTTTTTGCTTGAGGACAATGCAAACGTCTAAGTTAGGGAGGTCACAAGTGCGTATCTCTAAAACTTCACAAATTTTCAAAAATGCCCAGAAATTTCCAAAAAAATCATAAAATTTTGAAAAATCCAAAAATATTTTTGTTCAAAATAAATAAAAGTTGGAATTCAAATTTTTCAAAAATATCATTAAAAGTTGAATTAAAGTCTCAAATTGTAAACATTCAACATACACAAAGCCGAAATTGACCAAAGATGGAAATTGAGCGAAAATTGACGACTTAACAAATAAGTGTGGAGATTAACAAACCCAGTGAGATTCGAGCCTATCACTTTTTGCGAATTTTTAAATCAATCCGAGTTAATTGTTAACTGAAGGTTCTTTTCAGCGCCTAAAAAGTTGTCGAGGATCTCAAGTCTTTCATTTTGATCGGTTTTGAAAAATGTGTGTAATATTGCTTTGAAAAACGTGCCAAATTAGTCTCTAAACTTAAATTCATCTCGAAACACATATGGTAACGCAATTACAATTTTGGACAATGAAGTAGGCCATCGTTTGTCACCCAAAAATATTGGCCATAAAAAGTCATGAAAAATCACCCTTTTTGCAACCCAAATTGAGCCGAATAATTTTTCCCTTTCGTTTGATAACCCGAAAAAACCAAATAGCCCGGAATTGGGAAAAATGGAAAAAATCGGAATTTAGTCCAAAAAGTGCATATAAAGGGGCAAGAAAAAATAGTTATGCTCAACAAAAATAACAAGAAAAGAAAAGAAGTGAAAAAAATATAGAAAAAGAAGAAAAAAATGAGCAATAGCCCGAAAAAAGCACAAATGGACATCACTAATGAATTTTCCAATTCCAACCTTCCCTACCTCCTTCATCTTACCCAATATACCCTAAAAACCCGAAAAAGTCCTAACCGAGTCCAAATTGCGAAAATTGATTACCGCGTGGAGAGCTAAGACACCAAAAGATAATAAAGGAGATTAAGTGCGTGAAATACGGGCAATGTTTCCGTTTTTAAAACCGAAATCCTTTGATGAGGTCCTTTCACCATAAAATTTCCGTCTTTCTAATTGTATGCATGATTTTGCTTCCATTACATTTACTCTTTATAGCACGCATACCGAGAGAATAGCCATAATCCGAGAGATTCGTTTGTGAGAGCATTCCGTGAGAACTTGAAATCAAAATGAATTTTTGGATGAGTAGCGTAATGATCAATCGGTGAAAATTGGCGGTTATATTTCCGGCTTCGCGCACACACACTACGGTTTGAGACTTGTAAATATGACTTGATGATGACTATTTTCTGGAAAAGTTTGAATTGCACAATTTTTGCCTATTTTGAATTTTCTTTGAGTCGAATTTTGTGGGTATATTCTCTGCAAACCCTCACGAGACAACACTCTTCCTACTAGGGTAACCTGGGGGTTTAAAGACTTGTTGCATACGCTAAATGCAATCGCTTGCCCGCGAAAAAGGTATGTTATCCCAATAAAATGATTTCCAAGAGTTGAGCCGTGCTAGGATTCTTTTACATTGCTCGGGACGCGCAAAGTTCTAAGTTAGGGGGGTTTGATTAGGCGTAAATTCTTCCTAATTTATCCCTTGATTTAGTTACTTTTAGCACCTCGAACAACGTTATTCAGTTTACTTTATCTCATAATCTTGCTACTGATTGATCCTAATGAGTACACCGAGTTTCTGGTATTTTGTAGTTATTTTACAAGTATTTGATGTCAAGAAACGAAAGAAGGAAATCGGAAGAATAAAAAAAGGAAGAAGGAAAAGTCTCAAGGGCAAAAGCATAATTTCCACTCGAAATTCGGATGAGGTATCTAAAGAGAAGTTGAAGATATTACATTCACGGGCACATAGGAAGAAACGACACCTCAATCGGAGTCCCGGAACAAAAGTTATGAACAGTCAAAGTAGAGCCAAAAAGTCAAATAGGCAGACCGGTCCGCCCTTACCCCAGATCGGTCCGCTTTGCCAAACTCCAGAAACCCCGGATCGGATGCAAACCTAAGAAGGCTAAAATAAAAAGAACCGGTCTGACCCCGGATCGGTCCTCCCCAAAATAATAAGAACTGATCCGCTTTAGAGGCTGACCTGTCCGCCTCAGGCCCGGACCGGTCCGAGCTTCGAGATTTGAATATCTTATCTCTTCCTAAAAAGACCCCTAGTGTAGCTGAACCTCCGAAATTGTTGTAGGGTATAAAAGACCCGATTTATTATTGTTATTAGAATGGAGAATTAGTAGGATTTTTTTTCCTCTCTTTTTCCAAAAACCTTAGTTTAGCTAACAACTACAGTTTTAATTCAAAGATTAAAAATTTATTCAGTGATTTTTGTGAGTATCAGTTTCATTCATTGTTTCATTTATTGTTTGATTAATTTTAGTGAGTAATTCTTAATTCTAATTCTTTTCTACATCTAATTACCAATTTCATTAGAGTAATTATGAATTCCTGCACATCAATCATTGTTTTTATTAAATTCAACATGTTAGGCTAGATTTTCCAAGGTCGGGGTACATGAACCCAGCCTGATGTGTTAGTGCGTGTGTATAAAATTAATCCAATGAATTTAATGATTGATTATGATCGTATTGCATAGTTACACAATAACTGTAGATCTTTATATCTCGTTTGCCTCTGGGTACTCGTGATGATTTAGAGTGCAATTTGAGTGTCACTATCGCAATATTGATTTACTCATCCTCAGATTAAGTATGACGCGGGCTTGAACCTCGTATACATAATGCTTGGGAGTACTAAATTCCGGGTCAGATCAATCAGCTAAATTTATGATTAATATTATAACTGCACTACATTAGGGTTGGGGGATTGTATTCCCGTCTTATTTTTCTCATCATTTAAACAAAAATTTCAAATCATCATTCATTATTAATTTAGTTAGATTAGTATAGTTGCATTTCTTCATAATTTCGTTATCGCATTTAGCTGTAATCAATCTCAAAACCAAATCAATTTTTCTTTTTCGTCTTAGAGTCAAGGTTAGGGTCTCTCCGTCTTTTTCCGTCGTCACAACTTCGTTGTCCTTTTTCCCTGTGGATACCATCCCCTCTTACTGGGTTTATTACTAACGCGACAGGCTTGCACTTGAGCCTATAGTGAACGCATTCCTGAGACACATTTTCAGTCGCGTCAGATGGCTCGAGTCAAATTATAACGGGATATGAAAAACATATATGTAAGCCTAATCTATGAACAATAACATAAAATTTTCTTTTACAAATCTGCCCCTTGGGCTATTTCGGTACAAAAATAAAATCGAAACCCAAATTACATTAAAAATACCCTAAGATAAAAAAAAAAATCCTTATACCCTCTTATACCCTACAAAATGGATTATTATGCGGACATATTTTCTTCAATCTCCATATTCTTCTTGTTCTTTCATTGATCTTCTAACCAATGCCTAAGAGAACCTACACTTATATAATAAGAGAAATACCCGTGATGCATAGATTTTGAAATATAAAATAAAAGCATGGAAATCTCAAAAATCAAATCAAACTCCGCCTTAATTTGTACTCCCCATTTTTGTCTGAAATAAACAAAGGAGTAGATACTAGTATTTACATATAGAGAACATCATCGATAAGAATAAGATATGATCACAAAAATGTATGAATGGTGAACATGCAATGATAATCTCAAAGGCTCCATAAACTATTTATGAAATTTTTCAAAAAAAATTAAGTATAAAATTTTACAAATACAACACACCATGGAGAAACACAAAAATACCCGAATAATGGAAACGGAATGTAAGGGTGTCAACATATTCCATAGGTTAATCAACGTAGATGAACATAACACACGTGCACGAAAGATGGAGACACCACTAACGAAATATCTCAAAGTCTACCTTAGGGTGTAAAAATGGTGAACTCGTGTGAAATTGACTTAACCTAATTAACAATCAAGACCGTAAATGATTTTCACAACAATGACACCCAAAATTATGTAATGTTTTTTGAGATTTTTATAGTATGTGCGAACCCATTGATCTTTGAATTAACTCCCTCAAAATCTCACATATAGTAATAAAACTCTCATTGATTTTAAAGAAATTAATGCTCATTTGTAGCGAAGCATCAATATTCAAGAAAATGGCTTGGCACTTCTGTTTTTATGTGCCTTTAATCTTTTTAGGCTCTTTTCATTGTAAATGGTGGATTTTCACGCAAAAACTTTGTCTTTTACAGCTCGATTCCATTGCTTAATAAAAATAATTTTACAGGAAAAATGATTTTTTTTAAATCCGGGTAATGGTTCTTACATGCATAACTTTTTATTATCTCGTTTTTCACATTTGGTTCATTTTTAAAGAAAAATTGAGAAGAAAACACTATAATCGACATGTGATAGGTAAGTGCAATACTCATATAAGCTCGTGTGCATTAAAGGAGACAATGAGTCAAACATGTAATAAGTTTTCATCAAATCACATCTTAATGACTCCATGCATTATAAAGCACATCTATGAAATGGTGTCACGTCTCAAAATACTATATAATAGTCACGTGGATATGGAATAAATGAGTGACTTGGACATCTTTAATGTTCTTCCACATGAGGTGAAAAAAATACAAAACTCTTTTTGGATTTTTTTCAAAAATTTTATCAAAAGAAAATCTTTTTGCCTTTTTCATTTTTCTTAAAAATCGAAAATTACTTTGTATTTTACATATTTTTCGGAAAAATAAAGCTCTTTTTGAATTTTTTTTTAAAAATATATCAAAATGAAAATTATAAATACAATTGTAGTACACACTAGCAATAGGGATATACGATATGAGTATGAAAAACACCATATTATAGTAATAAGTTGCAATCTGAGTCGTTAGGCCTGGAGGAATTATCCAAAGGAGATGATATCCTATGAAAAACCTTCATCAAATTTTGTGAAGTCTTGACTGAATACTCTACTTGCTCTTGAAAACTCTCAAAATCTCTCAAGTGATGTTTGGGAGCATGCAGAGCAACATGTGTGGGAGTGCATGCGGGAACTCGTGTGAGAGCAACCCGGGGACCATACCTAAAAGACTCTCCCCAGCTTAAAAAAAAACTCTCTAAGGTGACCTATTTTTTGCAATGGGAACAGACATAAACAAGCTTGGGTCCACCTTCCTCAAATGTCTACGAAGAGCTCTCTTAGGTGGCTTAGCTTGAGGGCCATAAGGATCTAACACAAACTCAAAAATCATCTCGGATGCAACACGGAAAGTGGATGCACCGTCATAACCTATTTTTTTCCTCTCAATATTACCTAAAGCGGGACCAAGGAGCGTCTTTCCAACCTTCTTAGATATGTCCTCTAAAGTGACCTTGACCTTCCAGGCACATTCGAGATCACTCTCGAGTTGGGATACACAGGCTTAAAGGTTCCCACGCGTCTCTAATAAGGAATGAAGATCTTCCGTAAGACTAGCCACGGTGTTGGTAAAATCGATCTTTTCCCAACCTAAAACAATCAACTTTTCACATAAATAAATCTTCAACTTCTCGAGTGGACTCACTGATGCCTCACACTCTCTTAAAACTTTCACTTCCTTCATCAAATCTAACACCCTAAGAGATAAATCTTTATTCACATTTTTAGTTTTCAAAGTCTTGGTGTAAAGATCACTAAAAGCCTTCTGGAGACTACCTTCTTCCTCAATCAAAATTTCTTCCTTAACCTCACTATCTCCCGAATGAATCCAAACATCATCGAGGATGTTACGTTTAGATATGTACTCATCGGTGTGGGACAAACAAAAAGTGATAACGTGACTAGTCATGAATGCAACCCATAGTTCATGTGGCGATTCTCCCCCTGCTCGATGTCATTATCACTAAGAGTGGTTTTATGGGAAACTTTCTTTCCCTTCCTCTTATGCCTAGTGGGACACACATGTGCCTTGTGCCATTTACCCTCACATTCATAACTTATATTATCTTCCTCTCTTCTTTCCCCTATTCGTGCCCTCATTTTTATTTATATTTTTCTTAAAAATATATTCTTCAAAAGAATTTTCTTTGGAAAATTTGAGAAAATTTTTGAAATTTTTCATAAAAATGGCTAAGTCATCAAAATTAAGACAGACCTCAGATTTGGACTCACAAACTTTTTCTTTTTTCTTTTTCTTAGTTTCAGTTTTTAAAGAAATCCCAACTTCATTAGGTTTAATGGTTTCAGGGAACATATATATCTCATATGTTTGATGATCTCCTACAAGTTCTTCTAACCTAAGAGTGTTTAGGATCCCTAATGAATTAAGTACAGTGACACTAGGAATAAAGCGGGTCGGGAGGGACCTCAAGTTTTTTTTCACAACTCTCATCTCAGGATTCTTCTCACCCAAATTAAAACTAGAATTCACTATGTCAGACAAACGTGCATAAAACTCATCAAAAGACTGGAACTCTAGCATGGAAATTGTCTCAAATTCGGTATTCAAATTTTGTATCTTGGATGCCTTTATAGCATTGGTTCCCTTATATGTGAGATGGAGGGTATCCCAAGCTTCGGTAGGCCTAATGCCCATCATGATGAAACAGAACTCGTTAGGGATGATGGCTCCAAATTTATCATAAAGCTGTGAGAGTTAACATTACTCTAGTGAAATTCATCATCGGTCCATGAAGAAATAGGTTTAGGGCAAACAACATTATCAATAGTGATAGTGGGACGATTCCACCCTCTTTCACAAACTAACCAGACTCGTTCATCTATGGATTTTAAGGTAGACCTAATCCTAGCTTTTCAATATGCATAGTTAGTATCATCAAAGATGGGAACTCGTTTATACAAATTCTCCATTAAAATATGGGTTTTCAAATATCAACACTTTTTCAAAAAAAATTGATATCAATGAAAAATAATTTTGCGAAAAAAATCACACAATATTTTAGTGTAACCCGCTTTGATACCAATTTAATAGTGAGCTTGAGATCTAAATGGAATGATTTATATAATTAAATGTCCACCAATCATAAATCCAAATTATTACCAAATTTTAATCTAACTAATTTAGGTTTGCATGTGATGATCGCTCCAAACTTAGAAAATTAATTACGCATGCAAGAGTAAACAAATAGGAGGAAAAATCTTTAAAAAGGGGCAAAATCTTTTTCTGCACTTTAGACAGTTTTACAAAACATCTTAATTGCAAAACTTATCTAAAGAAAAATACTCATCTCAAGATCAATCCACGGGTGGCAGTCGAGCTTCGGTATGCACCGATTAACCTTTGTCTTCCTTTAATAGTGATCCCCTACAAGGTTCTCAAATTCAGCAGTGAAGATGATCTCTCCACAAGGTTATATCCAGTATGAAACTATGTAAGGTTACAGATATATTAACAAGTACATTAGGAATGATGATTTTGTGAATCAAAAGGATTTTAGGCCCTAAAGTAATGAAGACTTTTGCAACAGGTACGCCAAAATTATGTTAACAAAAGTCTCTTATAAAATCCTTATGAAATAGGTATTTATAGAACGGCTCAAATTTCAAGATGGCATCACTCGTTCAAGCTAAAACAAGGCTCGTTCAAACAAGAATATCATCTCATTAGAAGGAAAGCAATTTTGTTCGAACGACATTGCTATCCCGTTTGAACAAGCTTCAAACGACCTTCAAATGATGCAAAACAGTACACCCTTGTTAAATTCATGCTATATGTGTAGATCAAACATGCTTCTAATGACTTCAACATCTCGTTTGAACGAGAATGCCTTCCCGTTCAAACAAGAATGCCTTCTTAGTTGAATGAGGTGTCAGGGAACTTTGAAAATTTTAAACATTAAAAAATTCCATAATTTTTATAAAAATTACATCTCCTAATATAAATGAAAATAAATTCGAACTCCTAAATTACTTATACCTTCATAATGTGAAGATCATCTTGAACTTGGAGATGTTAGAGATTTGGTTCTTCGTGATGGCTTGAGTCGAATTGTAACCAAATACGCCAAACATACATGTAAGCCTAAGCTATGAGCAATGAGAAAAAATTTGCTCTTATACTAAATGCAAAAATAAGGCAAACAATCACACAACATCAAGTCGTATGAGAAAAACACAATAACTGGAAAAAACCTCGGGTCAAATGGAACACCAAATGTACTATGGTAGAGTATTACAACTAAAACCCAATAACTTACTATAACATAATGAAATGAATGTCAATAAAATATTTCCCACCATATCCTTCGAGGAGAGCGCCAATAGCTAGTGGATGCAACACAATTGAGACTTGTTTTGGACTTGTACAGTGTCTTCTAAAGCTATGCCACAAAACATAATCTTTTTTAGAGTGGAAGATGAATTTTGCTGAGAAGCCACCAATGTTTGGTTACCACCATCTGGGTTGTGAGTTTTCCTAAAGGTTTTGAAAGAGTTTAAAAGGATTTTGGCTTGCTCAAACCACACAATGTTTTTTTTAAGTAGTCACATAAGCCTTCAAGAAAAAAAATACAAGTATTCTAGCTAAGAACAAGGGTAAAAGGTTTTAAGCTTCAATATGACTTGTGGTAAAAGTTTGCAAATTAAACACTTCAAGAACACAAAGAGAATTGTGAAAAAGATAAATAATGTTGTAACTCTCTAGAGTAATGAAACTCAAAAAAAATATCATAATTTTTTTCCTATTGATCAAATGTCTTTGCTCTCAAAAAAATTATCAATAATTTTTCTTTAGTGTTTTTAATAATAGATTTGTAAATTACGAAGTGAAACACCCATTTAATATAATCCCTTTTACATGTGGAAGATAAGCTTAAGGCAAGTGGGGGGTGACATCATAAGAAGATAAATCACTTAAGTCTAGAAAATATTTGGCTGCCAAAAAAGTTCACATTTTCTAAAAAGATATTTCAGAAATGTCGATCTTGTAGAGCATAGGCGCGACTAATGAAAATTCTCTTTCCTAACACGAATACATTTCTCACTGTAGTGACAAACTAGTGAAAGATGTCTTGAGGAAATTTGGTAAAACTAGTAGAAAAATTATGGGCAGCACCATGATCAGTGAAGCATGGATTTACGTCAGCGAAGGCATCCTTCAGTGTAGCTAATTACCAATAAAGAGACCTAGTTTACAAAGTTTAGGGAAAAAACAAACCACGAATGTTTGAACTATAACACAAATATTTTTGTGATATACTTATGAAAAAATTAACTTCATAAAGTATATTTGATAAGAATGGTATACTTTCATAAGTTAATCACCCAAACTAAAAAGTTAAACCATGCACATGCACACACAAAGGTTTAAATTAAATGTGACAAAGTGTGAAACGGTCTTTAGGAATTCAAAATACCTCAACCAAATGGATACCCCGATAGAAGATCAAGTGGATGTCGGGTAGTCAAAGTGAGTAAAAAGCAAATGTACCGTGCTTGTTTATGTCAAAACAACCTTAAAGACTAAGAAAATACACAAAATATATTTTTTACACGGAATACGACAATCTCATTATGTTTTGGGCACATGAGTAGACAAGTACTTTTATAATTACTGTAAGATTCGACATTATTGGCACCACCTAGAGAAATTAGGAACTGTGTTTAGAGGGGCGCAAGAACATAACAAAGGGGATAATAGGTTAGGAAAGACTTTTATTTGGGAGGGAAAACTTCCTTCTTAGAGGTTAAAAATTACTCCCTTTTATTTTTTATTTTAAAAATTATAAACTAAAATTGGTAATGATCATAGTAATTTAATAACAATAATTTATCGTAAGAATTTAGTAATGATAAAATATTGTTAATAATAAAAAAAATACCATGTTACTATAAGCGCATTTTGGTGTAGTGGTCCTAAATAATAACCTCATAACTTTTATAAATATCTTCGGCTCTAATGGATCCTAACATTTATACCATCACGCCTAATATGGGTGATGAAGGGGATTAAATGAGGGAAGTACTACCTTTCAGTCCTCACAAAGGTAAACACTATGAATTTAGGCAAAGGGATGTAGAGAACCCTCATTTCCTTGAATTAATGACAGGAGGTAAGAGGAGTGAATTGGTTGGTTTAATGCATGTTATCATCAAGGAATAACCTCCACCATTTATACAATGTAGGAAGGAAGTTACACCATTGATCCATTGAGACGCATCGCTTTCAAGATACAAAACAAAGATAGTTCTTTAGATAGTTTGGTTTTTAACCCTCAAGGATCATGAAACTACCATGTGTGGGTGCATCAAGAGGATTTCTTACAATCGATGTCTAAGGGAAAATTCTCTTTGTTTAAATTAACATGAAATTGTAGGTATTCATATAAGGCCAAATGTAGGAAGGTGGTTGTAATGGAGTCTATGAAGAACTGGATCTGGTGAAGCATGACCCATTCTAACGGATGCTATCTTCGTAGTCACTAAGGTCTCAAAAGCAGTTGGAGAAGAAAAACAATATATTTCTGGCAATAATGGAGCCTCTGTAAATTCTATCTGAGAAGATAAAATGATTAGCTATAACTTTTCAAGAACAATAATAAGAGAGAAAATGGATCACTATGTAAGTGATGGTTATAGGGAGCGAAGAGATAGACACTTCAATTATCAAGGAGAGAGCAGGGGAGAGAATACTTTCTAGTGAGATTTTAGCAAAATAACGGTGCTAATTTGAGCTTGTCTGATGTGTTGGACCTTACCCAGAGGTCCTATTTATAGGGAAAAAATAGGGTTGGTGTGGCATTTAGGCGCAAAAAAAATTAGATTCTCTTTAAGACAACATATGAAATGTACCTTTTGCTCTTTTAATTATTTTTCATATGTCCCATATGACAAGCAACCCCTGGCACATACCCAAGTCAAAAAGTAAATATGTCGGGCATAGTGCCAAAAAGTTTAATTTGGTAAATATTTTTTCTAACGGTAACTTGGGGGAAAATATTTGACAACTTGCAAGTGGCCCTGGGAGCCACTTGCCAAAATCTCAATTTAAAACATTTCGTGAGCAACACCTTGTCTACTCACTTATTTTACTAAGTGTGGAATGTGTGAGTGATTGAGTGATCTCTTAGATCTCTCCTATTAGTATTCTCTCTTTCTTTAGAACTGAAGTGGTTGGGCCTTAATTTGACCAACAAACCATGCCTCTCAACCACCAAACCAAAACTCCCTAGAGATCTCGGCTGACCTACTCAAGCCCTACTTGCTCGATCAAGGCTACCTGTGCAATAAAACAAAAGTATTAGTAGATATTTATAAATTGAAACATTTTGACTATTATTTGACTGTGAGCATCCCCTTAATCTTTTGGGTATGCTCGCACATTTTCTTTCTTTCCTTGGGGTTGCTCGTTGAGAACCCACTCGCCATTTTTTAGACTTATCTCTCTCTTTTGGTCTTCTATCTATTTTTTATGGAATTCTCTCTCTAATTCCTCTATGTTTGCTCATTTCTAGAATTGGGCCTGAAGCACCTTATTGTAACACCACGCCTAATTAAATACCAGGTGTCCAGTCCCATACCAAATTAAAACAGAATATACAGTTGGCACATTCTTAGCATCACTGTCGAAAACATTTACAACTCACCCAATACCCAATTAAGCCGGTGTTAAAAACTTTCCAAATTTTAATTTCAACAAAAACCATTTTTTAGTTTATGAATAACACTACACATTTTACTCTAATACAATAATAACTGAACATATAACACAAAAGAATTTAAATGCAATTGGAATAAACATTCCCACATAATAATCCAATACAATAATCCCAACAATAGTAAATGTATTAAAATGACATGAACACAAGAGTATTTGACTCAGATAGAAGAGATAACTGAATTCCTTTGGGCGACATACCCTAACTAAAAGAATATTGTGAATCAAATGAAGATAGGCGTCTAAGCAATACTCCATACCTCCATCGCTCGTCATAATCCGCTAAGGTTGGCGTCCCTGTTGCTGGACACCTGATATAAAAGGTACAATAGAAAAGAAAATATGCAAGGAAACGGGTCAGAGCCCGATTGTGAAAATGATTTTGAAAACAACAAGTATTTAACAAGTGCAATAAAGCATTTATTATGTACATGTTAGTATCCAGACTCTCACTTGATATTCTCACCTCTCAACTAGAGTACACACTTAACGTTTCCTATTAACCTCCTAGTTAATGGCTCCTCTTCACTAGCTCCCATAATATAATTCCATCTCGTATCATAACCCCGTATGTCCCATACCATACGTCATATAATTATTCATATACGTTTCTCATTATTATTAATTAAGCTTTTCAAATCTATAAGACTAACTATTCATTATCTTAATTCAATTCTTTTTCTCAATTCACCGTTATCTACAATTATCACACAGTAGATAAATCAAACCACTATATACACATACATTTAATCCATTATATATATACATATATAATACGGCACCCCGAGTCACAGCTGCGGTGCATGCATTACTCTGCTATCATGTCCCAGTATCGCTGGTCGCCGAATAGGGGACAAAAGGTTCGGTAAGGATTTCTCGAACCCCAAACATCAACATACAAATTGGAGGTGAACATAGTTCTCGTATCCATGGGTCACGCACATACCTACGTTCCCACAGTCAGCGGACTTATTAACTCCCCGATAAGTCTTTCATAGACCTATGTTCTTGAGCGACAAATCAAAGATCCCATGGATTCATCAGGATATGACTTCCCTCACGCGCAAACCTCCCGTCGATAGCAAGTAAGCTAGGTATGCCATACACATAAATTATCAATCAATCAAATAGGCATTATCATACCTATAATATAATATCAACAAGGTACTCACATTACCCTAAGATAGTTCCCATACGTAGCATTATATCTCTCAAATCCTACGTATTAAAATATTATAACTTTACTTCTTTAATTCAATTATCCCCGAGCCTCCCTCATTACTCAAGGTTTAAATAGGTTTCTCCTCAATATATTTATTTAGTAAGAAATCACTAATATCCCACTGGTCCATATCATCATATCTCCTGAATTACTCTGAGTTAAACTCTCCCTTTAATTAGGGTTAAAACCGATAATTTCACATCTCTTATAAACACATCTTCTATCAACTAGGATTGAATATCATCATCGCATGGATCCTAGTCTATAGTGTTTCATTCACAATATATGACTTATCAACAAAATCAACATCCTTTCATCCTATAACATCTCTCCACTCCCAACGTCGTTAAGGTTCGTGCGAGGAGCATCTCGCAAAGTGAAATTCAAACAAGGAACCCCTCTAATACACTACTACTCAACTTTGTTGATCGTAGAGGCTCGTCAACTTCAAATACGCAACCGGAATGACCTCATCCCCTTATTTCAATCAAATGTGGTCTGAAATCCCATCTATATCCAGGAGACATACCACTAAGCGCTTGTACTACCCCCAGTCCTTGCACAATCAATAATGAGCTTAAACTCAGTCCTTAATGTTCAAATTGTAACCTTAAGGCTACCGAGGTGTTATATTAAATCTCCCCTAATGGACCTATCCTTAATCCTCATGAATACCAATTAGAATCCAACATATGAATCTAGCAACCAAAAATTCCTTCAAATTTAATTAGCATAATTCTGATCAATTGAAACCCAATCAAATCAATTCAATTCTTAACTAAGGCTTACTGATCTTCCCTAAGTACCATAATATCCAAATAAGAATCACCAAAGATCTACAAAAGGTTTGGGATAAGAATCAACATTAAAAAGAAACAACTTTAGGAATTCTGGGGAGGTCGATAGATCGAAGGCAGGGGGGCGATCCATCGATCGCCCAGGTAACAGCCCAGTTTTCTGCATTTCTTGAACTACGGGTTTAACCATTTTTTATCATTCAAACCTTCATATTAACAGCCCAAATGACTTATAATCCTTACTACATGATATATCAACATATATAAATGATTTCTAATCATCTAAACATCCTAGAATCATCAAGAGATTGAATTAAAAGCATGTTTATATCCTTTTTCCAGAAAATTATCAACATACTATCTTTAAGAACACATCAATGGTTTTCAGAGTTTCTTCAATATATTTATGATTATTTCGTGGATTACTAGCTACCTACAACATGAGTTTGATTCCTATATATTTTCAGTTTCCAGAAATCTATCTAACAACTCCATTATTTCTTCCGAACATGAAAAATCATCTCTTTTTATAACTATTCTAACATGGACAATATACAAACTTAGATTGTCATTATCAAACACTTGCCTCTAATGAAGGTCTGATCCTTTGGTGTAGTATATCACAAGTGGCTCTCCATTATCCGGCTAACTTCCGGTGGTGGTTGGTAGTGGTGACCTTTGGTCTTTGTTCTTCTCCTTCCCAAGAAAGCTTTTCTCTTCCCAAGCAACCTTTCACTCTCTTTAGAAAGATGACTTCTCTATTTTGTGTAGAAGAGATGAATAACCCACGTACACTTAATCTCCAAATACTTATAATAGGACAAAATCAGAAATCACTATTCATCCCCTATAAAATTACCAAAATGCCCTTTTGAGTTGTCTATTCATTTCCAAATGACTCGAGACCCAAATTCAACATCCAAATAGACTTTTTTGACTATTTCAAACCTTTCGGACGCAACGATGCAGTCGAAATGACTATAAGGTTGATAAAAAATAAATCTCCTTTTTAATTTAACAAATTAGTCCTGATACGTCCCATACCGCGTCCGACTAAAAATTCAAATAACTGATTTAATGTCACACACCCATATCAATAACATCACATTCATATATTACCTAAATATCTTTAAGTAATATTCAGAATCATACATTTTTAATATCCACAATTCGGATAAAACCCAAATGAATTAATTAATTAATAAGAAAATCTAATTAATCCATTAATTTAAAATATAACCCATTTTAAAAGTCATTAAAATCACGGGGTATTACACTTATACTCTTATCTCACTTGAGTCTACATTGTATAAGTGATCATCTAGTTTGAAAATTGTGACAAAATTAGAGTCCCATTCCCTAGATACCAAAGAGCCTCGGAATCTTCTTCTTATGCCACACTTGATTCAATTGAAGGTATAATGCTCATTCACACACACTAGGGTTGCATACATTGTTCATATATTATATTATTTGATTGTGTGTGAGTTGTGTCTGTTTAATCCCATTTAAATTGATTTTCATAATTTTTGGGGAATTTTTAATAATTTTTAAATGATTTTTTTAAATGAAAACTTGGTTTATAAAACTTTTGGGGTCATTTTGTAATTACTAGTTTTAAGTTTCTATACCTGGAAGTTGATTTGGGTAGGATCCAAATGCGCTTGAGACTTGAGGGTGCATGTGTAATTATTTTTAAAACATGCGTGTGAGTGTTCATCTGGGCCTTACACTTGTCTCTTACCCAACGATCTGATTTGTGTTTGTTAGTAGACTCATAACTCGTACACATTATCAGCCCTTGGATATCTTTTATCAACGTTCTGCATGCGTCCTAACTCAATCCATGTGAACCTCTCTAGACAAGTCAGCAGTTGTTTAATTCACCGCTGATGTTAAAACGTTGGATCAAAGTCAAAAGGCCAAGACTAAATCTCAGGCTTTAGATTTGCATCAACCTTGTCGATCCTTCCTAGCCTACTATATAAGGAGGCTTACCCTTAGCATTTGGGGACTTTTGGCAGTTCGTCTAAATAGAGAGAGAAGGGAAGAGAGAGAGAGAGAGAGAGAGAGAGAAACTAGATAGAGAAAGAAACCCTAAATCGTCCAAACCCTATTTTGTTTTCAAACCCTAAACTCATTTCTCCTAAACAGCTTTTACCAAACACTATATCTGTGTGTTTGAGAGTGTTGGTGGTGGGGGTTTGAAGGTTGTTTAAAGAGTTTTATCCTCTGAGTTCGAGATCTTGTTTCCAACTTAGACATTTCATGTTAGATCTCTATCTCTCTTTCATTAAAATAATAGATCTGATTATTGCATGTCATATTACACTTAGATCTGCATATTTTAGTTTCTCATCTTGAGAAAACACATTTTTTGATTACTGGTCTGTAAATGTTTTTCAAAACGTTAGAATCAACAAATATATTTTCTGTTTCTAGTTCTTACAAAATAAGACTCACGATCTAATTGGAATCGCAATCGGTGGTTTTCAATTTCAAAAATATTTTCAAAACCCTCTGAAGTTGATTAAGACCTTGAACCGTCTTTCGAGCAAGGTAACCTTGGATTCTGGGTTTATTTTAAAGATCAAATATTTTTTTCTTATTTCTAAAGAAGAGAGAAACTGAAAACAGCATCATTTAGATCTGATATGTAATTTGCTAGGACTTGTTTGTATAAATAAGTGTGTGTGTGTGTGTGCATGCATGTGTTAGATCACCATCACAACCACTTGTCACACTACAATACAGAAGTGTTGGCTATAAGATCTTGATTCAAAAAGAGTCGACGTAAAGACTGGAACAAAGTGGAGAAGTTAACAAACTGGGAAAGCCACGTCAACTTCAGAACTGCAGAAAAGTTAGAATCAAACCAGTGGGTATATTTCTAAACTTCTATTGGTCTGATTAGTTTGCATGTGTGTTAAATAGTTTGTAACTTGTATATTTTGTTTTAGTGGATTTTTGGTTTGTGACTTAGAAGTCACCATGGATGTTTCCTCAGTTGGGTGAGGTTTTACCACGTTAAAAATGCCTTATCCTTATTCTTTCTACATCTCATCATCTCATTCTTGCTGGTGTGCTGATTTAAACCTTTTAGTTTTGTTTTTCAAAACTAGTTACCTAATCTTGAACAAATCTCGTGCATGTTTTATTGAACACATCTTGTGATTAATCTGTTTTTATTTAAAGAAGAGAGTTTCTTCAAAAAACAGTTCGGAGTTACTTCAATAGTTTAATCTTGTATTAAACAGCCTAAGTAACAGCTTTTTCAGAGCGACTCATTGTGGACCCTCTCACCAAATCCTATATTTTGGCTTTCTTTAAGTAACTGCTTGTATGGCATCCCCTTTGCCCATTCTTGCACCCATTCATCTATGAGCCCCCTCGCCCTATTAGGTTTTCTTATGGTCAGTTGAGTGGGTACCCCTCTATAGTTGGCAAAAGGTTATGGAGAGAACCTAGCCGAATCAGATCAGCGTTAAAACAAAATACATCCAAAGGTTAGAGGAAATTGGGGAAATCTATTGAAAAATAAGATCCCCTTATAAAGTGGGTTTGTAAAGGGGTCATTGTTTCGATCAACAATTGTGAACTTATCAACTCTAGATAAATTTAAACCACCCGTAATAACTCAAAATTATTATGGGACTAAAAATCCGATGCATTATGAGGAATCAAAGGCATTAACTGAAATTTATTCAATACTAGATGAATCACACATGGTATCTTTGACTCCCAATAGGACATATCAAGACATTTAAAGAGATTGTCAGTATGTTTTAGCAACTTCTATTTTGTCTTTAAGCCTGTCAAACCGATGTCCAAACTCCTAAGTTCTAGGTAGCAATAAGATGAAACCACTTACGAGCATATCACTTGATTCAATGCAGAAAAGTTAGAAGTTGTAAATTGCGATGAGAAAATAACAATCATTTAAATAATGAGTGCATTGTAGCACAACAAATTATATTGGGCTCTAGGAAAGGATTCATCAACAACCATGCCTAGACTCTATAAGGAAAGATCATGAACGCCGAGAGTGCCATTGAAAATAATTAGCAAGACATTCAGTACAGGATATAATAAGAATAAACCTTATTAAAGATCTAATAATAAGCATAATAGGAAGCTTAATGATTATACTAACCACACTATGAGAGTTCACCATATTCTAAGTGAAATTCATGATGGGGGGAATGATAAGCACCCAAAAGTGTATAATTTATGCCCCGAATAGATACATTTTAGTCACTCATTTTAATTAAAAATGGTCTTATGTCGTATTTTATTATTTTTCAAGTCAATACGCAGTCGCAGTGTTAAATGATGTTAAATCCAGTCAATTGCGATGCAAAAGCCGATAAAAGCATGAAACGAAGAAATCAAAGAGACCGCGAAGTCTGGAGTCCTATTTGAGCATGCCGAGATGTGTTTCTATATTCCGAACCGTGTCCTAAAACCCTAACCTAATCCTAGACCGAGCCCATAGCCTACACCCGAGCCTGGTGTGTGTTGAGTTTGTACTTTTAGCATTTTTAGATTTTTTATTTGTGTCGTTTATATTTTTAGGATTTATTTAGGATCTTTAGAATTTATTTGCATATTTTTATATTTTAATGTATTTTTATTTTTATTTTTATTTTTTTTAGTTTTTAATCTTTATTTTATTTTATTGTTCTTAGGATTAGTTTTTAAGAATTTATTTTTATAAGATATTAGTTTTAGGTTTTATTTGATTTAATTAGGACTTTTAGTTTTAATAGAGTTTTACTTTTGTTTAATTTCCATTTTCATTTTTTTTAGTGTCTTTTAATTTCATTGAGATGTTAGTTTTTTTTTTAGGTTTATTAGATTTTAAGTTTTAGTTTTATTTTTTTAGGTTGTGTTAATTTTTAGGGGTACAAATTAAGCACACAACACACTCACTTACACCCAAATTCCCACACACCTAACACGTACACAAAACATCCTACACCCTCACCTACCTACCATACATCCTACTACACCAAATCTAACCCCCTCTACTATTCACCATCTTCAACCCCCATCACCCCTTTCTCTCTCCTCCATTACAACTCCTAAACCTAAACCTCCACACAACCATAACTCCTAAACACATCTACACTAACCCAACCCACTTCTCAACCAACTCAAACCGGTGACCACGCACCCGTCTTGACCAACCCGAGACCCCCTACCCGCGGTCAATGCCGGCGCACCACTCTGACGACCCACCAAGCTCCAAACTCACAGATCTAAACTCGGACAGCCACAACCCTTACCCATCACTAATCTCCAAACC
The DNA here is from genome assembly GCA_949130495.1 of Sambucus nigra. Taxonomy (NCBI): domain Eukaryota; kingdom Viridiplantae; phylum Streptophyta; class Magnoliopsida; order Dipsacales; family Adoxaceae; genus Sambucus; species Sambucus nigra. Next base: position 180,250,339 of record OX422218.1, on the reverse strand, counting down.
CAAAACCAGCAACACTGCCCCTATCCCATCTCAGAGAAAACCGAGATGCACCAACCACGAACCCACTTCACCCGGACCAACCCGAACCCGTCCTCAAGTTCAAATACGAAACCCATATCCCATGAATGTCAGAACTACCCCATTTCGATCCACAAAAAGTCCCTTGAGTTCGCCATCTCCAAATCCCACAAAATCTCTCAAAGAACAAACCAAATCGTAGATTATAAAAGAATGGCACCTCACACCAAAAAAAAAAGGGGACTCTCATCAGAAAACAAAAAAAAAGGAGTACACAGAGAGAGAATGTGAGAGACAGAAAAAAGAAAAAAAGAGGGTAGAAAATAGTGAGAAAAAAAGAAAAATAATATAGTTTTAGGTTTAGAAAAATTTGTAGGGTCACTTTTTACTTTCCGTTTTGTAATCCAGTCAGATTTTGTGATAAGTTTGGAACTCGTGTTCATGCACACAATTGACACAGAAAATTATTGCGTATTGTATTTCTTTCTCTTTCTCTTTAGTTTCTTGTTCGTTAATTGTGCTTTTGCTGAAATTTTAATCATGTCTGACTAAACACCCCATTCAAGGGGTGGGATGAAACGTGTATGTTGAATTGTTTTATTTGAATAATTGTTCGTTGATGTGTTCTAGGATAATTAAATTGGGAAAAATCACACAATAATTTATATAACGAGAGTTAATAATTAATAGTGAAAATTAATATTGTATTTTTTGATTTCACTTAGAGATAAGTATTATTCTTAAATTTAATTATTAATTATGTGTATGTAATTCAAAGATTTGTACAAATTTTAACAAATTAATCTTAGAGGATATTTTGTTGAAATGATTGTGAATCTTATTTTTTTTATGTCGTGATTATTCCAGATTTAATTGCTGAAAAAGATAAAACTGAATTTAGGATTGTGACGAGAGTTAAATTTTAAATTCAATATTATTTCGAACTATTCAATTGAATAATTAGGACATTAAATTGATTTGACTACATGGTGTAATCCCACCTCTTGTATCTTCTCATAAATTCTAAACTAGATTACTTTCTAAATTTTCATAGTCATTTTAGTTGCATAAATTGTCGTTTCCTCCCTTAAAAATTGTTTTAAAATATAACAAGAAAAAAAATTAAAAATTTAAAAAAACACAAAAAGATTTTTAATAAAAATTGTAATTGCAAGTTTTCACGATAACCGTTTCCGTGTTAGAAATTGGATTGATACCCAAATTTGCCACGATATTGAATTTTTAACAAGTTGTGTAGGTGATTCCAGGAATTTTGATACTCGAAGTTTGACCGCAGCGACATTCCAAATCCATATCCGAAGGAATACAAATAAAGAGTTATTAGGGAGCTAAAATTTCCACTAAATATTATATTGACATCATGTTACTGAAACAAGGATAAATGGTGTGAGTTCCGTAAGGACCAGAGACACACAATTGATAATTTCTTAGCTCTGAAGAACAAAATAAAAATATTAATTAAGAGTGGACGACTCATAAAAAGATGTTGATAAGTCTAGTCTGGCCTCAAATAAAAAGGGAGACAACAAAGGAAGGCATTGGTCGACACCTCCCAAATGGAACAATGACAAAACAAGAAAATGTGATTAGGATAAACAGGATTCGAATGAGGAAGAGTAATGTAAGCTTATCAAACACCCTAAAGAACTTAAGGAAACAATTGGTATGATCTCGATGGGAATTCATTTCATTATCGCGGGTGAAGTAAGTGGAGGTTATTCATTAGTGTTAAGGAAATCCCATGTTTATGAGGCAAAAGAATATGATTGAGATAACTATCCTTTTGGGTATATTTCATACTTACAACTAACCAAGGCTATAAACCTTTGATCAGGAAAAAAACTGAGTGTTCGTGCAAGGACACCGTTGTTGTTTGGCTTTCCACCACAATAAAAAAAAACTAAACTTTAACAACAATTATTTTTTTAAGTATAGCGACGAGTCCAGGCATCGAATTCGTAGGAAATATTGTTTAGAATTCAATCGACTTATTTCTTCACAAATAAAAGTGTAAAAGAAGATTTTGGGTTTAAAATATTTTACACTACAATTAATCTAGGTGAGTATTGAAACGAAAATAATTAACAAGAATGAAAGGATCATAATTACATCCCTCACCACAGAATAGTCAACAGAAATGGATGCACGGAAAGGAAAGAGTTTTCAAGATCAATACACAATTGTACAATTAATAAAATCTAGAGTTGTCCCCCTTAAATTCGCATAAAAATTCATTTAAGTTTGCTGCTAACAAATATCCCCTGGATTACACACGAAAGGTTGCAAACATATCACATACATAATATACTCCACTAAGGTTCCTAGATGCAAAAACAAGAACAACTAACCAATCAAAACTATCCTAAACCATCGTACCCTAGAAAAGCAACTAATTAATCCATGGTGAGTCTGAATACAATTTACTTAGCTAGAAAGCATAGTAAATTATAATGGAATAGAAGAAAGCAATAAAGTTGGTATTAAATAAATAAAAATAAACAATAAATCACTAAACTAAGTTATGAAATCTTGACTTAAGGAACATGATGATTAATAGTAACTTACAATACAAACCTTAGGAGAGATAATGGAGAGAAGCTCTCAAAATATCAACCAAAAACAAATTAAAACTAACCTAACTAAAGTAATAACTTCAAACTAAGATAAATAATAATGTTAACTCGACTTGTTAAACAAAAGAAAATAAATAAAAATCTCTTAAAATATCTGCAAACTGGTAGGATCAATTTATTGAGCCAGGGGGCGATCGATCAATCAAGTTGAGTCATCCATATTGTAAATAATTCTTCACAAACATGAGGGGTCAATCAATCGATCCTAGGCCAGTGTATTGAGCATTGATAAAATCTCAACACTACCTACATGTCTTGACATATATAAGGGAGGTCGATCGATCAACGGTGGAGGTCGATAGATCGATGATCTATTTTTCAGCCCAATTTTTGCTTCAAAGGGGTATGAGGGAAATCATGAAAACGTCTATAACTTCATCATCCGAACTCTAAAAGATGTCCGATCGAAGTCCACATGAATCTAACTTATAAAAATACTCTCCCATAGAGATATGGCAACTAGGATATGAAGTTTGAAATTATGAAATTGCCATTGAAGTTACACCTTGTGATGAAACTTTTCTAAAATGCAACCAATTACTCCGCTAAGCATTCATATACTTACAAAAGCTGAAATAAACCGTGAATATATATATATATATATATATATATATATCGAAAACAAAGGTTATCCAATAAATGACCATAAATATAGGAATTAATGGACTCAGATATGCTAGAATGCGAAAAAATAAAGGGAACTAATATACAATATTCATTACTAATCATCCTCGATCCAAGGAAGGTAAACCTAGATTGACTCGTCATTTTTTTCTCCAATGATGTCCTCAATAGTCTTTTGTACCCTCGTGAAAACCCCTAATTGTAAGTCTATTAATATATAAGTGAACTATTCAAAGGATATTGGTCAATATTTTCTATGATTGTTTCAAAAATATTAATCACTTTAAGAAAAAAATTAAGGCATACCATCATCTCCCTCATAGATTTTTTAAGAGAAAAGGTATAGCTGGTTAACACAATTTAATTTGAAGTTACTGCGGGAACCTGATTGTGAGGCCCTAAAACGCGATTAATAATGTTAATGATATTATTAAGATAAGTTATTATTTATAAATTTCGTGAGGGGTGTTAAACATTTTAATTATCACATCTGGGGGATGCATACTCATGTGATATATATGTTGTTTACAATAGATTCTATTTGAGCATAAGATCGGGGATAACATGTTTAGGGCATACGATTAGTTATGTGGTAAAATGCATCATGAAAATATGTTTCTAATGTATCATTATGTTTATAAAAGTAAATTAGGATGTTACTGTGAAATTGGCTATGTTTAGTCGCCAAATGTGAAAGTTATGAGATTTTTAGTAAATTGTTACTTTGCTTTTCGAGCCCAAATTAGGTGTACAAATTTTATGATTTTGGGAAAACAAAAAATATGAAAGTTGTATATATATGAATTAAGTTTATAACACAACAAACGGTGTGTAAAACAGAGGTCCAAGTAAGGAGTTATGATGAAATTACGAAACAAGGACAAATATGTCTATTCGTTAAATGATAATTTGTCTTATTAGCAGAACACGTGGCTTGTTTTGATTGGACCAAGGGGAGGTGCCTTATGCCGACTTAAAGAACCTAAAACTCTCCCTTATTCTTCATTTTCATCAGAATTTCAAGTGGGTTTGAGAGTTACATGCAAGAAAGAGAGGTTAGGATGAATTAGTAAAGGATTAAGGAAGATTATCGAGACATAAACAAGCTTATATATCCAAAGGTGCTTAGGTAAGATTTAACTTGTAAATTTCGTTCTTTACATGACATAGGTTGTTTTATATGATATTAGAGATCATACTTGGGGATGATATAATACGTGTTGCTACGTGTATGTGGGTATGTGTAGGTTGTATATATGAAGTATGTTGAATTCATACAACTAAGGGTGTAATCATCATGCTAATCAAATTGGTGTATCTTTGTTAATACTCAATGGAATCGATTGATACCAGTTGAATATGAAACTAAACTTATATATAAATGTCATATCCAAAAATTATGTAAAAATACCAGGAAATAAATCTTGGGTGATAGCTTGAAGTTTGGGTATGAAATTTTCCCCAAAAGTGTAAGTACGCACACCAGGTGTTCAACGTTTTTCTTGACTAAGCAAATGAACTCTAAAAATTATGCAACTTCAATTTTATATTACTCAATATGTTTAATATATGTTCCCATGATTTATAACCAAGTTGGAAGTTATATATTCTTGAAAAATGTTAAGTTATTCTTTGATGGTCTACTCAGACCTAGATGTGTTAAAAGTGGTAAAAATCATTGAATGCTTGTTGAAATCAAGAAATTCCAATTGTAAACATTAGAGGACATATATGAGTATGATATACTTGAAGGGGAGAATAAAATACCTTCTGGTCTGGCTTGGGGGTCCTGTTGAAGTTGAAGTTTTCTCGAGAAATGATTTGGAAAAGGTTGTAATAAAACGGGCATAACTTTGTCTAGAGAATTTGTAATTTAATTTCGTAAATTGTGTTAGAATCCTAATGAATAAGGTGTTATAGAAATGTGAAGTATCATATTCAATAAAATTTCAGTTGTATTAGATTGACCAACTGATGTGATGTGTTATTGAGTTTAATGTGATTTGGTGTATTCAAATACTAATGATGTTGAATTGTTAGGTGGGGAAGCGGCTAACACTACCATACCAAGGAAATAGTTTTGGTATTAATCTTAAAACCAAATTCAAGGTGAGTGACCTGTCCTATAAAATATAGATGCATATATTTTCATATGGAATTCTGTAGTTAAATACATATGTGGTGATGCTTATGGAGTGATGCGGTGTTATGAAACATATACGTATGATTAAAAATGTTAAAAGTTATTTTTTAATGTTATAGACTAAGGTGGGACCTCTATCTAATGTTAAGGACTGTGGTGGGTCCTACGAAATGGGGCGGCCCCGTTAATCCAACTTAAAGGTTTGTTGTACTCGAGCCTAATTATGAGATGTGGTATCCCCAATAACTGGGAGTTAATTGGACTGGTGGGTCCAGGCTTGCGAGAGTTACACAATTCCTGTTGGGTTATGATATTAAAAAATAAAAAATTGTTATTCAAATTGGTTATATGTATGTGGTGTATGTGTGGAATGTGGTCATTCACTAAGCTTGTGTTTCTTACACTCCTATAATGTTATGTTTCAGGTATGTATATTATTTGGAGTTCACTGCCAAGATAGGACCATAAAACGGGGGAGTGACGGATATCTAATATGGGTTGAATATCAACAAGCTTTTGGGGTAAATATTAAACTAAAGAACTTTTGTATGTAAAGATGTTTAGTACCTGTAAATGACATGTTAAGGTAGTTATCTTTTCATCCAATCATGTTTTTGAAAAAAAAATATACGATGATATTTTCAGAGATAATTAAAGTAAAGTATTGTTTAAGCAAATTTATCTATAAATTAAAAGGATGATTTTAAGTTAATTAGGTTGAAGCGCGACAACTTGGTATCAGAGCATGGTTATTAGGTTCTGGACTGGGTGTGAGGGTCTAGATTGGCAGTGGACGTAGAAACTATTTTGAGTCATAAGTATTCAGTTTCAAGGGATACATTTAAGTATGTTGGATTCCTGAGGCGTGGACACGAAGGGTTTATTATTAAGTTTTAAATTTTCTTTGTTGATTAACATCTGTCAGATATGCACATATATTGTTGTACGTGATATGAAATGCAAGTATCTTGCATGAAAGGAAATAAGATGTTAAGGTTTATTCGGGGATGACAGCGAATACATGTATTTTAATATAAATCATTGAATTGTTTTCTATGTTGTATGAGCAAATGTGTTAGTGAAGGAATTTTTTTAAAGATACAATGTGGTATATAAATTATGAAGTATTGGAGGTGATATCTTCCTGTGATGCTATATGTGGACTTAAGTCGTGTTACGTATATCATTATGAATGGGTGCGCTCTTCATCTGTATGGGAGAGTGATGTACGTAAACACATATTCCATTAAAGGATGAGAAGTGAGAAGAATTATTGTTACATGGTTATGATGAGACTTAAATTGTTGGAGTGTGAATCAAAATTAAGATTCAAATAGTAAAGGTTAAATCATAAGGTTAGTAGTTGTATATGTTTATATTTAATATGTGAAAAGGTAAGAAATTCAATAACTAGTCGATATCACAAATGATAAGAATATGTGTTCATATTGAATTATTACAAGTAGAATAAAGAGTAATGAGAGTTGAGATGTACGTCTTTAATAATATGAGTACAGATAGTGGATATTACTCTTGTGATGTTTTGAAACGCTTATATGAATAATAAAGTTAGGATGAGGTGTTAAAGAGTTGGAAGTTTAAAAATATTAAGGAATCCTTTTAGGAGTATGTGTTGTGTATTATGGCAAGGAATTTCTTATCGGATGAAAGGTAAGAATTATTTATGAGAATTGAAGATGTAATTGGGAATGAAGGGAGGAGAATTTTAATATCTAGTGTATATGATAACTGAGTCGATGTTATTAAATAAGAAAAAAAGGGGCGAGTGTATGTTTATACTCAATATCAGTAAAACCTAATGGGATGTGGCCATGACGAAATATAAATGTAGTATGATGGGGTGTGATGAATTTTTGATAAAATATAATCGAGGCTAAATGAGACTTTTACAGTTAATAAATAAAAGAGATATAAACCTTAACTAATGACGAGTAAGGAATAAGGTATGAGGATGAGAAAGATGCTAGTTGGATTTGAATATCCGCAACTAGTTTGGGGTGATATTGAGTTGTATTTATCATTTTGCGTATGTGTTATCACTAAGAGTGAGTCATATAAAGAATATGGTTGACATTATATGGAGTTACCAAGAAGTATGTGTAAGGAGAATGTGTTATGTGAGATACCATAATATGATACATTAAGGTATATGTACAAGTTATTTGAAACAAATAAGACATATAATAGTTAGAGAAGTATTATGGAGTTAGTAAGTATGGTTAAATTTTTAAGTGGTGATGTTATGCTTAACATCCATGTTACCAAACAAGCAAGATGAGTGTATTAATGATGTTGCGTAAGATTATAATGTTAAAATCATTGGGGTACAATTATGATTGTAATGTTATTGTGTTGGATAAATTACTTGTTAAGGTCATTGTATGTTTAGTTAAAGAATAATCAAACAATGCTGAAAAAGGAATATAGTGAGAAGTTATATTGAATTCATAGTGCATGACTGCAGAACATACATGAAAGTGAATATGGAGTATTTGTTAAAAATAAACATATGGTGTATGATTGTTCATTATCGATATGTGGAAAGTAGCGAGGCTATGTTTAGATTAAGGATGACAAGAAAGATATTTAACATACTCTAAAACTTCATAGATGATACGAATAGTAGTCAAAGTCGAACACATGTATTTGGTATTGAGCAGAAAATGAGAAGGTGACATGTAATAAGTTAGTAATGTAATATGATGTTTATCATCTGAAGTATTGAATGGAGATTGGAGGTATGAACAATACAAAGTTAGTCTTGTAATAGAATATTTATTATTTGAAATGTTACTCGATGATAAGGATGGACTATGGGAATGAAGTGAGAAACGTAAAAAATGATGTTTGGTTTATTAAGAATGTTCACTCATTGTTAATATAAGAGTATACAATCAGTAATCTATTATGTGTGGAATTTTTTTTAATACGTATATAAAGGTATGGAATAATATATGAGTTGGGAATTAACTTTCATTGATAATAAATCATTAGACGATTATCATTACGTATAAATGATAAAGACACTTATGAGTTGATAGATTCTAGTTTAGCTATTCTTACTCCAGTGTGGCAGATTTGTTTTTATTGATAGGGTGTGTAAGGATTGTATGGTGCGAATAAGTGAAAAGGAGTTGTTGGTTGACGTATTACCTTTCGATATGCATGGCCTTGATGTGATATTGGGTATGGATTGGTTATCCTCATATCATGTATGTTTAGATTGCTTTAGAAGGGAGGTAGTGTTTCGATTACCGGGTGAACCTGTAATTAAATTTATTGGGGAACGGAATGTCACATGCGTATTATTTTACAGACCTTGTGAGAGAAGCAGTTATATGTTAAATTTTCTAAATGTGAATTTTGGCTAGACCAAAGTAGTATTTTTGGGGCATGTTATTTTGCCTAATGGAAATTGTGTTTCTTGAAAAGAAGATGGATGGAATTTATAAAAGATTATGACTACACAATACATCACCGTCCGGGTAAGGCTAATGTTGTTGTTGATGCTTTGAGTAGAAAACCTCTAGGCAAAGTATTTTTTTTTATTTACAATGTTTGGGTTAAATTGCCGAGAGAGTTAACTTCAATAAGGAAGAAGTTAACGTTAAATGAGTCTTGCAGAATACTAGCGCATTTAAATGTTAGACCTATGCTAATAGACTGGATACGACCATCAAAAGCAGGGCATATAGAAATGGGAGAAAATTAAAGACAATATGAAAAAGGGTAAAGCAAATGAATTTTCTATTCGTAATGATCACATTGTTATGTATGGTAACCATTTTTGCGTACCTAATGTGCCTAATTTAAGGAGAATGATTTTAAAGGAGGCCCATTGTTCTTTATATGCTATGTATCCAGGAAGCACAAAACTTTATAGCAATTTGAAACAATGTTATTGGTGGTCGGGAATAAAATACGATATTGTAGACTTTGTTGCTAGAAGTCTAGTTTGCCAACAAATGAAAGCGGAGCATCAGAAGCCTGGTTCTTTACTACAATCCTTACCTATTCCTAAATGTAAATAGGAGCATGTTACTACCGATTTTGTTATAAGTTTACCAATATCATTCTGAGGGTTTGATTCTATTTGGGTTATCGTTGCTAGATTAACTAAGTCTGCATATTTTCTTCCTATTAAAGCTACCTATTCCATGGATAGATATGCCAAAAAATATGTGGATGCAATAATTAGATTGCATGGTGCACCTATTTCTATTATCTCTAATCGAAATCCTAAATTTTACGTCAAGCTTTTGGCCTAGTTTACAACAAGCTCTGGGGACTAAATTTAAATTTAGTACAACTTTTCATCCTTAAATTGATGGGCAGTCAGAAAGAACGATCCAGATACTCGAAGATATGTTACGAATTTGTGTATTAGAGTTCAAGGACAGTTGGGATGAACACTTGTCACTAGAAGAGTTTTCTTATAATAATAGTCATTATTCGAGTATTGATATGGCTCCTCATGAATCTTTGTATGGGAGAAAGTGCATGACTCTAGTATGTTGGACTGAAGTAGGAGAACGAAAACTACTAGGAAAAAAAATTGTGCAGAAGAATACTGAAAAGATAAATCTGATTCATAATCACTTGAAGGTGGTTCAAAGTAGAATAAAAGCTTATGCGGACAACAAAAGGAAGGAATTGAAATTCGAGGGAGTTGATCAAGTATTTATACATGTTTCCCCTTGGAGAGGTGTTATGAGATTTGAGAACAAGGGAAAATTAAGTCCTAGGTATGTTGGACCTTATGAGATAGTGAAACGAGTTGGAGCCTTGGATTATAAGTTATCATTGCCACAAGAATTATCTCCGATAACTGATGTTTTTCATGTATCAGTGTTACTTAAGTATGTGCCTGATCCTTCACCTGTGTTTATTTCACATCCGATAGAGCTTATAGATGACTTGACCTACGTGGAGGCACCAATCGCTAATTTAACAAAAAAAGAAAAAAAAGAGAGTAGGTGTTATGTAATAAAACTATTCCGTTTGTTAAAGTAACGTGGAAAAGTCAAAATATGGAGTATGCCACCTGGGAAAGAGAGAATAACATGAAGGTGTAATATCCTCATCTGTTTGGTAAGTTCTTATGTGTTAAATTTCGAGGACGAAATTTTTATAAGAGGGGTAGAATTGTGAGGCCCTAAAACGCGATTAAGAATGTTAATGATATTATTAAGATAAGTTATGATTTATAAATTTTATGAGGGGTGTTAAACATTTTAATTATCACATCTGGGGAATGCATACTCATGTGATATATATATTGTTGACAATAGATGCTATTTGAGCATATGATCAGGGATAACATGTTTACGGCGTATGATTAGTTATATGGTAAAATAAATCATGAAAATATGTTTCTAATGCATCATTTTGTTTATAAAAGTAAATTAGGATGTTAGTGCGAAATTGGCGATGTTTAGTCGCCAAATGTGAAAGTTATGAGATTTTTAGTAAATTGCTACTTTCCTTTTTTAGCCCAAATTAGGTGTACAAATTTTATGATTTGTGGAAAACAAAAAATATTAAAGTTGTATATATATGAATTAAGTTTATAACACAACAAATGGTGTGTAAAACAGAGGTCCAAGTAAGGAGTTATGCCGAAATTACGAAACAAGGGCAAATATGTCTATTCGTTAAATGGTGATTTGTCTTATTAGTAGAACACGTGGCTTGTTTTGATTGGACCAAGGGGAGGTGCATTATGCCGACTTAAAGACCTTAAAACCCTCCATTATTCTTCATTTTAATCATAATTTCAAGTGGGATTGAGATTTACATGCAAGAAAGAGAGGTTAGGATGAATTAGTGAAGGATTAAGGAAGATTATCGAGAGATAAACAAGCTTATGTATCCAAAGGTTCTTAGGTAAGATTTAACTTGTAAATTTCATTCTTTACATGACATAGGTTGTTTTATATGATATTAAAGATCATACTTGGGGATGATATAATACGTGTTGTTATGTGTAGGTGGGTATGTGTAGGTTGTATATATGAAGTATGTTGAATTCATACAACTAAGGGTGTAATTGTCATGTTAATCAAATTGGTGTATCTTTGTGAATACTCAATGGAATCGATTGATTCTAGTTGTATATGAAACTAAACTTATATATACGTGATATAACCAAAAATTATATAAAAATACCAAGAAATGAATCTTGGCTGATAGTTTGAAGTTTGGGTATGAAATATGCCTCAAAAGTGTAAGTGCGCACAACAGGTGTTCGACGTTTTGCTTGACTTAGCAAATGAACTCTAAAAATTATGCAACTTTAATTTTATATTATCCAATATGTTTAATATATTTTCCCATGATTTATAACCAAGTTGGAAGTTATATATTCTTAAAAAATGTTAAGTTATGCTTTGATGGTCTACTCAAACCTAGATGTGTTAAAAGTGGTAAAAATCATTGAATGCATGTTGAAATCAAGAAATTCTAATTGGAAACATTAGAGGAAATATATGAGTATGATATAATTGAAGGGGAGAATAAAATACCTTCTGATCTGGCTTGGGGGTTCTGTTGAAGTTGAAGTTTTTCTCCAGAAATGATTTGGAAAAGGTTGTAATAAAATGGGAATAACTTTGTCTAGAGAATTTGTAATTTAATTCTGTAAATTGTGTTAGAATCCTAATGAATAAGGTGTTATAGAAATGTGAAGTATCATATTCAATAAATTTTCAGTTGTATTGGATTGACCAACTGATGTGATGTGTTATTGAGTTTAATGTGATTTGGTGTATTCAAATACTAATGATGTTGAATTGTTAGTTGGGGAAGCGACTAACACTACCATACCAAGGAAATAGTTTTGCTATTAATCTTAGTACCAAATTCAAGGTGAGTGACCTGTCCTATAAAATATAGATGCATATATTTTCATATGGAATTGTGTAGTTAAATACATATGTGGTGATGCTTATTGAGTGATGCGGTGTTATGAAACATGTGTATGATTAAAAATGTTAAATGATGTTATTTAATGTTATAGACTGAGTTGGGACCTCTATTTAATGTTAAGGACTGTGGTGGGTCCTACGGGATGTGACCGCCCCGTTAATCCAACTTAATGGGTTGTTTTACTCGGGCCTAATTATGGGATGTGGTATCCCCAATAACTGGGAGTTAATTGGACTGGCGGGTCCAGGCTTGCGAGAGTTACACAATTCTTGTTGGGTTATGACATTAGAAAATAAAAATTGTTATTAAAATTGGTTATATATATGTGGTGTATGTGTGGAATATGGTCATTCACTAAGCTTGTGTCGCTTACACTCCTATAATATTATGTTTCGGGTATGTCTATTGTTGGAGTTCACTGCTAAGATAGGACCATAAAACGGGGGAGTGACGGATATCTAATATGGGTTGAATTTCAACAAGCTTTTGGGGTAAATGTTAAACTAAAGAACTTTTGTATGTAAAGTTGTTTAGTACTTGTAAATGACATGTTAAGGTAGTTATATTTTCATCCAATCATGTTTTTGAAAAAAAATATATACGGTGATATTTTCAGAGATAATTAAAGTAAAGTATTGTTTAAGAAAAATTATCTATAAATTAAAAGGATTATTTTAAGCTAATTAGGTCGGAGCGTGACACTGATAGACCTAAAACATTCAGGAAACAAATTTCTTCATTTTAGACCAAAATTTTATTTAAGATTAGAACACCGTCATATGTAAGATGAAAGCACCATCCTAGAACAGGGATTATTAAAGAATATTTGAACAGTAGGCTCTATGGTTCATTAGGTTATAAAGTGCTCAACATACTTCAATGTTAGTGAAGTCCAAGGTAATTAGGCATTCACTAGAGAATGATACTTCCCCTATATCGATAAAAGAGAAGCCTAAAAGTGATATAGCATGACATATGCGATTGATACTCTCGATCCTCGGTATAAGGACAAGTTAAAAATGGTGATGCAACTAATAAGGTCTAATCGATTCTAATGGATGAGGAACACCGATAAAGGATGGTGAAAATTCCCTCGTACTTGAAGTTGAACCTAAAAGAGGAACTCACTAAATTCCTTTGGTGGAGGTATTAGGCATCAGAATTACATGGTTGGTGTATCTAAACTATTCCATGTTTGGAAGTTAAGCCCATTGAGTCTCTTATATACCATTTTGTATATTTATCTTGCTTTGACATTTTAACAATATTACGGTTTAATTGACTATATGCTTATCGGTTCCCCTTTAGTTAGATTATTAGTAACTTTCAGATTAAAACCTTTTGTTTTGGGGTCTTTCATAGTTTTCGTTCAGTATGAGATTGAGTTTTAATAAGCCGGTGCGTGCCATCTATAAGGCATTATGACAACCTATTTTTTTACTTTGCATCATGGTAAGCCTTGAGGACAATGTAACACCCCGTATTTTTACTAAGTTTTAAATATGGGATTAATTAAATTAAATACGGGAAATTAACTGGAAATTAATCCGGATTAAAACAAATATTGACTAGCGAGACATGGGTTAGTATTTATTGAGTATTAATTTGTGAATAAATCAATATGTAATTATGAATATATTAAAATTATCGTGAGTGAAAAATACGACAGTTACAATATTTTAGTCGGGACGTGTGACTCAACGTAATGAAATAAAAAGTAATTTATTTTTAAATAATTTGAATGGTCGTTTTGAGTGTGCCAATCTATTCGAAAGGGTTGAGATACTTAGAAAAGTCTACCCAGGGATTTAGTTTTTGTCCCGAGGAACTTTTAGGCCAAACTAACACCCCGGAGGGGTATTTTAGTCATTTGTATTTTAAAAAAAATATGACCTACGAAATTAAGAGGTTTATATCATCTGGGAATAGGAGTCTTTGAGGGTTACAATTCATAGAGTTGCATAGAGGCCATAGGAAGGATAAGAGATGAGGTTCCAAAGGCTAGAACCACCAATTCCTACTCCAATTACACCACCAAAACAACCACCGCGTAGAATGGGGGAAGAGGAACACCACCACCGCGTAGATCAGGGGTAGAGTAACACCACCATACCTTCATCTCCAATAGGTCAGACCTACTGTTAAAGGCCAGTGTTTAAACTTGCAAATTTATAAGCATATCTGATGTACATGTTAAAGTAGGTTGAATTATCTATGAAATTCATGTGTTTTGGATGAATTGGGAAGACATATATCTTAGTCTTGGGTGAAATTGATATAGGATAGGTTCCCTCATGCATGTAGTATAAAACCCACGAATTTACATTTAATCTTGGTGAAGAAATCTGGAATCTTTAATGAGGTTTGATGATAGGGGGAGAAATGGTATCTAAACCTATTATTATTGTATCTTAGTTTGTGGGAGATTTATCTTAGGGGGAGACGTCTTTCTAAGTATGTCATGTGTTTAAAAGGGAGAATTAATTTAGGGGGAGTAATTAATTAATTGCATTTAATATCTTGATATTCCCTATGCATTTGATGAGTTTGCTTAAGTGTTCAGGAATAATTCTAAAGCGGCATCTTTCTATGGCAAAGCGTTTGATCCTTGCGTTGTGTCAAGTTTGGGAAGGTTATGTTTTGAGTCTAGTAGAGCTTGACGGCCCTTTAGGATTTTTGTTTGGTTTTTGTCCCGGAATAGCCAAAGGGGGAGATTTGTAAGGACACAAATTTCAAATTGAGTCCATATATAGTTTTGGCTCAATTTCGGACAAAAACATTTATTCATAGGATAGTATTTATTGTAATATTCTCAAGCCTATGAAGTGTATGTTGACGTAGCGGCAAAGAATTTAAAGCTTCATCAAAATGCCGGTTTGCGTGCCTCGTTTCTACGTTATCAACTAAGGTTCCATGCTCCCAAGGTATGAATGTAATTATATGTATATAGGAGCTTGGAACAATTTGTATTGGGTGTTAGGTGAAATAAAAGTCCCATCGGTGAATTCCAAGACCACGGTGGAGCTCCGTTGGTTATCCGCTAATTGGAGGTTGATACAAGAAGAAGCATCACGGCTTGAGAGGGTTCGAGTTTAGGAAGTAAGTCTTTTGTCTTGTATTTTGTAATACCGTTTTTAGTGGATTTGAGGCTAGGGTCGTCCCGAGGTTTTTTCCCGTTAGTGAGTTTTTCCTCGTACATCGCGGTGTAGTGTGACATTGTTTATTTTATCTTTCACATCATTTAGAATCCATGCTTAGGATAAATTCAAGATAAAATTTGGTTTAATTATCACACTCATTTAATTTGGGACTTAAATTAAATATTGGGTAAATTTGGTTTATTCAAGTCATTTGCTAATATTGGTTTCGCCTAACTTTGTTTAAATGAATAATCATGACTTAGGCAAATTCTAGGACTTGAATTTTGTTTTAATTTGTTTTGTGAAATTAAAACTTGTTGTTTATATTTGAAAGTTGAACCATCCCTTTTATAACGCTTCCGCATCCTCTCTATTGTGTTTTAGATTGAAAAGGAAATTATTATATTTTAATTGTGATTATTTAAACTCCGGGGGCCTTTCAAATTGGTATCAGAGCCAAAAACGATAAATTATTTCGTTAAGATCCTTTAATTTTTGGCTAAATATGGATTTTTCCCCATTTTCAAAATTTCCTATTTTTGATGGTTCCAACTACGCGTATTAGAAAGCGCGAATGAGATCGGCACTAAAATCTATCGATGAGAGAGTTTGGATGTCTGTTGTTACCGAATATTCCCCTCCAACTTACTTAGTTGAAAATGAACGTGTTTTAAAACCCGCCGATAGATGGACTGAAAATGAGTTTAAACTTTCTAACTTTAATTCCCGTGGTTTAAATGCCTTATTTAGCGATGTCGCACCGGATGAATTCCGACGTATTATGACGTGTGAAACCGCTAAAGAAGCTTGGGATATTTTACAATTAACTCATGAAGGAACTAGTGTCGTTAAAGATTCAAAACTCCAAAACCTCACCACTCAATTTGAAACTATCAAAATGGATGAAAAAGAAACTTTTGATAAATTTTATGCTAGACTTTCTGATATTGTTAATTCATCCTTTAACTTGGGAGAGAAAATACCTGACGACCGTGTTGTAAAGAAAATTTTGAGGTCCCTACCCGATAGATTTATTCCTAAAGTGACCGTTTTAAATTCTTTACCCACTTTAGCCTCTACGAAATTAGAAGAGCTTGTAGGTGATTTACAAACCTATGAACTGGGCATGTTTCCCTCTAAAACTGAAAAGAAAATTGAAAAGGGTGTTGCTTTAAAAGCCCGAAAAGAGGTCAAACAAGTAGTAGAGAGCGATAGTGATAGTGACTCGGAAGACATGGCTTTGTTTGCTCGTAAATTTAGAAAATTTCTTAAATTTAACAAAGATAAAGTTAAAAATGATTTTAAGAAATTTGATACTTCTAAACATGATAAAAGCGAGAAGATTTCTAAAGCCGAGAAAATACCTAAACCTAGTAATGAACATTTAGATAGGGACGAGTCTAATAAGTGTTTTGGTTGTGAAGGTTATGGCCATAAGGCTTACGAGTGCCCCACTAAACTAAGGAAAGATGGTAAGCGACCTATTTCATATAATCCAACCCTTAGTGATAGTGATAAGGAAGAAAAGCCCGATTCCCCCACTAAGAAAAATTTTGTGGCTTTTATGGCTAGTCATGTGAGTGATAATGAGAACTCATCGATTGATGACACGATATCACATGCCACTTCCAAGGTCATTGTTCATGATTCCCTTGTTCTTAATGATAGTGAGAATGAAGAAGAAAGTGAGAGTGAAAATGAAGAAGAGGTTGATGTGAGTGAACTTCAAAATGCTTTTCATGAATTATATAAAGAATCTATTAATTTGAAAAGAACTAATTTGAAGTTAGAAGCTTGTTTAAGAAAGAGTGTCAAGGTCGTTGATGATAGTGCCTTAATAGAAGACCTTAGGACACATGTGAGGACTCTTCAAGAAAAGCTTGATTATGTAGAAGGCGAAAGAAATAGCCTTAGGGGTTTAATGGAATCCTTGAAAAAGGAGCTTCTTGCTTTTGAAGAGCAAAATGTTTTACTAGAATCTAACATTGCTGAATTAGAAAATAAATTAAAAGATTCTAGTAATGTCAAATTTGATTTGGAGTGTCGTTCGGAAAAACTAGACAAAATGTTAGGAACGGTCCAAATTAAAAATGACACGTGTGGTTTAGGCTTCAATCCTTGTAATGAATTTACTCATAATGCCCAAACCAATGTTTTAGGAGAATCAACTAGGAATACTTTTAAAGATCACTCCTTAAGTAAATCTTGTCGACATGTTCTCACTTGTACACATTGTGGTCGACAAGGTCATCTTAGGAAATTTTGTTTAGATCTTAAACGAATTCCTAGAAAACCCCATAGTAAAGTAACCACGGTAGTTAACGTTCCTACACCCCAAAATAGTCATTCCTCATTAATATGGGTTAGGAAATCCGACTTGGTTACCTTACAAAATAGGGTTGTTGATTCTCATTTACTTTCACATCCTACCTCCCTTGCTAAATCTAATGGATGAATGTGTTAGTGTTTGCATACTTTAGCGTTTGTACTTCATGCTATATTCACATGTTAAATGTATGCTTGTTTAGT
Source organism: Sambucus nigra (assembly GCA_949130495.1). Taxonomy (NCBI): domain Eukaryota; kingdom Viridiplantae; phylum Streptophyta; class Magnoliopsida; order Dipsacales; family Adoxaceae; genus Sambucus; species Sambucus nigra. The sequence goes on along the minus strand of OX422218.1, from coordinate 180,232,283 downwards.
CATTTTCTAGTCATATCCTTATTTCATATCACATGCTAGAAATCATGACTTGTTTATCTTTTTGTATTATATTTTGTGTTTGAATTAATTGAAAAATATAAAAAGATTTTTGTTTATCATTTGTGTTTTATTTATTTCATTTATGCTTAATGAAAAATACAAATGATTTTTGTTTAGTCTTTTGAGTATATATCTTTCTTTTTGATTAAAAAATGTTAAAAAAAAACTCAAAAAGATTTTGTTTGGTGTGTATTTTTGTTTGACACACTTTATGTGGCATATACTTGTGTTTGAATGCCATCATTTACGCTCCCACGTGGCTAGAACTTTTGGTTTAGATTTTCAATCCTTATTATGTTCTTTACCATATTTTATGGAGTAGTTGGATTTTGTATTGTTTAAATGGATTCTATTTCTATATGCCTCTTTTCACACATGCACGAGCTCTTTTGAAATCTTAATGTCACATGTTATATTTGAGCTTTTTGAGGTGTTCTCCTATCAATCTAGTCATCTACATATCTATGACCTAGGAGGACTAGTGCATGTCAAAATCCGTTGCATGTGAGATTTGTGTGAAAAATAAAAACATGATAAATTAATATATGCACGGGGAAGGGCTCCGAAAGGATGAATTAAATCCTTTGCGATAGTAAGCCACCGTTGATTGGATCTAAAAGAAATACGTGATCCAAAAGCCTAAAAACAGAATATTTGGCATTTAAAATAAAGCAATTGCCAAGGCCTATGTTTGTTTGATATATTCATTCAAAAACAAAAGAATATATATGCTCATTGAGGGAGAATTGGATGGTATATCAACGGTTTGCACAATGTCCGTTTATCCTAGTTGTCTTTAATGTCATGACTCTATTTGGTTTGTATAATCATCATCATGCTAGGCTTGTATGCATTGTGTATGTTTGTTCATTGAGTTCAATCTTTATATTGTCACATGAGGTTATATTTAACTGTGATGAAGTTTGCAATCAAATGAGAACTCCGTGAACGTTTCTTAAGTGTTTGGGTCTAAATTTAATTGTTGCTATTTCACACCCCTACACTTCCGTTTCCATATGACACATTTTTGCCATACGAGTGTGCAAACTTATTGTATTTTGTGTCATGTGTGTGTTTATATCTATCTATATAAGCAAGTACTTATTGGTATATTTAAAGTATATATATATATATATATATATATATATATATATATATATATATATATATATATATGATATTTGTTTGTCTTTGCCTTGATTTTATTGCCCATATGCTTTCATGTCTTATCACTTTAAGCTGTTTATTAGTTCTTTAACCTTTGCCAATTCCTGAACAAAAAGGGGGAGAATGATGATAGGGGGAGAAATGGTATCTAAACCTATTATTATTGTATCTTAGTTTGGGGGAGATTTATCTTAGGGGAAGACGTCTTTCTAAGTATGTCATGTGTTTTAAAGGGAGAATTAATTTAGGGGGAGTAATTAATTAATTGCATTTAATATCTTGATATTCCCTATGCATTTGATGAGTTTGCTTAAGTGTGCAGGAATTATTCTAAAGCGGCATCTTTCTATGGCAAAGCGTTTGATCCTTGGGTTGTGTCAAGTTTGGGAAGGTTATGTTTTGAGTCTAGTAGAGCTTGACGGCCCTTTAGGATTTTTGTTTGGTTTTTGTCCCGGAATAGCCAAAGGGGGAGATTTGTAAGGACACAAATTTCAAATTGAGTCCATATATAGTTTTGGCTCAATTCTGGACAAAAACATTTATTCATAGGATAGTATTTATTGTAATATTCTCAAGCCTATGAAGTGTATGTTGACGTAGCGGCAAAGAATTTAAAGCTTCATCAAAATGCCGGTTTGCGTGCCTCGTTTCTACGTCATCAACTAAGGTTCCATGCTCCAAAGGTATGAATGTAATTATATGTATATAGGAGCTTGGAACAATTTGTATTGGGTGTTAGGTGAAATAAAAACTGCATTTTATTTTCAGAAAGAATCAAATAGAACTTTAATATAAGTATATAACAGTTTCTGGGCCAAAATCGAATTTTACAACCTTTCTGGTCGTTCGTTAGAAATGTCGTTCGAACGAGTTTTTTCGTTCGAACCAGATTTCGTTCGAACGAGTTTTGTCGTTCGAACCAGTTTCGTTCGAACGAGTTTTGCCAACGACCCTAACTGGTCAGTCGTTCGATATGTCGTTCGAACGAATGTTCGTTCTAATGAGGTATCTAACGAACTTCTAACGATCCCAGGCTGGTCACTCGTTAGAAGTCTCGTTCGAACGAGAATCACGTTCGTTCGATTGAGATTCCAGCGGGAACAGTTATTTGGCAGTTTTTTTGCAGTTTTTCCCCACTCCTCCACTTTGTTTTCAACCAACTTTTTTCATACATTATTATGTGCGGGAAACACATTTTCCAAGACAACTTTTCCATCCTAATACATCTCCTAGAGAGAGTTTGAGAGATCATTCCAAAAAGGAAAATGTTCATGTTTTAAGTGTTCTTCAACTTAAAGAAAAATCTTTAAACACTTAGTTTACACCCATTGTTGTTTATTCCAAGCTCTATATATATACATATTCTTACTTGGAGTTTTTGGCACCGGTTTTCTCTACCAAATTCAAGAGACGTTTCGGGTTTGCTTCTACACCCCATCACAAAGAAGACTTTTGTTGAGATTCTACCCACACGGAGAAAGGCTCCATGCTTGGGTGACGGTGACCATATAAAGTCCCATCGGTGAATTCCGAGACCATGGTGGAGCTCCGTTGGTTATCCGCTAATTGGAGGTTGATACAAGAAGAAGCATCACGGCTTGAGAGGGTTCGAGTTTAGGAAGTAAGTCTTTTGTCTTGTATTTTGTAATACCGTTTTTAGTGAATTTGAGGCTAGGGACATCCCGAGGTTTTTTCCCATTAGTGGGTTTTTCCTCGTACATCGCGGTGTAGTGTGACATTGTTTATTTTATCTTGCACATCATTTAGAATCCATGCTTAGGATAAATTCAAGATAAAATTTGGTTTAATTATCACACTCATTTAATTTGGGACTTAAATTATATATTGGGTAAATTTGGTTTATTCAAGTCATTTGCTAATATTGGTTTCGCCTAACTTTGTTTAAATGAATAATCATGACTTAGGCAAATTCTAGGACTTGAATTTTGTTTTAATTTGTTTTGTGAAATTAAAACTTGTTGTTTATATTTGAAAGTTGAACCATCCCTTTTATAACGCTTCCGCATCCTCTCTATTGTGTTTTAGATTGAAAAGGAAATTATTATATTTTAATTGTGATTATTTAAACTCCGGGGGCCTTTCAAGGTTTTAAAGAAATAGGAAATTCTAGGGTTTTAATATTTTATTGGATTAAATATTATTTGGGATTGGTTTTTTAAGAGATTTATGATTATCCTGCGTTAAAAATCATTAATACATGTCATTATAATGGTATAGACCTTTGGTTGGGAGTTTGGGATCGTATAATGATGGTTTGGAGGTTTAAAAATCGAGAAACCTGTAACAGACAAAGGTATAAAGCGATACCTGTAAGGGGGAATCAATTCAGTTCTTGGACGAATAGATTCGACAAGGCAAATCGATGCGGGCCAGGGAAGAATTGATTCGGCTTCCCTTTTGGCCACTTTTCTCTTTTTGTTTAGAATCTTTGGGAAATGTTCAGGATTCACTTGTTGGATTAAATTTTAAATATAATGGGGATTTTATTGAAGTACCCGTAAGCCTAGGTTGGGTTTTAGGCTTAACCCTATGAGGGGAATTTAAGGTCTAAGTTCATTGGGCTTAATCGAGAGGAAAATCAAATTTGAAAAATAATTTGAGTCATGGGAATTTGGGAAAAACGATGACTTAAACCAGTAGGATATGAGTGAGTTACCTACTGATATTATGTTATAAAATGATGTATACAATTCGGGTGGTGAGAGATGCTCAGGAAGTACGATGAGAAGTAAAAGAGAAATTAATTAATATATAGAATATTCGAGGGATGCAGATATACTACGTATGGGACATGTATGATAGGTTGCTTGTATACCTATACTAATGATGTAAATAGGTAAATTGTGTGAAAACATATTGTATGATTTATTGTGTGTGTGACACACCTACGTTTCTTCCTATCAGGGGAAGTTTCGTATCGTGGCCGACCTTATCCTGATGAGACCATTGGGGGGGGGGGGATTATACTTGTACCCAGAATATAGAGCCTTGGATACGTGATATCTAAGACTATGATAGTTTCAACGGTTGAATGGGAGCGTAGGTATATGTGTGACCCATTTGGCTAGGGATTATGTTCGCCTCCAATATATGTGATTTGTATTTATGGTTCAGGATAGACACAGAACCAATAGTCCTTTATACAATGCGTAATGTACCGGGACTTGATAGCAGAGTATGCATGCACCACAGCTGAGCCTAGGGGTGCCGTATTAGTGTGTGTATATATATATACACACACACACTTCTGATCTATTCTAATGTGTGTGCTTAGCATATAAGAAAGATAGGGAAATCTAAATAACCTAAGTATGTGAACACTTAACTGGTAATTGGGGAAATTCTTCTTAAGTTGAAAGACATGGAAATATTAGATAATGTATTGTGTGAGAGATGTCGGTGGACACTAAGAGTAATAGTTTAAAAAGGCTAACGTATTTGAACGAGTTAGACGTGGTAACAATAACTAGAATTGTCTAGAAGTACATTAGGCGTGCACACAAGATGAGAGATGAAACTTCTCAAGAGAGAACCATGAACTAACATGTATATAATATATGTTTTTAAGCATTTTAAATACTTGCTAAATGTTTTAAACTGTTTTCTACTCAGGCTCTCACCCGTTTCTTCAAAATCTATTTTTCCTTATGCAATTTATTTTAGGTGTCCAGTCACAGGGACGCCAAGTATAGGATTTCAGATTATTTATCGAGTTGCAGTTGTTGTGAAAGTTTTAGGTCCTCGATATTAGACGCATCCACCCCTATCTATCTATCTTTTATTATGCAGTTGTTTCAGGCAGGGCATGTCGCCTATTCTAGACAATATTTATTTCACAGATGTTGAACTTCTTTTATTTTCAGTTGATGAGACTTAGACATTTGGATTATTGTATTTGAGATTTTTACTGGAGTGTTTGTTCCAGTTACTTTCACTTATTCAGACGTTTTTACTGGAGTGTTTATTCCAGTTACTTTCACTTATTCAGACGTTCTGGTGTTTCAATTATGTTAGTTTTAATTAGATGGTGAATGCGACTTATAATTTTATATTCTTACTTGTTAATAAAGATTAAAATTTTGACATCGGCTTAATTAACTAATAGGTGATCAGTAATTAAAAAGTTTTCAATAGTGATGCTAAGAATGAACCAACTGAGAAACCAGTTTTAACTTAATAAAGGACTGATCACCCGGTATTTAATTAGGCGGGGTGTCACAGGTGGTATAAGAGCATCAGGTTGTAGAGCCTCTAGGATCTGTGCGACTTATTATGATTTCAGTGTAGCATTCTTTGATATAGAACCATATTAATAGGATTGTTCCATTAATGATTATATGTTTATGTCTTCAGATATAGTGATATTTATTAACTGCAGACTTATAAAATTCTCTCTCGTTTCAGATGTCTCCCATACATGCACCACGGGCCATAAGTAATGCCCAGCCCGAGACGCAGCCGGCTTAGGTTCAGGGTACTATGAATGCTACCAAGGTTGCTACCATCATTGTAGTGGTAGTTAATGTAGCACTTAATACTGTTGCCCAGCAGGCACCGCAGGTTCCACTTCATCCACAGGGTCTGGCGCTAGGCCAGATTCTATTTGGGAGCGAGTCATAGATGCCTTCCATAAGGCTTACCCTCCAGAGTTCTTAGGGAGTTCCGATGTTGTTATGGCTAGCCAATGGAAGAAGGACATCTAGAGGCACCTTAGTATGTATGAGTGAATGGAGGTACAAAGACAAATTCTAGCTACGTTTAAGCTAGTTGGGGTAACATTGCAGTGGTGCGAGTCCACTACCACCGCAGATGAGAGAGACAACATGGTTATACAGGAGTTCTAGGTGCGATTTAACCTCATATACTTCCCATCCATGATCCAAACTAAAATGAGATGGAAATTATTAGATCTCACCCAGAAGGGGAGGACTGTTGCAGAGTATGAGGAGGAGTTTACGAGACTGACTAACCTAGTGCTAGGAGAGGTACATACTGAGGAGAATAGGATACAACTGTTTACTGATGGTCTTACTTTGAAGATGAAACAACATATGCTAGGTAATCTTTCCTTAAATACCTACACCGATGTGTTAAGTGATCATTTACTACACTTTCAGGATCACCGCTTCCATGTTAAGGGAAGCAAATGAGTTGGGGAGGTAGTGCCAACAAGGCATCATCATCTCAGGGTCAGTCCAGGCAGGGTGAGCAGAGTTCCCAGCATGGGGATTCTGCTAAGAGTTTCAAATCCGGAGGTTTCATACAAGGGTGGGGAGGATACCGACATGGACATCAGGGCCAAAAGGGACTGCATGGCCACCAGTAGTTCTAAAATGGACACCAGGGCCAAGGAAGGGGTGGTAATGGCCAATAGGGCTGGGGTTAGCAGGGCTAGAAATGAAGTAATTTCGCAGGTCGATGTTTTACTTATGGAAAGATCGGCCACAGGAAATAGGATTTCCCTAATCAGGGTAGGGCTCAGCAACAGCAGGGTGCTCACCAAGAGACACAGAGGCCTATCTTTCCAGTAATCCTCTCAGTGCCAGCTCAGATGCCAGCTATGCCTGCTATGCTAATCATTCTTGTAGCCCCACCTTAGAATGGGCAGTTGCAGTATGGGAGTTTATATAACATCCACCAAGCATCGATTCATTAAGCACCGCCCACAATTGAAAGTATATTTTCTACACATGGGACTTTAAGGCATATTTTGTTTTACATGGGTCCCTCACACTCATTCATAAACACTATATTTGCATGGACTGCAGTGTTGTTAGACACGGCTGACAGTACGGTTACTTGTGTAAACTCGTCGTTGGGTAATGGGATGTTGATTTTCTTTATATGTCGGGGTGTGAGCATAGAGATTGGGATTCTTATTTTACCTATTGATATGCTTGTTGATTAGGCACATATTCTTCACATTTATCCCCTTAATTTCGGTATTTTTATGATCCCGTGCAGTGTATTTAGCTTGGATTTGTCTCTTATTTATGCTACTAACCTTTTTTGGCAAGTATTTCGTGTTTTGTGTATTTCTCATATGTTTTATAGGTATTTCACGCAAGTTAGTGCGAAGGAGAGCTCAAAACAGTGAAAGAAAACAAGAAATGGAGAGTTGAAGGGCATTTTTGTAATTTTACAGCCTTATTCCGGAGGTGGGGCCAACTAGAAAGTTGAAGAGTTCTAAATTACAAGAATACTGGAAAAAACGGCACCTCAATCCGAGCTACGGTGAAGAAGTTATGATGTTTTGAAGTTGTGCGATAATGAAGAGTCTAGATGTGCGGATTTCTGTAATTAATTATGCATTTAATGCAATGCAACTCTTGGAAAACTTGTGCCACAAGCGAAATTTGATGCCAAATTCGTGCAACTTGGTGCTATAAAAGACCAAGACCTACCTCATTTTCAAAGGGGAGTTGCTAGAGAGAGGCTAGGTTAGGAGTAGGTTAGAAGTGCTAGATTGAATTTTAGGGTTAGATTTGAGAGCAAATTTTCTATTCCTTCAAGAGTTTTCATGAACCCTAGTTTGTAAGAAATTCTAGATTCCAATTCCATTTTTGTTGCTGAATTCAAGTAATATCTTTCCATTCTCTAGTTTTATTATTTGCAAATTATTTCCCATGTCTTGTAGATCCATAATTTTGTGTGTGAATTTATTCTTGAATCAAATCATGAGTAGCTAAATTCCCAAGGGTTGGGGTACATGAACTCAATCCAAGGAAAATTATTTATGTAGAAAATAGAGGTTAAATTAAAATATTGATTGAATCGTGAAAGCACCGCTTTATATTTATCTTTGATTTCGTATGGTGCGGGCTTGAACCTCATATACGTAATGCTTAGAATCTATAAAGACTGGATTCATTCACCGCTTTATATCTATCTTTGATTTCATATGATGCGGGCTAGATCCCTCATATATGTAATTCTTAGAATGTATAAAGACCGGATCTAGTCAATAATTTTAATTTACAATTCTAGTATTCTATACAGTAATTTGTTAAGGATTGAGGGATTGTACCCTACCCTATTTTCTCCCATTTGTCAGATCTAATTTCTTTTGCACTTTTCATATTGTTTTTCTTAAGTAATTTTTTAATAGAAATTTTCCCAATTTTTAATCATCTTTTCGTTTCTTTTACGAAATCATTTCAAGATTTAATAATTTTTCTTATTACTATTTGGCAATCTCGATCCCTGTGGATACGATCCCGACTTACCGGGTTTATTACTTGAGCGACAGGCTTGCACTTGAGCCTAGAGTGAACGGATTTCTGAGACAAATTCTTAGTCGCGTCAAGTTTTTGGCACCGTTGCCGGGGATCCGAAATTGTTAAATTTTCAAGAAAGTTATTTTTATCTACAAATGATTTTATAAAAAAAAAAAAAATTAATTTCATCTCTTATGTGCTTATATGCAGAATTTATCTCCCACCCAAGTTCACGAAAATCCTATTGCCGAAGCCAGTTCTGAAAATTCTGAGTCTCCTCGTTTTTGGGTTCCACCTCCTTCGCCTAATAATTCCATCACAAGTCGTTCTTTGAGTCAAACCCTGAGTGAGAATTCTGAACCTTTCGGTAGCGATATGTCGGATCATGGTAGTGTCGGTGTTGGTGCTCGAGAGGATGAGATACCCTATCTTCCCATGAAAGATCTTTTATTTCCGGAGAGAACTGTTACCCCTGGTTGCATTTTACTCCCGTATAATGCCGGTCAGTTCCACTTTCGGAATGGAATGATCCAAATTCTTCCTACATTTCATGGGATGGATTCGGAAAAACCACATCTCCATATTCGAGAATTCGAAGATACGTGTGAGACATTTGGAGACCAAGCTTGTCCACAAGAGGTAATCCGGTTGAAGCTCTTTCCTTTTTCCTTAAAGGATAAAGCTAAAACTTGGTTATGGTCCCTGCCCCCAAATTCTGTTTTATCCTGGAGAGATATGCAAAACAAGTTTATCTAAAAAACTTTTCCACAACACAAAACCAATTCTGTTAAAGCCCAAATTCAAGCTTTTCGTCAAAATGAGAATGAGGCTTTTGATAAGTGTTGGGAGAGATATCAGGAGTTAGTTAATGCGTGCCCCCATCATGGATTTGAAAAGCATCATTTGATTTCATTTTTTCATCAAGGCCTTACTGTAGCGTCTAAATAACTTGTTCAAACCATGTGTGAGAGACCTTTTTGGGAGTTAAGTACGAGCGATGCTGAGGCTCATTTGAAATATGTGGTAGAAACTACCCAAGCATGGGATACTTCTGATCCCAATAGTCAAAATAGAAATCGACAAGTGTCCAACTTGCCTGCTGCGTCCGGTATTTATCACTTGGACAAGGACACTTTGTTGGATCGAAAATTTGACCAATTGGAGAAGAATTTCAGAGATATGATAGATATGCGATTGAGAGATGTGTCTGGACCCGTACAAGCCGGAAAGGAGAGGGTATGTGCCATTTGTAATGCGGGTCATTCTACCGAAGGATGTCCTACCATCCCTGCTTACAAGGCAATGTACACTGAGCAAGTAGAGGCGATAGGAGGGTTTCGTGAAAATTTTAATGCACCTCAAGGGAATGCATATAATCAATCTTGGAGGAATCATCCTGGTTTCAACTATGGACAACCACAAGGGGGGATGGTGCCTCATCCACATGTGACTTTGCCACAAACCCCTCCTCAATTTCAGCATATGGCTCCTCCAATGCAACCTCCTTTGCAGACACCACCTCCTGGTCTGTATGTTACCCCTCCGAGGCGATCTCTTGAAGATAACATAAATCACCTCATTCAATCCCAAAAGGAGAGCACTGCTAAGTATGATCGAATGTTCGCTGAAATGCATACTAGCATCTCTAGGTTGCAATCTGCAGTGAATACTCAGGAGAAAGGTAAATTCCCAGCTCAAGGCCAAAGACCCCCTCCCTTAGGACAAACCAGTATTGGCACTACATCCCCCGACCATCGAGAGCAATGTAGCACTATTACCACTCTCCGTAGTGGGAGAGTAGTTGATTTGTCACCTCCCTCACGCAATGCATCTAAAGATAAAGAGGTTTCGCCCGGCACAAAAGAGGCCGAAGATGCCCCTTTAATTGAGAGTGAGGAGGAGGAAAACACTAGTGGACCCAAGGCAATCACCCCCACCGCTGCCCCATACCCTCAACGATTGGTCTCTCACTCCAAAACGACCTCCCGTGATGAAGTTCTGGAAGTCCTTAAGAAAGTAAAAGTCAATTTACCTTTTCTCGAGACTATACAGAAAATTCCCGCGTATGCTAAGTTTATTAAAGACTTACTCACGATGAAACGCAAGCTAAAGGTAAATCAGAACGTCTCTTCGGCCCAAAATGTCAGCGCAGTCTTGTCGAGTGAGTTTCCATTAAAATATAAAGACCCGGGTGCACCCACTATTTCTTGTATCATGGGGAAGAACCGAATTGAGAGAGCTCTAATAGATCTCGGGGCGAGTGTTAACATTATTCCATATTCCATCTATACAAAACTGGAACTGGGGGCCCTTAAGCCCACAAAAATGACTCTCCAGCTCGCGGATCGTTGATCGGGCGAAAAAAGTGTGCGTGTGTAAGTGCACAGTCGTCGTGTGTTTCGCCGCCGCGACACAAAAGAAAACCTAAGCTACTACTACACTTGACAAGCAAGTACAGCGGTAAGTCGGGTGTCGTAAGAAATCCACAGGGAGTGATTAAATTTTAGATGTTAATTGTTTTAAAACTTCAGGAATAAAAGTGTAAAATAAATAAATGAAAAGATGATAGGTGGTTGTGGTAACAAAAGAAAAGAATAAGTTACACTAAATTAAAGTAAAGCGAGGATCGGGATCGCATACACACATTCACGGGCTAAACAACTACTAATTAGAATTTCGATTCGAAAACATTTAATCGATCATTTTCAATTAAGCATAAACATCACGCAATAAGGAATTTAAGCCAAAGTTGCGAGATTAAACATTTAATCAAAAATGGTCACACGCGGATTAAATTCAGATTATCGCTATAAACACTAAAGTTGCGTGACAAATAAAGTTAAACGCATAACAATCCAACTTTAATACACGCGGTTTCAATTAAATGCAATTTTACACGAAACCCTAACTTTCGAGGTCCAAACCCATAAATGGCGGAACACAATCCCTAACCTATTTATCTACGGACAAATCATGGAAATAAACTAATTCACACTAATTAAACTAAGAAAACAAGAATTAAAGCAAGAAAACCTAATTATGAAAGCATGAAAACTATCTAGAAAGCAAGGAATTAAGAAATACAACTAAATTAATGGAATTAAACTTAAAGTACAACTTACAAAACAAGAGAACAAGAGAGGAGTAGGGCAAATCTCCCAAGTTTACAAACCCTAAAATCTAAGCCAAAAATGAAGATATTTCTCTTCAAAATGAAGAGAAAGTGTTATATACCAAATATCCCATGGCAAACTTGTAATAAAAGGGAAGAAAACCAAAAATCTGGAGGGCCGAATCGATTCGGAAATGGTCCGAATCGATTCGGAAACAGGGGAAGTTCGAATCTGCAATTCTGCAGAATTCCGAATCGATTCGGTTTTGGGCCGAATCGATTCGCAACCTATAGGTCTGAATTCTGCAGCTTTGTCCTGTTTTACGGAAAATGCCGCCATTTCTTCGTTATAGCTCGGAATGAGGCACGGTCGGAGGCTACGCGAAGATAACTCAAAGGACTACAACATCCAAGAAGACATTAGGCTAAAAAACGAAAATATGAAATGACTAAAATGCCCTTGAATGTGACCTTGAGTGTGAATTTGAAGTAAAAACCATCCTAAAAATGCCATAACTCTTTCGATACAACTCAGAATCATGCACCGTCGGCGGCCACGCGAAGAGAAATCAGAGGGCTTCAACTTCCGTGAAGAGCTCGGGATTCAAACCCGAATGCTGAAATTACTAAAATGCCCCCGAATCTGCAAAAGTCGACGAAACATTTCCGGAAAGCGTCCGAACTTCATTCTAAGCATCCAAATACCTACAAAAGCTCAATTAACCCCTGCAAAACATGTTAACGTAGAAATTCTAGGTTGTCTGGTTAATGAGCATAAGTATAGGGATTAAGATACCCAAGGGGGCTAATAAGGCATAGGTTAACGGGTGAAATACGCAATATTTGCGTCGTATCACACCCCCTAACTTACACATTGCTAGTCCCTAGCAATGAAATAGGAAACAACAAGAACTACAAGCAAACCAAAAGCAGGATACAAGTACAAAATGGGATAAAAAAGTAATAAAAAGATAAGGCCACTTTCGCGGGCGAACGATTGCATTTAGCATATGCAATAAGCCGTTAAACCCCTAGGTTACCCTAGTGGACGAGTGTCGTCTCGTGAGGGTTTTCAGAGATGGTACCCACAAACATCACATGGTTTCCTCAAAATATGCCCAACCCAACATGCGACAAACTCAACAACAACGAAAAAGATTTCAAACATGTTATTAGCATATTGAACGAATTCAAGCTAAAGTCCGTTGTTATTAACAAGTTGAATGCACCTCATAGAATTAAAACTTTAAAAGTGGGAGGGGGGAGAGCACATGCATAGTGTGATTTGGCAAAAACTTAAATAAATCGGATAAACATAAAAGCATGCATACATTCAATCCTCACGGGCATTACGCTCAACAAATGAAATCACTCGGAATGGGAGGTAATACACGGGACATGTGGGCATAAAGAGTAAATGTAAATGGAAACTAGGACGCACACATGTCACAGAAGAAGAACGCTATATATAAAATGAAAAACTTTAATCTCAATGAAAGGATACCGCACACTAAAAGAGGCGAAATGCATTTTCACAGATTATCAAACTATTTAAACTTTTGAATTACATCAACTTAAGATCACATAGGACTTGAATAAGGTTATAATGTAGGTTTGGGGTTAAGGTACGAAATGAAGGATATATGTACGGATTCAAAGTGTTCGGGATGAAAACTCGGGATAATGGAAAAATGCGTGCAATAACAAAATTGGAAAAACAAGTTCCAAAACGGCATTAGATATATCATCGGGGAAAGTAATCAAAGCTTATTGAACACAATATACACAACATATACAACTTTCTCTTATTTTCTTTTCTTCTTTTTCTCATTTTTCTCTTTTGTTTTCTTTTGCTTTCTCTTTTTCTTCACTTTTTTCACTACTTTCTTTTCTTTGCTTATCAAACTCTCATATGCCTAAAATTGCAACCGCAATACAACAACAGCATTCAATCCCAAGTAACATTCCAAACAAAGGTATGGAAAGTGTATGTATGGCTAAAACTCCAATGCGGAGTTGGTTATGGAAATTTGGGTTATGAAAAGAAAGGCAATATTTAGGCACAAAGGGGTTAACGAGGGTAAACATTTAAGGGTGAGGTCAAGGCTAATATGGGTGATATAACAAAGAGGGCCTATGATCATTTCACAAAGTTTACGCAATTCTCGAATCAAAACATTATATGAAAATCATGCTCAAGTAACACATTTCAAGTATGAACTCAATTAATGAACGGTCAAATGAAAGAATAGAGAGATTACCAACGAATTCAACGTTTTCAATGAGAAAAGAATAGTGTATAACACTCACAAACGACGAAAGGTACAAAGCTTACTGGGTGTAAGTATATACAATGCAACAAAAGATTACTGAGTTATAAAAATCTTAAACCAAATCAATATAACAAGGAAAGTGAATATGCTCATGGGATAAAGTTTAATTCATGAAGTTATTCACAATATCAATGATTTAAGGACTAAAGTCTAATAATTTCTAAAATCGAGAACATGCATCATTGAGTTGTCTATTGGATCGGACAATTATTGAAATTTATCACTGGAAACAAGGCAAAATGGCCAACAAAGGAGAAAAAAGAAAGAAAATATTTTTGAAAATTTTCAAATTTTTCACAAAAAGGCATACTCAGTAACTAATTGTGAGCAAATCCATGGACTACACATGAAATGGATAGAATATCCTACACCCCCTAACTTATATGTTGCATTGTCCTCAATGCGCATTAAGAACACAACACAAAGAGAGGAAAATAATTATATTACCCAAAATTGGAGCGATCTCCATAAGCGCGAGTCCAAAGGAATCTACAAAACAAGTTAGTACCGAGCATAGCAAAAACAAATAACAAAAATTTAACTAATTACACTAGACTAAATTAAAAGGAAAGAAAAATAGGAAAGAAAGAAAATTAAAAAGCTAACTATTTACAACCTACTATTTAGGCTTCACACTAACTATACACTAGAAGTCTAAATAGTTGAGGGTCCACCCAAAAAGGGATTTGACTTTGAAAGATCAACGGTGGACCCTCCAAAGTGAACATGCCTCCCGAAAGATATGAATTCCGTTTGAAAAACGGAAGGCATGTGGGTGGTGAAAAAAATGAACCATCGCCAATTTGAAATTTTGGGCGGACGATGGGGGATTTGGATAACAAAGGGGAAAGATACACTTGAGGTCCAAGAAAAATAGACTCATCTCCCAAAGATTTTTCAAATGGAATGGGAGATGGTGCACACGTGGGGATAACATCCATCGAAAACAAGTCCGGTAAAGAGTCCTCATCGGCAAAAAGTGTAGAAGTTTTAATTTCTACCGACTCATAGGAATCAACCGGTAATTCTAATGGTTCAATGACGGAAAACGTATATGGTGATGAAACAAATTCAATCTCAATCGACTCATCGTCGGAAGGAGATTGAATTTCGGAGGAGAAAGATTCACATTCGATGAGAAATTCTTTGAAAAATTGAGGTGAAACACAAGTTTCCACCTCCTCGTTGTTTTGTGCAAAAGAATTCATCTCATCGCAAAGTGAACCAAGTCTCATTCCAGCATCATTTAAGCTTTCCAAACCTTGGGAGTAAAGAAGAAAAGTTTCTTCCAAAGTAGGCTTCCTCGGCTCTAGATCCTCGGATTCCTCATTTGGTTGAAATTCGTCTTCGAAAGTAATGAAATAAGAATCGTCATTGGATTCGAATAATGAATCCAACTCAAGCTCCCAATAACGATTTTCATTTCGATAAATGTTTTCAAGTCTTTCATTTTCAAGAAAATCTTGAAAATGGAAAACTTGAAAACTATCCCCAAAGTAAGAATCATTAGAATAACCGTAATAACTATAATAGAAAGACATGATAACCTCGTTGTTTGTAGATGGAGAATCCGAGCAATAAAGTGAGCAACCGCGAATCAAAGTTTCTTAGCTCTCAAAGTATGCAAATCCTGCAAAAAGGGTTAAAACAAAGAATACAAATAGAAAAGGAAAAAAATACTATGAAATAATAAAACAATTACTATCTAAAACACACTCCCCGGCAACGGCGCCATTTTGATCGGGCGAAAAAAGTGTGCGTGTGTAAGTGCACAGTCGTCGTGTGTTTCGCCGCCGCGACACAAAAGAAAACCTAAGCTACTACTACACTTGACAAGCAAGTACAGCGGTAAGTCGGGTGTCGTAAGAAATCCACAGGGAGTGATTAAATTTTAGATGTTAATTGTTTTAAAACTTCAGGAATAAAAGTGTAAAATAAATAAATGAAAAGATGATAGGTGGTTGTGGTAACAAAAGAAAAGAATAAGTTACACTAAATTAAAGTAAAGCGAGGATCGGGATCGCATACACACATTCACGGGCTAAACAACTACTAATTAGAATTTCGATTCGAAAACATTTAATCGATCATTTTCAATTAAGCATAAACATCACGCAATAAGGAATTTAAGCAAAAGTTGCGAGATTAAACATTTAATCAAAAATGGTCACACGCGGATTAAATTCGAATTATCGCTATAAACACTAAAGTTGCGTGACAAATAAAGTTAAACGCATAACAATCCAACTTTAATACACGCGGTTTCAATTAAATGCAATTTTACACGAAACCCTAACTTTCGAGGTCCAAACCCATAAATGGAGGAACACAATCCCGAACCTATTTATCTACGGACAAATCATGGAAATAAACTAATATACACTAATTAAACTAAGAAAACAAGAATTAAAGCAAGAAAACCTAATTATGAAAGCATGAAAACTATCTAGAAAGCAAGGAATTAAGAAATACAACTAAATTAATGGAATTAAACTTAAAGTACAACTTACAAAACAAGAGAACAAGAGAGGAGTAGGGCAAATCTCCCAAGTTTACAAACCCTAAAATCTAAGCCAAAAATGAAGATATTTCTCTTCAAAATGAAGAGAAAGTGTTATATACCAAATATCCTATGGCAAACTTGTAATAAAAGGGAAGAAAACCAAAAATCTGGAGGGCCGAATCGATTCGGAAATGGTCCGAATCGATTCGGAAACAGGGGAAGTTCGAATCTGCAATTCTGCAGAATTCCTAATCGATTCGGTTTTGGGCCGAATCGATTCGCAACCTACAAGTCTAAATTCTGCAGCTTTGTCCCGTTTTACGGAAAATGCCGCCATTTCTTCGTTATAGCTCGGAATGAGGCACGGTCGGAGGCTACGCGAAGATAACTCAAAGGACTACAACATCCAAGAAGAAATTAGGCTAAAAAAACAAAATATGAAATGACTAAAATGCCCTTGAATGTGACCTTGAGTGTGAATTTGAAGTAAAAACCATCCTAAAAATGCCATAACTCTTTCGATACAACTCAGAATCATGCACCGTCGGCGGCCACGCGAAGAGAAATCAGAGGGCTTCAACTTCCGTGAAGAGCTCGAGATTCAAACCCGAATGCTGAAATTACTAAAATGCCCCCGAATCTATAAAAGTCGACGAAACATTTCCGGAAAGCGTCCGAACTTCATTCTAAGCATCCAAATACCTACAAAAGCTCAATTAACCCCTGAAAAACATGTTAACGTAGAAATTCTAGGTTGTCTGGTTAATGATCATAAGTATAGGGATTAAGATACCCAAGGGGGCTAATAAGGCGTAGGTTAACGGGTGAAATACGCAATATTTGCGTCGTATCAATCGTTCTGTGAAGTTTCCTCGGGGAATTGTTGAGGATGTGATTGTTCAAATAGACACTTTCTACTTCCCGGTGGATTTAGTCATTTGGGACGAAGAACCCTCCGTTCTCCCAAGTAATCATGTTCCCGTTATCCTTGGCCGTCCATTTTTAGCTACTGCTAATGCTCTTATCAATACCCGAAGTGGGCGTATGCAATTAACTTTCGGGAACATGACCCTCGACACAAATATCTTTAATAATTCCAAGAGATATGATGATGAAGAGGAACCGCGGGGGTTGGATTTTTTGGGGGAAGCACACGAGCAAGAAAGAACTTACAAGGGAGAGCCATTAGGGGAAGGTTGTGTTGCGCCCAGTGAGTGGAGTGGTTACAATATTGAGAGCAAGGTAGGGGAGGTATGTTTAGTTAATGCATTCGAGAGCACGAGTGAGCCCATGAACAAGAGTGAAAGAGGCGATTTAGAGTGTGTCGGGAGAGGCTCTATCAACCCACCCACACCACCCTATCATTCGGCGAGTGAGCACGAAAGGCAGGTTGAGGACACCAAGCAAGAGAGAGCGCTAGAGGAGTTGAGCCTAGAAGAGTTTGAGAGAGAGTTTGGACAGGTGGATGAAAGCCTAAATGTTGAAGTCCAATCTTTCTGGGCCTCATTTCGTCATTTAGACGACAGTGAGTGAGACAATAGCATTGATGCATTTCTCCTTAACAAACCTCCACCCATATCATTTGAGTCTTCGGAGGTACTTGAAGATACGACTCAAATCTCGTCCGACTTAGAGACCAACCCACGTGCTACACAACAAGAGGATCCTTTTCCGGTTAATCATAATGCATCTCCCGGTCTTTCCTTTATCTATGGGCACGAGCCCAATTTGTTCCGTCTATTCACTTATGATGGTAAGACGGGAGAGACGAGAAGAGCATCGTACCCCGTGCAAGGGGTCGGGTGATTTGTAGAGAGAGATGCGAGGTCGTCTCACCCCCGACGCGTATGGGGTGATTTTTGTTGTATTTTTGAGTCATGTATAAGTGTTATATAGTGTCTTGTTGCTATTTAATAATTTGCTTATTTTATTTATCGCACTCTTCATGTTGTCTTCCTTATTTCTCTTATCCATTTGATTGAGGACAATGCAAATCATTGAGTTAGGGGGGATGACAGGTGCGTATTCATAAAACTTCGCTTATATTCATATATATGTGTATTTAAAAAAAAATTGAAAAATTTGAAAAAACCAAAAATATTTTTGTTCAAAATAAATAAAAATTGGAATTTAAAATTTTCAAAAATATCACATTTATTCTGTTTGAAGTCTCAAATTGTACAATTCAAAATGCACTAAGCCAAAATTGACCAAAGATGGAAATTGAAAGAAAATTGACGACTTTACTAATAAGTGTGGAGATTAGTCCAACCCGGTGAGATTTCAAGCCTTTTAATTTTTTATGAGTTTTTAAATCAATCCGAGTTTATGATTAACTCAAAGTTCTTTTCAGCGTTTTAATAAGTCGTTGATGATCTCAATCCTTTGTTTTGATCGGTTATGGGAAATGTGTGAAATGTTGTCTCGAAATTCATGTTAAATATATCTCTAAACTTAATTAATCTCGAGATGCATATGGTAATGTGATTAACAATTTGGACAATGAAGTAGGCCATCGTTTGTTACCCAAAAATATTAGCCATAAAAAGTTGTGAAAAACAAAATTATCCCTTTGCAACCCAATTTGAGCCTAATAAAATATTTTCCTTTCGTTTGATAACCCGAAAAACCCAAATAGCCCGGAATTGGGAAAATAGAGAAAATTCATCAAGTAAGTCCAAAGTGTGCATAAAAAGGGGCAAGAGAAAAACAGGAAAAAAAAATGCTCAACAAAAAAATGAAAAAAAAAAGGAAAAAAATGAAAATAGAAAAAAAAGAAAGAGAAATTGAGCAAATGCCCGAAAAAGCACTAATGGACATCATAAAGACATTTTTCAATTCCGAACATTCCATCCATTCCCCATTTTTACCCTTTACACCTTTTAACCCGAAAAGTCCTAACTGAGTCCGAATGGCGAAATTGATTTCTGCGTGGAGAGCTAAGACATGAAAAGATAATATGAGAGATTAAATGGTGTGAATTAGAGGTGATGTTCCCATTTCCAAATAACTGTATTCCTATGATGAGATTTTTCACCATATATTTCCTTCTTTTCAATTTTGTATGCGTGAATTTGTGTCCATTATATTTACTCTTTATATCATGCATACCGAGAGAAAATAACCACAATCCGAGTGATTCATTTGTGAGTGCATCCGTAAGAATTTGAATCAAAATGAATTTTCGGAAAGTAACGTAATGCTCAATCGGTGGAAGTTTGAGGTTTAATTTTTGGCTTTGCACACACACACTATGATTTGAGACAGTTGAATATGAGTTTATGGTGATTATTTTTCGAAAAGTTTAAATTGTACAATTTTTAAGTATTTTGATCTTTATTTGAGTCAATAAAGAATTTTGTGGGTGTATTCACTGCAAACCCTCACGAGACAAAACTCGTCCTACTAGGGTAACCTAGGGGTTTAAAGGCTTGTTGCATACGCTAAATGCAATCGCTTGCCTGCGAAAGTGGAATTTTATTTTAATAAAAGAATTTTCAAGAGTAGAATTTTGGCTAATTTCATTTACATTGTCCGGGACGCGCAAAGTTCTAAGTTAGGGGGTGTGATTAGGCACATATTCTTCACATTTATCCCCTTAATTTTGGTATTTTTATGATCCTGTGCAGTGTATTTAGCTTGGATTTGTCTCTTATTTATGCTACCAACCTTTTTTGGCAAGTATTTCGTGTTTTGTGTACTTCTCATGTGTTTTACAGGTATTTCACGCAAGTTAGTGCGAAGGAGAGCTCAAAACAGTGAAAGAAAACAAGAAATGGAGAGTTGAAGGGCATTTTCGTAATTTTACAGCCTTAGTCCGGAGGTGGGGCCAACTAGAAAGTTGAAGAGTTCTAAATTACAAGAATACTGGAAAAAATGGCACCTCAATCCGAGATACAGTGAAGAAGTTATGATGTTTTGAAGTTGTGCGATAATGAAGAGTCTGGATGTGCGGATTTCTGTAATTAATTATGCATTTAATGCAGTGCAACTCTTGGAAAACTTGTGCCACAAGCGAAATTTGATGCCAAATTCGTGCAACTTGGTGCTATAAAAGACCAAGCCCTACCTCATTTTCAAAGGGGAGTTGCTAGAGAGAGGCTAGGTTAGGAGTAGGTTAGAAGTGCTAGATTGAATTTTAGGGTTAGATTTTGAGAGCAAATTTTCTATTCCTTCAAGAGTTTTCATGAACCCTAGTTTGTAAGAAATTCTGGATTCCAATTCCATTTTTGTTGCTGAATTCAAGTAATATCTTTCCATTCTCTAGTTTTATTATTTGCAAATTATTTCCCATGTCTTGTAGATCCATAATTTTGTGTGTGAATTTATTCTTGAACCAAATCATGAGTAGCTAAATTCCCAAGGGTTGGGGTACATGAACTCAATCCAAGGCAAATTATTTATGTAGAAAATAGAGGTTAAATTAAAATATTGATTGAATCGTGCAAGCACCGCTTTATATTTATCTTTGATTTCGTATGGTGCGGGCTTGAACCCCATATACGTAATGCTTAGAATCTATAAAGACTGGATTCATTCACCGCTTTATATCTATCTTTGATTTCATATGATGCGGGCTAGATCCCTCATATATGTAATGCTTAGAATGTATAAAGACCGGATCTAGTCAACAATTTTAATTTATAATTCTAGTATTCTATACGGTAATTTGTTAAGGATTGAGGGATTGTACCCTACCCTATTTTCTCCCATTTGTCAGATCTAATTTCTTTTGCACTTTTCAGATTGTTTTTCTTAAGTAATTTTTTAATAGAAATTTTCCCAATTTTTAATCATCTTTTCGTTTCTTTTACGAAATCATTTCAAGATTTAATAATTTTTCTTATTACTATTTGGCAATCTCGATCCCTGTGGATACGATCCCGACTTACCGGGTTTATTACTTGAGCGACAGGATTGCACTTGAGCCTAGAGTGAACGCATTTCTGAGACAAATTCTTAGTCGCATCACTTGTGTTAGATATGTCAGAGTACGATGACATTATAGGCATGTATTGACTAGTCACGTATATGGCCATGATTGATTACTATAGTAGGAGCATTGTATATGTTATTCCTAGTCAGGAGATGTTCCTTGTGGCGATGCCTCACCCCGAAAGAGGATCGTCCACCCAATTATATTACATAGAGAAGGATTCCTCTACGGGAGTGGTGATTTCCCTTGATTCTATTTCGATTGTTTGTGAGTTTTTCGATGTTTTTCAGGATATACCAGGACTACCGTCGAGTAGGGAGAATGAGTTTGTGATTGATTTTGCCGATAAGTCGTGCACCTTATCGGATGGCTCCTATAGAGCTGAGGGAGCTACGGGATCAGATCAATAAGTTATTGGGATATGGTTTCATCTATAGGATTACCTCACCTTGGGGTGCCCCCCAGTTCTATTTGTGAAGAAGAGGGATGGATCCCTACGACTGTTCATGGACTACCGAGAGTTAAATAAACTCATGATACGGAATAAATATATGTTGCCTCGCATTGATGACTTATTCGACCACCTTAGAGGAGCAGCCTATTTCTCTAAGATTGACTTGAGATTCGATTATCACCAGTTGCGTATCAGGGAGCAGGATGTGTTTAGGACTACGTTTCTGACAAGATATGGGTAATATGATTTTTGAGTTATGCCATTTGGGCTAACCAATGCACCAACAGTGCTTATGGGCTTAATGAATACGATGTTCAGAGAGTTCTTAGATCAGTTTGTCATTGTCTTCATAGATGACATCCTAATTTATTCCTAGATCGAGGAGGAGCTTGTCGGCATCTGTGGAGAGTTTTGCAGACATTATGAGAGCACCAGTCCTACGCTAAGTTCAAGAAGTGTAGGTTTTGGCTACTTGAAGTACAGTTTTGGGGGCATATCGTATCAGATACGGGGATATCGGTGGACCCGAGCAAGGTGTTAGCAGTGAAGGAGTGGGGACAACCCAAGACAATGATGGAGGTGCACAGTTTCTTAGGGTTCTTCAGGTACTACAGAGGATTTATCTGAGAATTTTTTAAGATTACGGGTCTAATGAATAATTTGACCCATAAGGATGTACTGTTTATTTAGGATAATGCGTGTCAGTTGGCATTTGATGAGCTGAAGGATAAGTTAACTTCAGCACCCGTACTAGCACTCCCCAGACCAGGTGCGGAGTACCTTATCTTTATTGACGCATTCCTACAAGGACTTGTTGGAGTGTTGTAGCAGGGGGATCAGGCTATAGCTTATTCTTCTTGCAAGCTTAAGCCTCACTAGAGGAACTACCCCCCCTGACTTGGAGTTAGCAACAGTCATATTTGCACTTTGAATTTGGAGACATTACCTATTAGGGGAGAAGTTTCGTTTGTTCACAGATCATAAGTCCCTACTGTACTTATTCATTCAAAGAGAGATGAATATGCATCAGCGTAGGTGGATTGAATTTGTAAAAGACTACCAGTTTGAGATCCAGTACCACCTGGAGAAGGATAACGTAGTGGTGAATATATTGATAAGGGTGGTACAGGTCCAGGATATCCGTTTTGTCATGAAAGAATTCGGTAACTTTTAGATGGGGGATCAGAGTCCTACTCAGTGAGTTTCGAGGGAGGCTTACGCTTTAATGGGAGACTGATTTCTCCCGAGGGGGAATATCTGTGACACGCGATGATGATAGAGTCGCATGGATCTCGATTTTTGGTACATCCCGGTGCGAATAAGATGTACCAAGATATGAGGCGACAATATTGGTGGAGTGGGTTGAAAAGAGACATTACTGAGTTTTCTCAAAGTGTGCCACCTGTCACCTGGTAAAGGTGGACCATCAGAAACCAGTAGGGTTTCTTCAGCCACTAAAGATTCCAATATGGAAATGGGAGAGCATTTCCATGGATTTTATCACAGGGTTGCCTACTTCTTAAAGGGGTCACAATTCCATATGGGTGATTATGTATTGGTTAACTAAGGTAGACCACTTTTTACCAGTCCGAACGAATCATACTGCGGGACAGTATGCCTAGATATTCATTGATGAGATGCTGAGACTACACAGGGTGCCCCTCGATATTCTTTTTATCAGGATAAGATTTTTTATCTCACTTTTGGGAAAGCTTTCAAGAGGCCATGGGCACTGATCTACGATTGAGTATGGCCTATTACTAGTAAACGGGAGGGGAGACTGGGAGGACGGATCCGATGTTGAAGGATATGTTACGAATGTGTGTCCTTGATTTTATAGAAGTTTAGGAGCAATACCTTCCACTGGTGAAGTTTTCATACATTAACTCCTATTAATTCACTATTGGCATGACTCCATTTGAGGCGTTGTATGAAAGACCTTGTCATTCTCCTGCTTGTTGGATAAAGGCGGGGGACAATTAGTTACTCGGGCCAGAGTTGATTCAGGATACTTTGGCTAGGATCGAGATCATTCGAAGTCGCACAAGAGTAGCTCAGGAGAGAAAGAAAAGATACATCGATGCCAAGTGGTTCTTTTGAGAGTTTGATGTGGGGGACCAGGTATTACTGCGGGTATCTCCTATGAAGGGGATAATGAGATTCGGTAAAATTAGCACCGAGATACGTGGGGCTATTTCCTATCATCTAGAGGATTGGATCGGTGGCATATAGACTTGAATTACCAAATCACTTGCATCGAATCCATGATGTGTTCTATATTTCTGCACTGAGGCGATATCTCCGGGATGAGTTGGCTCACACTCATGTTGCATTGGAGGAGATTTATTTACAACCTGATAGTTCATATGAGGAGAGATCGGTGGCTATCTTAGACCACAACGAGAGGATATTGAGGTTGAAGGTAGTTCCACGTGTGCATGTCCAGTGGGAGCATCATAATGTATAGAAGTTTACTTGGGAGCGCGAGGATGATATGCGCAGAAAATATCTAGAGCTATTCAAATCGGGTATTTATTTTTTCAAAATTTTGGAAGAAATTCCGTTATAAGGGGAGAAGTATGTAACACCCATATTTTTACTGATTTTTAAATATGGGATAAATACGAGAAATTAATTGGAAATTAATCCAGATTAAAATAAATATTAACTAGCGAAAGAAAGGTTAGTATTTATTGATGTGGATTATATTGAGTATTACTTAGTGAATAAAGTAATATGGGATTATGAATATATTAAAATTGCCGTGAGTGAAAAATACGATAATTACAGTATTTTAGTCGGGACGCGCGTGCCAGTCGTGTTCGGACTCAATTTAATGAAATAAAAATTAATTTATTTTAAGTCATCTGAAAGGTCATTTCAAGTGCGCAAATGTGTCTGTAAGGATCGAGATAGTCAGAAATGTCTACCCGAGAGTTTAGTTTGGGTCCCGGGGCACTTTTAGTCCAAGTGAGTTCCCGGAGGGGTAATTTAGTCATTTGTATTTTTGAGGAAATATGACCTACGAAAATAAGAGGTTTATATCATCTGGGAATAGGAGTCTTCGAGGATTACAATTCATAGAGTTACATAAAGGCCATAGGAAGGATAAGAGAGGAGGTTCCAAAGGCTAGAACCACCAATTCCTACTCCAATTATACCACCAACACCAACACCGCGTAGATCGGGGGAAGATGAACACCACCACCGCATAGATCGGGGGAAGTGGAACACCACCATACCCATCATCTCCAATGGATCAGACTTACTATAAAAGATAAGTGTTTAAACTTACGAATTTATAAGCATATGTGATGTACATGTTAGAGTAGGTTTAATTATTTATGAAATTCATGTGTTTTGGATGAATTTGGAAGACATATATCTTAATCATGGGTGAAATTGATATAAGATAGGTTCACTCATGGATATATTATAAAACCCAAGAATTTACATTTACTCTTTGTGAAGAATTCTGGAATCTTTAATGAGGTTTTAAAGAAATAGGAAATTCTAGGGTTTTAAGATTTTATTGGATTAAATCTGATTTGGGATTGGTTTTGTAAGAGATTTATGATTATCTTATGTTAAAAATCATTTATAAGTATTATTATAATGTTATAAACCTCCGGTTGGGAGTTTGGGATAGTATATTGATGGTTTGGAGGTGTAAAAATGGAGAAACCCGTAACAAACCAAGGTAGAAGATGATACTTGCAATAGCGTATCGATTCAGACCTGGGCTGAATCGATTCGACTGCCCAGATTTTTGGACACTTTTCTCATTATGTTTAGAATCTTTGGGAAATTTTTGGGATTCACTTGTTGGATTAAATTTTAAATATAATGGGGATTATATTGAAGTACCAGTAGGCCTAGGTTAGGTTTTACGCATGACCCTATGAGGGGAATTTAAGGGCTAAGTTAATTGGGCTTAATCGAGAGGAAAATCTAAATTGAAGAATAATTCAAGTCACGGGAATTCAGGAATAATAATGACTTAAACCAGCAGGATATGAGTGAGTTACCTACTGATATTATGTTATAAAATGATGTATACAATTAGAGTGGTGAGAGATGCTCTGGAATGCACGATGAGAAGTAAAATAGAAATTAATTAATACGTAGAATATTCGAGGGATCTAGATATACTACATATGGGACATATATGATTGGTTGTGTGTATACCTATACTAATGATGTACAAATTATGGGAAAACATATTGTATGATTTATTGTGTGTATGACATACCTATGTTGCTTGCAATCGGGGAAAGTTTTGTGTCGTGGACGGTCTTATCCTGATGAGCCCATTGGGGGGGGGGGGATTTTAGACTTGTACCCACAACATAGACGCTTGGATACGTGCTATCTGAGAGTATGATAGTTTTGACGGTTGAATGGGAGCATAGGTATGTGCGTGACCCATTTGGCTGGGGACTGTATTCGCCTCCAATATATGTGATTTGTATTTATAGTTTAGGAGAGATACAGAATTAACAGTCCTTTATACAGTGTGTGATGTACCCGGACATGAAAGCAGAGTATGCATGGGCCGCATCTGAGCCTAGGGGTTTCGTATTAGTGTGTGTGTGTATATATATATAAATATAATTGAGTGATGCATACAGTTGTGATTGATTCTACTATGTGTGCTTAGTAGGTCTACACCAAGGTTCAGTATTAAGTCCTCATCTCTTTGCTCTTGTTATGGATGAGTTGACTGGACAAATATAAGATGAGGTGCCATGGTGTATGCTATTTGCAGATGATATTATTTTAGTGGATGAGACTAAGACGTGGATTAATGCTAGGTTGGAATTGTGGAGAGAAAGTTTAGAAACAAAGAGGATTTAAAATAAGCAGAACTAAAACAGAATATGTGGAGTGCAATTTCAGTAGTAATAGGAGGACAAATGGATATGTGGAGAAATTGGAGGGTCAAGAGATACCTAGAAATGGTCATTTTCATTATTTAGGATCAATTATCCAAAAAGATGGAGATATTAGTTATGATGTTACTCATAGGATTAGAGCATGCTAGGTTAAGTGGATAAGTGCTACCGGCGTTTTGTGTGATAGGCGTATAGCTTTGAAGTTAAAGGAAAATTTAATAGGACGTCCATTAGACCCGTCATGTTATATGGGACGGAGTGTTGGTCGGCCAAGAAACAAAATGTGTAAAAAAATGAGTGTGGCGGAGATGCGAATGCTAAGATGGATTTGTGGTAAAACTCGAAAGGATAAAATTAAAAATGAACAAATTCGTGAAACGATAAAAGTACCTCCTATAGAACATAAATTGATAGAAAATTGGCTTAGATGGTTTGGACACATCAAGCGTAGACCAATGGATGATCCTATAAGGAATACTGATTTAGTTAGTATTGATGGTAACACATGGGATAGAGGTAGGCCTAAATTGACTTGGTGGGACAGTATAAAAAAGGACATGATGTCATGCAGTTTAACCGAAGATATTGCACTAGACATAATGGAATGGAAAAATAGGATTCATGTAGCCGACCCCAAATATTTGCAAAAAGGCTTTGTTGAGTTGAGTATTGTGTGAAAGATGCAAGTGGAAACTATGAGTAATAGTTTAAAACAGCTAACGTATTCGAACTAGTTAGGCATGGTAATAGAACTAGAATTATCTAGAAGTACATTAGGCGTGCACAATAGATGAGAGGTAAGGCTTCGCAAGTGAGAGCCGTGAACTAACATGTATATAATATCTTCTTTTAAGCATTTTAAATACTTGCTAAAATGTTTTAAATTGTTTTCTACTCGGGCTCTGACCCGTTTCTTCCAAATCTATTTTTCCTTGTGCAATTTATTTTAGGTGTCCAGTTATAGGGACGCCAAGCATAGGATTTCATATTATTTGGTGAGTTATAGTTATTGTGGAAGTTGCAGGTCCGGGATATTAGATTCCACCACTCCTATCCATCTATATTTTATTATGCAGTTGTTTTAGGCAGGGCATATTGCCCATTATAGACAATATTTATTTCAAAGATGTTGGAATTCTTCTAGTTCCAATTGATGAGACTTAGTCATTTGGATTATTGTATCTGAGATTTTTACTGGAGTGCTTATTCCAGTTACTTTAACTTATTCATACATTCTGGTGTTTCATTATGTTGGTTTTAAGTAGATTGTGAATGCGGCTTATAATTTTATATTCTTACTTGTTAATAAAGGTTAAAATTTTGACATCGGCTTAATTAACTAATAGGTGATTAGTAATCAAATAAATTCAACAGTGATGCTAAGAATGAACCAACTGAGAAACGTGTTTTAATTTAATAAAGGACTAATCACCCGGTATTTAATTTAGCGGGGTATCACAGACAACTAATAACTCCTCACTATCTTTTTTCTTTTTTAATAAAATACCACTATTGTTTAGGTTCCCTAGGCTCGAGTTTCTATATAAAAAGGATATATAGTTCATCGACCTAGAAGTGTTATTCCATCAGATGAATGTGGAAGTAGAAGCTAAACAAGTCAGATAGAAGAAGATGTATTTTTCTCTTGAACAATACTTAATCATAGAAAAAAAGTTTGATAAACTATTGGATGAAAAAATCGTGAAAGAGGTGGTCCTAATTACCTATCAAACATGGTCATGGTATGCAAACCATATGGTAAGTGTAGAATATCTATGAATATCACTGACCAAAATAAAGTTTGTCATAAAGATCACTACCCCTTACCTCGAATTCATTAGTTAGTTGATCCTATAGTCGAGAAAGAGATTCTCAATTTATGGACTCGTATTCTGGCTACAATAAAGCCTATATAAAAGGAAATGATAAGTATAATATGTCATTTATCATAGATAAGGAGAGATATTTCTATAATGCCATGCCTTTTAGTAAAAAGAATCTCGGGGCAACATACTGATGGTTGGTGAACCAGATCTTCAACCTCATATTGGTAAGACCATAGGAGTTTATATTAATGATATTCTCACTAAGATCAAGAAGGTAGGGTACCACATAACAAACCTTCGATGTTGTGTAAAAGTACTAGATAAAGTTGAACCTAACTGTGTGGGTGTTCGGGGTCAACGGAAGTAAGTTCCTGGAATGAAGGTTTTGAGAAATACTTTTGAGTGGAATAAGTAATGGCAATGTGCATTCTTTAATCTGAAATGCTATCATGGATCACCATCATTGTTGTCAAGGTTAATCATGAGGGAGAGATTATATTTGTATTTGGAAATTTCAAAGTTAAATATTATAAAATTTCTAGTGTGGAATGAAGAAGGGCGTAGAAGCCTATATAACACACTAGTAAAGGATTTTTATGGGTTGAGGTCTGGTATATAAAGTTTAAAAGGTTGACTTTAGTGTTAATTGAATCTTATAGGAGGATGAATCCATACTCCAAAGCCTATACTATAGTGATTCACACTGGGAAATCATTAAAGCACACCATATGCAAACCAAAGAAGTCAAGGTGTTTAATGGATTTGTCGGTTGAATTATGGAATTTTTGATGTTGTATATGAGCCTTAGATGACGATAAAAGGCCTAGTTGTAGCAAATTTAATCACAAAGTTCACATACAGATAAGAGGTTACCCTTATTGTTGAAGTCAAGTCTAAAACTTCTCAAGCAGTTGAAGGGTAGCAACAAACTCATTTTGACTACCCTAAAGGGGTAGACATAAAATACACATTGAAATCTATCCTGAAGGCCTAAAAAATGAGGCAAAATATCAAGCGCTCATAGAAGACATCGACCTATCTTAAACAATGTAGGCGTGCTAGATATCAACTTTCTATGACTCACAACTAGTGGTAAACTATGGTCTTGACTGGTATAAGGCTAAGGATGACAAAATGGAGAAGTATTTAGGCAGGGTAAAGAGTCCTAAGTGTAGTAAACGCTAGAGCAGACTTGCTCGCTAGACTTACTTCGACACTTTAGGACTTATGCTCACATTAAAATATCAAAAACCATTATTCAGTGCCCAGATATCCCTAATGAAATGGGCAAACTAAAGCCACGAACATATCATATTAAATGGAATATAAAAAAATATGGGAGGATGAGAAACATAACTTGATAAATGAATTCTTTGATGTCAAATGGGTGATTGAAATACACTAAAGACTCAAGTAGAGAGATCCCTTGTGTTATACTATAGGTCGGACGCGGTGTTGCCCAATATTGTCAAGCCATAAGGTGTTAGATTTTGAATAAGACTTTAGCAAACTTGTGAGATGATTAGGTCTTCTGACAAAAAAAGTTTGGGAGTAGGTAATATTGTGTGTAGAGGTGTATATACAGTATGTCATTAATTACTACAACAAAGAGTGAAGGTGAAACATCTTTAATTCTCAGGTTGTTGGTGATATCAAGTCAAGCATCCTTAATGCTTAGGATGAAATTTCTTTGAATGATGATGTGGTAGCTACAAAATATTGGTGATCGATTGGGCCCATTTTCCTTTGTTGTTATTGGTCTTGTTTTGTTGCCAAACATTAAATTTGAAGTTTTACCAACGTGTAATTGTACTTCATAAAGAGAAAACATTCGACCGAACATAAATCCCTTACAAGTTTCTCTTTTTAATGTGATGTGTTGTCAATTTCATAAGGGGTTTGATAAATGTGTTGTTGAAACCTCATTGCTTAAGATAAATTTCCATTATCCATTTATCTCTTTACTCTCTTGTTTATTAAATACCATCTAGACACCACACTTTTAAAAGAGAAATGTCCTCCATATATTATTGCAAAATACCACAAAACACATTCTCATTTTCAACCCACTTTATATTGTGAACAAAACCACCATATTTATACACCATTTTATCCTTAATTGTTTTAGTATTTCTCAACTTTAAGTACTTGTTTTGGAGTGAATATTTATGGTGATGAAATTATATTATTTTGGAGGTGTTGTGAGGGTATATTTTTAGAATATTCTTGGATATTTTCTTGAGTATTTCTTTGGAGTATTTTCTTGGAACCTTGGAGCACATTTTTTCTACACTATACTTTAAAGGATTTATTCATTAAGCAAGGTTTTTTATGGAATTTATGTTCTGAAAATATGTTTAGATGCATGTTTAGGATAAATTAGTGTATATTTATATATTTATGATTGTTTTATATACAAGTTGTTTAGGTAAAAAAAATGATATTTTCTATGAAAAATTTATTTAAATAGTTAAAATAACTTGTGACGGAATATTCATGATATTCAATGTGTGATTTCATGGAAAATATTGCTAAATATTTTCAAAGAAAGTTTATGCTAAGTCCTAAAATGGTAGATTTGTATACAAAACAGTATATATAAGTGTATAAAAGTTAGTTTAAGATGTTAAAATAAAAATACTGAGTAAATGTTGGAATAATTACAAAATATCCCCTAAGGTTATTTATTCACAAAACCAACCCTAAAATGGTGAAAATTAATTTTTTTTTCCCCTTAAATTATAAAGTTTATAAAATTGGTAGCACACTTTTTGTCAAAACTACACTAAATTAGCGTGAATTTAATTAAGGTTATTGAAGCTTAGAATATTTTACATAAATAATAAAGATGAAGTCTTGAAAGATGAAATGGTATTGAGTCAATGATACTCGAAAAATAAGGACTTAAAAGTTAAAAAGGGTAAACAAAGTTTGTAACTTTACTAAATAAAGGGTTTAAGTGAATGGATGTGTTCAAAGTACGAAATATTATGATAATGGTAATAACAATGTGGGAATTACCTTGGAATAAATGGCCTTTGGTCCTGATGTAAATCATAATGGGAAAAAATGAGATAAAAAATGTAATTATGCAATTTAAGGAAAGCCAATAAGTTAGTTATTTTGGGTAAAAAAGCGATTAGATCGCAAGGAAATGAACCTAATGTAAAGTGAAAGAGTTTTCATAAAGGAGCACGGGGGAAATTTAAGGAGGTCCTAGAGGCCGAGGATGCTGTTTCGGCTTAGACATAAAATCATTGGCAGGGAAGCCACGACTACGACATTTATGGCAGATGGTAAAAGATTGTAAACATAAATGGGATACAGTTAACTCGAGGATGTAAAAATAATTAAAAGAAATATATTAAATTGATAAATTTTAAAAAGGATAAACGATTAATAATTGTGAAAGGACGTGATATTCTGGGTGAAATTGGCACATAATGAAATTACGGGTAATCGTGTCATTTGGATGATTGATAAACCCATGGTATTACGAATAAAAGAATATAACGGGTTAACATGGTGGTTTTTGAAAAAGTTAAAGGCTAAAGAAAATAAAGAAACTAATATCATAATCGGACGTTTGAATAACCTATAGCAATTATGAGCCCGAGTTGACATGTAAGTTTAAACAAGTCTTTTCATATACCGGGTCCTTATGTTAAAATGTTATTTTCAGATAATGACAAAGACGTGGCGTTTTAATGTGAAATCGATGAATTTCAAAGGAAATCGGATTAGTAAAGGAAGAATAAATGAATACATTTTGTCGTGTATTAATCGTGTGGATTAATGGAGTAAAGGAATGATTTTATTATAAATGGTACAGTGTGAAATGTAAATGTTAATGGATTTTAACCAAAGTTAAAGGAAATGCTTTGAAATAAAATATGGTTAATGCATACACTACCTTTGTTGCATCATGTTAAGTAATATTCCCTCTTTTAAGAGCATTTTGCGGGTAAGTGATTCTTATGATTTACGCTAGTATATCTGATTACTTGAACCCTAGGTCATTGCATAATGGGTTCCACATTTGTTGTCACTATGATTATATGCTTGAAAAAATAATATCATGCTTACTCGATTAATATAATTAATTAAAATGAACTGCAAACATTATCTAGGTCGATCCACATCACTCTATACTTAATGCAATCGTCCCGGATAGGATTGACCCACGAGTGACCCTTAGATTCAGATCGGGGCATTATAATTTGGTATTAGAGCTTTAGTTTAAATTCCTTGTGGCACAGACGTGTAGTCCTTAGATGAGGATTTGATCTTCAATCATCAAAAGTTCAAATTGGGACTTAGTCTTGTAAGGCGAACAAGAACTCCAATTTGCACGTGCATATGACTACGATGTTAGGGTTAAGGATTATTACATAGTTAGAGGTCTTTTTGTTAATGACAATTAGTTGAGTTTTAGTCATCGTATTAACTCTTTAGCATCCTCAAGTAGATTGACAAGTGGTTTGGTGAGTGTTCACCTCGAAAACGTGAGACAACATTGAAATTCTCAAAAAGTAAGTGACATCCCATGTCATGTCGTAAAAGGGGTTTAAGACTTATCAAGGATCATGTAACACCTTGTGGTGTTCTACGGTATGGCACTCATAAAAAGAATTATGACAATTCATATAATTGGGTTATGGGAGTATCCCAACAAAAGCGTGGTGGGCCAATAACCCAAATCAAGTGCCTTAGTATGACATCCATAATTGTGTAAAAATAATTATAGTAATTAAGAGAGTATTAACATTGTGGTTATATCTCATTATAAAAATCTTCATATCATGGCTCGGGCACAATCAAGTGGCGATAGTAGCACGAAAATGCACATCAAGGGTTAATGTTTGTGGATTACTAATATCATTAAATAAGTATTTAAGAAAGGCTTGGTACTTAGCGTGTAAGGTGACCATCACCCAAGGGAAGTGTCAAATCATTTATAAAGCGTTATTTGCATCATGTCAAATTTTTGAAGGACTTTTATCTGTTTATATGATACATTCATAGTGTTTGGAGGTTAAGGATGAATTTTAGTAGTGTCCTTTTCGTTTGCCCGAAATCTAATGAACTATTGCATTGTCATTGGAAGGAGAAGTATATTAGGACAAGTCTTAGGAAAGTGTTGAGATGCCTAGCATAATAGGAGTTACAACATTCGGTAAAAGGTTTTCATCGGTGGTGAATAATTTTGATTGAATTAGTGTTTTAGATAAGGGTATTACAAGAAACGACTTCGAGGTGAAACAAATTTAGTGTTCATAACTTAGTAGAGGACTAGGAAAATTTGGTTTTACTGTCTTTGGAGATTCGTGGGCAAGGGATTATGCTGAAGGCAAAGGTTTGTAATTTATGAGTAACAAAGAGATTTGGTCAGAGGGGAAGTCGTAGTAAGCGTGTTGGAATTCAGGAATAGTTGGTAGACATGGGTGATGGTAATGTTTCCTTTGCTCTTTAATAATAATATTTGAGCATGGGTTGTAAACGCGATAAGTGGCGGCGCATCGTGTGTATGATGTCACACTTCAATCAAATTCTAGCAATAGGAATGAGTTATCCCTTCGCGGGTCTCATGTAATATGTGGAAACTAGGAAATAAAGTGAAAAGGGGTAGATGCAGATTGAGCATTATGACTTTTTCAAATTGTCATCATGAGTTGGCATAATTACCATACAACTCAAGTGAATCCATATTTCTTTGAAGATTACAAAGTACACAATAGTTAGCATTATGTCAATGACACCCACAGTCTGGTGGACATGCCACGAGATAGAATATTAACGACAAACCTCTCAGACACCATTCGCTCATGTCCTAAGGCAATTGGCAATTGCGTGTGGCATATGAGAATAGTCGTTGACTCTTCAACGGTTATTCGTGGGACATTTGTGTTCACTAGGTCGAAGAAAGGTTTAGGTATCATCTCTAGCAATGGAATTCTAATGTCATGACCTCCCTAGTGGTAATACGCTCATAGTCATTACGTAAGTTTGATGGTTTCATTGTTCAACCTCATTAAGGGGTGGAATTTTAAGCAAGGGTATGTGGTCAAATAATAACTACGCCAATTCATAGTACATTGGGTTTGAAACAAGAAAGATAGGGTTTGTCATTTATAAGTGGAAATCTTTCAACTTTTAAGAATGAATGTTAGGCGGTTTGCCATATTTCAAAAGCGTTTTGCTTGATTCTAATGGTTGAAATATTATTACTTGGTGGCTAACTAGGTACAACGTGATTTTTATTTAGTGTTGGTGCGAATTAGGTCGGGTATGGCCGCTGCATCGTGATAACTGGGGGAATATTCCATGTGATCATTCATTTAGGTTTGCATAAACATCGTGGTGTGTGCGAGTGATTCACAGATAATTAAAATTAGTTGCATATAGTTATTTCATTATTTTGGGCCTAGTAGTTAGTAATACATTAAATACGACTAAGGTTGCGGGTATATAGTTATGCAATTAAACAGTTAATTGAGGGATATTAAAAGGTTTTGAATCTATGGAATGGAAGTGGAGTCATCACATTAAAGCCTCAACCTGTCTCAAAAAAATGTCGTGTTTAGCATCGGTGTGTGCTACCATGCATCGTGTGAGTTGTCGTAGGGCATAAATGCGTGATTTATAGATTGCTAAGCCTAAGGTAATGTTAAGTGTAAATGGAATTTGTATATGAGATGATTTGATTTGGTAAACAACTAAAATTGTAGGGAGTTTGTATAATTTCCCTAGTTGCTCGAGAGCATAATGATAAGGAAATGTATGTCCACTAAAAAAACTGTAATATTTTAGGATAGTTATGGCATCGAAATGCATGAATGCCTTAGGTACAAAAATTTGAATTTTTTATCGAACGAAAATTATGACCTAGATATGAGGGTAGAAGTAGGCCGTGAATCGGTGGGAGACATTGATGATTCCATTAAAATAAATTAGTTGTTAATATATGCATCATATTGTTATTGAGCATTAGGATAGAGGTAGTCCTTAAGTTTTTACCAGTATAGGTTACCTTTGTTAGGCGTGGAAGTCTTAAGAAAATTCACATGTCTCTATTCGAGCAATTAAGCGAGAGCACTAGCACCCATTCATGTTTAGGTGCAAGAGATATACGACTCATGTAGGGGATACCCGAGGAATTGGAAAGGACAAAGTTCATAGGTTACTTGGGCATTATGATGATTGGTAGCTACGATTGGTATAGAGGCATCAACGATTGTGTACGAAGGAAGAAATTTCAAGGACGAAATTTCCTGAGGAGTGAAGAATGTAATACCATGGCTCGTGTATATATTATTATGTGGCATATTACGATATTTTTATTTTTGGTTTTATAAGAGAAGTAATCGCATGGACTTACATGTGTATTATGAGTAGTATATGTATTTTGCATGGGCTTTGCATGGTGTTGCATGGGCTTGCATACAAAAGGATTATGAAGTTTTACGTAAAGTTTGACATCGATTACAATTTTATAAATGTTAATTAATATGCATTAATAAAGTGTTATAAATTATGTGTTTTGGATAAAGGATAATATGTGGATGAAATGGTTATTTTTATACCTGGGCATAAACCTAACTATGGTAAAATTATGTTATCGTAAGAAAAATGTTGGTTGTTTGAGAAAAAGTAATATTTTTGGACACAGATTTATTTTGGGGATAAACACAATTGTTATTAGGAGGGATGAATATTATTTACCGATTCGTATAATTATATGGGAACGAGTAGTCAAGGCTATAACCTTTGTAAAAAAAAAATAAGGCCAAAAAATGTTAGGTTGTGTGTGTGTGTGTGTGTATATATATATATAATCGTAGGAGAAGGAACCGCTATAGAGGGTGTGCAACCGCTATTCGGGTTTTACACTAAGAATGTTGTGTGATATCGATTATCAATTTAATTCAAAATTTTCCAATTTTAAACTTATTTAATTAGAGTCAATCTTTGATCCAAATAAATTAAACCCTAATCATGCTTTTATGTGATATAAATCAAATATGCAAATTCAAACAATCACAAATCTCGAGGTTCAAGAAAAAAAGTCTTTTCGGATAAAACCTTTATTTCACTATATAACGTAAATTGCAACTTACAAATTACATAATGAAATCAACAATGAATTTACCGCAGCAAATATACATAGATCACAGCCTAGTATCCAACAAAGATCGCCTCGAGAACCTTAATGACCGTAGTCGCTCCTCGATAGTGAGCACCCTTAAGTATTCCCAATGACCAAAGTTGTCAGCAGGCATCTCCCACAAGAACCACCAATCCAGCAATAGATATGGCACTCCACAAAGATAAACTTCAACATAAGTGATTTGGGTTCCAAAAATAATTCACAAAAGGATTGGAATGTTTTGGTGAATTAAAAATAAGGTTTTTAATCCTAAAAGATGAAGACTAAAGGTCTGCTAAAAAGCAGTTTTCTTGTATCAAAAGTCTTAAGAAAAAAGGTTTTCACTACAAGTTTTTATAGTTAAACAAAAATCTTAAGGCAGTAGAGGTCGTTAGGTTGACATCTTTAAGTCATTTGAATGATATTAAATGACGTTAGAAGCAACTCGAGCGACCTTATAAACGATTTATAAAATCACAAAACAGTATGGTTCATTTTAAGCAAATAAGAAGCGACCCTTCGGGAGACCCTTTAAACGATATTACCTATCGTTAGAAGTTATCGTTTGAATAATTTAATGTGATTTTTAAAATAATCCTTTGTCACTCCAGTCGTTCAAACAACATCTTTTAACGACATGTAATATCGTTTAAAGGCTCACTCGAAGGGTCGTTTATTGTTTACTTCAAATGAACCTGTACTATTTTGTGATTTTATAGGTCATCTGTAAGTTCGCTCAAAGTTTCTTCTAATGACATTCAATGTCATTCAAATGGATTAGCGATGTCGTTCTAACGACCTCCACCACCTCAAGATTTTTGTTCAGCTATAAATACCTATTTTAAAGACCTTTTTCATTAGGACTTTTTATACAGGAAAACTGCTTTTTGGCAGACCTTTAGTCTTCATCTTTTAGGATTAAAAACCTCATTTTTTATTAACCAAAACATCACAATCCTTTTGTGAATCATTTAAGGAACTCAAATCACTTATGTTCAAGTTTATCTTTGTGGAGTGTTGGATTGGTGGTTCTTGTGGGAGTTATTTACTGAAGACTGCGGTCATTAGGAATACTTGAGGGTGTTCACTGCCGAGGAATGACTGTGGTCTTGAGGTTCGAGGGGATCTTTGATGTATACTAGACCGCGGTCTATATGGGTTTGTTGTCGTAAATTCATTGCAGATTTCATTAGGTAATTTTTAAGTTGCGATTTAGGTTATATAGTGAAATAAAGGTTTTACCTGAAAGTTTTTTTTTTTACCTCAAGATTTATGATTTTTCGAATTTTCATATTTGATTTATATCACATAGATGCATGATTAGGGTTTAATTTATTTGGATCAAAGATTGTCTCTAATTAAATAAGTTTAAAATTTAAAATTTACGAATTAAATTGATAATCAATCTCACGCAACATTCTCAAATTGGTATCAAAGCTTATTACTCTAATTAAATAAGTTTAAAATTGGAAATTTGAGAATTAAATTCATAATTGGTATCAAATGTCTTAATGAAAAAGGTCTTCAAAATAGGTATTTATAGCTGAACAAAAATCTTGAGGTGGTGGAGGTCATTAGAACGATATCTCTAAGTCATTTGAACGACATTGAATGTCATTATAAGCAACTTCGAGCAACCTTACACACGACCTATAAAATCATAAAATAGTACAGGTTTGTTTGAAGCAAACAAGAAATTACCCTTCGAGCGACCCTTCAAAATATTGCCTGTCGTTAGAAGCTATCATTTGAACGACATGTGTGACAAATAATTATTTTAAAAAGATGGCCTAAACGTCTTGAAAAATTATTTTGACTTAGAAAAAATATCTCATTTTGTTTAAAACGGTTTCGAAAAGTATCCCAATACTAAAGTAAAACATTTATTAAACTTAAACACACTCTATATGAAATTATACCTCATGTTGCGTATATGTTGAAGATACTTAAAATTCGGATCCGTCTTCATGAATGAATGAACTTAAGCTTCCCTCGACGGTTGTAGCGGTATACGACATATTCTATGTAAACTACGGACAATAGAAATTATGTTCGTACAAATCTCCCCTATGTCTATGCCGGTACAAAATAAAAATATCCGAATTATCAATAAAAATGCCTATGTAATTATAATACCCTCCCATGCAACCCAAAAGTGAAAAGGTACTAAAAATGGATGTCTTCAAATTCTTCCAAAATATTCAAATTACAAATTTCTTCAAATCACATCTCTTTGCTTTCCTCGAGCTTCTTTTTTGTGCTCCCCAAATTATCATCAAAGTCCTACTGATGCGAATTTAAAAGTGTTTCTAGTGCATACTTCTAAAGACTAGGGTGTAAGTTGGTCGCTCAAGTATATATTCGATAAAATCGGGTATCGAACACGGGGAATAGGACAAATGCTTGTGACAACGAATAGGGAAGATGATTAACCAAGAAGTGACTCTAGAAAAAGAAGGAAAAAATGATTGATTTGAAATCCATTAACTAACTAAAACAAGTAAATTTAAACTACTGACTTAACTGCGCATGCAATAATAATGAATTAGTTTGAAACGTTATGAGAAAATGGGATTAGAGTACACTCCCCCGAACCAGCAGTAATTGCATAGATATTAAAGCTTTAAAAATATAATTCTTTTTTTCAACAGACATCAAATACTCTTTAAGCATTTGACATATGAGGACTTTAATCCGCAGAATATCAAATCAAAAATTATATTTAACGAGGACGAGAAATTATCAAGAAGCCATTTGCACCTTTAAACATTTCGGTTACCTAGGGCAAACGGAATTAAAAGACCTACAACATTTATCATGATAAAGTTCAAACCTTGGAATGATAAATTACTTTTTATTCTCTTTTAAATCCATATGTGTTACCTTGGTTGGGTTTATGTACCCCAACCCACTAAAAATTTAGTCTAGTATGACTACATAAGAAATACATGAAGTTTTAACATTATATGGAAGGAAATTCATGATTAATTTAATACTAAGCATGCATGAGATATTTAGATATCTAGAAAAAGGAAGAAACATGCCGAAAAAATAGAGATACAAAACAATATAGAGGAACAAACATGGTATTGAAATCTTGAAACTTTAATCTTCAATTATGCATGAGCAATCTAAGACATTCAAAACTAAGGTTCCTCTCTCTATTCTCCTCTAATTTTCTGTGAAAAACTTACTAAAAACTAAGTCTAATCCTAGATATCTGATTACATTCACGTTTTTGCAGAGTTCTTTTCTTATCCAACTCTTAGAACCAATAGAAAAGACACAAATTTTCGCTCATAAGACCCCCCTAAACTGGTTCGTTGGTACATTCGAATCGGTTCGCCCCCAAATCGGTTTGAGGTGGGGTTCAAATTTTCCTACTGTTTTTTTTTCTCTTTTATTATTTTGGGACTTAGAGTTTTCTCATGTTTTCTTCTCAATCTTCTGTAACAACCCATAATTTTATTCTATAATTAATTTGGAATTCGAAAAGCTAGTTTAAAATACTCCTAATATGAGTATATATAAGTCTTGGGTCGTTTAGAAGAGTCCTCATAACATAAAACTCTCTCGGCAAAAAAATAGGGCCAAAATAAAAATCCCGCTTCAGATAATTTGTCACAACTTTAAAGTGTGACTAACTATTTGTCAAGGTTCTGGAACGTGAGTAATAGGCGAACTGTTTTCGTTTTAATAGGATTCTAATGCCACTTAAATTCTCCAATCTTTCTCCACTTAAATTACTACGGGGTTAGGACATTTCAAACATATTTTTACAACCTCTAAAAGCAGTAGACCCTTATAATTTTCATCTTCTTCCTCCTACAAAACCTAGCCCCAAAGTTATCAAGTTTTAACCCTTGATTTGAAGGTCTATTTGATGTTTTCTTGAGTTTGGG
This sequence comes from Sambucus nigra, assembly GCA_949130495.1. Taxonomy (NCBI): domain Eukaryota; kingdom Viridiplantae; phylum Streptophyta; class Magnoliopsida; order Dipsacales; family Adoxaceae; genus Sambucus; species Sambucus nigra. Next base: position 180,191,711 of record OX422218.1, on the reverse strand, counting down.
AAAGAATGTGTTTTGATTGTGTTTGCGAGAGGAATGTCATGGTGTGATCAGAATTTTGGGGCAGAATCTTAAGGTACGACATTTACGTAATATGCTCCTTGAATCTCTCGAGAGTTTTCATTTTGTTCCTCATTTATTTGTATTCATATTGTTGATATCATGACGTTTATTGGAATCTAAAATATTGATTCGATTTGAGATATTATATTTGTTGATGGGCATGGTGTCATGAAATTTTTGTATGACACGGAGAATGGTCACCCACCAATAGTCCAAAATTCCAACAGCCAGGATGAGGCTTTATGAAGCTTAGGTAAAGTGAGGTGAGGCCCGATGACCTATTGATGTGTTATTAAAAAATGAAATTGGTATAACGCTCGGATGTAGCATTGAACTGAATTCAAATTCGTATTGTTGCAATTTATGCACCGTTAGTTTTTTGAGCATATATTCTTATCATATTTTTTACTTCCCCGTGTTTTTCTTTTAATGGTAGGTTAGCATGGATTTAGACGCTATGGTGAGATGAGGTGAGGTGAGGCCCGGTGACCTATTGATGTGCTATTAAAAAAATAAATTGGTATAATGATTGGATGTCGCATTGAACTTGAATTCAAATTCGTATTGTTTCATTTTATGCACCGTTAGTTTTTTTAGAATCTATTCTTGTCATATTTTGTACTTTCCCATATTTTTCTTTTAGTGGCATGCTAGCGTGGATTTAGATGCTACGAATTTTGGGGGATTATAGAGCATGACATTTGGAGGATTTCATTTTTGTATAGATTGGAAATGTAATTTATTTGGAGAGCTTAGCATTATTTTTACAGGAATTTAATATTAATTATTTTGGAAGTGTAAATTTTGGATTCATTATATTTATTTTGTGGAATATAGATGCCCTGTAATAATTGTTGAGGATTTCGTTTAGTTTAAATCGAAGTAGCGCCTCGTGTTTTGCACGGGGTGTTACATCTCCAAAATGGCATAACTCTTTCGTCGAAGCTCAAATTAGGGTGCCATTTTTTCCGGTGTTATTGGGACTTCGTATTCTTCGACTTCCTAGTTGGTCCCCCTCCCAGACTAAGGCTACAAAATTCCCTTCAATTCTTTTTTTCTTAGTTTTCTTCCTTATTTAAAGTTCTCTTTCGCACTAACTTGCATGAAATACCTATAAAACATATAAGAGATACCCAAAATATGAAACACTTGACAAGTAGAGTTAGTAGAATAAATATGAGATAAAACCAAGTCAATTACGATGCACGGGACCATAAAAATACCGAAATTAAGGGGGTAAAAATGAAATATTTATGCCTAATCAAATCCCCCTAACTTAGAACTTTGCGCATCCCGAGCAATGTAAAAGGATAAAAGTATGAGTTAAGGACCCTTCAAAAACTTTATTGGGATAGAATACCTCTTTCGCGAGCAAGAGATTGCATTTAGCGTATGCAATAAGACGTTAACCCCCTAAGTTACCCTTATAGGAGAAGTTGTGACTCATGAGGGTTTGCAGTGAATATACCCGCAAAATTCATTTTTCGACTCAAAGACAAATCAAAATACTTAAAAATTGTACAATTTAAACTTTTCTAAATATAGTCAGCATAAATTTATATTCGAAAGTCTCAATTTGAAGTCTGTTTGTGCGAAGCCAAGAATTAAACCGCTAAATTCCATCGATTGATCACTACATTACTTTCCAAAAATTTATTTTGATTCAATTTCTTATGGGATACTCTCACAAACGAATCACTCGGAATGCGGCTATTTTCTCTTGGTACGCGTGATTTATAAGAGTAATATAATGAAACACAAATTCATGCACACAAATTGGAAAGACGGAATTTCTTTAGGTTAATATATCTCATCATCGGATTACGGTCATTGGAAAACAGGATACATCGCCTCTTATCCACACCAATTAATCTCTCTTATTATCTTTTTCGTGTCTTAGCTCTTCACGCAATAATTAATTTCACAATTCGGACTGGATTAGGACTTTGTTGGGTTGTAAGGTGTACTGGGTACAAGGAGAATGATTAGGAAGCTTGCAGTTGGAAAATGTTCTTATGACGTCCGTTAATGCTTTTTCGGGATTTCGCTCATTTTTCTCTTCTTTTTCCTTTATTTTACTATTTTTTTCATTTTTCTTATCTTACTATTTTGTTTAGCATTTTTTTCTTGCCCCTTTTATTTCACCATTTGAACTTTATTTCTGAATTTTCAATTTTCACAATTCCGGGCTTCATGGGTTGTTCGTGTTAATCAAACGCATTGAAAATTTTATTAGGCTCAAGTTGGGTTCGCAAAAGAGTAATTTTTTCATAACTTTCTATGACTAATATTTTTGTGTAACAAACGATGGCCTAATTCATTATCCGAATCACTCATTAATTTTTCATATGTGTCTTGAGATTAATTTAGTTTTGAGATATTTTTGGGTGTTTTCAAGACAACATCTTGATTGCTTCCCATAACCGATCAAAACAAAGGAATAGAGATCTTCAACGAATTATTTAAATGTTGAATTGAACGTTGAGTTAACCATTAACTCGGATTGATTTAATTACTCACAAAAAATGAAAGGCTCGAAATTTCACCAGGTTAATTAATCTCCACACTAATTCGCAAAGTTTATAATTTTCGCACAATTTTCATCTTTGGTCAATTTTGGCTTTGTGTATTTGAAACTTTTACAATTTGAGACTTTAAACAATCTTTTAGTGATATTTTTGAAAAAATTAAAATCTAATTTTTATTTATTTTGAAGAAAAATATTTTTGGCTTTTTCAAAGTTTTTTTGAATTTTTTGAACTTTGGGGTAATTTTCAAAATTTGTGAAGTTTTTAAAAGACACACTTGTCACTAGTAGTGGCAAAATGTGGCCCAAATAATAAAACAACCCATATTAGCCCAGGCATCTAAATATGGGGCCCGTGTTTAAAAGCTATGAGTTAAATATGGGGCCCATATTTCAAAGCTATGAGTTAAATATGGGGCTCATATTTGAAAGCAAAAAATCAAATATGGAGCTCAATTTTAAAAGATACAAATCAAATATAATACTCATTTTAAAAAGTTATGAGTAAAATATGAGTTTTTTTTATATATACCTCGAATTGTAATACTTAATTTAGTAGAAAAATAATGGGTTGCCCAACCCATATTTGGTCCGCCCATATTTGGCCCGGCCCACATTTAACCAAACCCACATTTGGTCCAACCCACATTTAGCCCAACCCATATTTGACCCGCCCAAATTAGGCCCAGCCCATAATTTTGCCAGTGCTACTTGTCACCCCCTAACTTAGACTTTTGCATTGTTCTCAATCAAAAGGACTAAAAGCTAAGAAGAAAAAATAATAAGTGCGACAAATAAAGCAAGCCAATATTTAAAATGCAAAAAGACACTATATAACTCCAACACGCGACTCAAAAAAAAAAAAAAAACATCCGCATCGGGGGTGAGTTGACCTCTCTCTCTTCACTAAAAACTCATCTGACACCCTGTACGGGGTCCAATGCTCTCCTCGTCTCCCCCGTCCTCACATTGTAAACCAATAGTCAGAACAAGTTGGGACCAACCCCGTAGATAAGGGGGACACCTTGAGGCTCGTGATGACTAGGATGAATGATATCCTCGTGGATCCTAATCAAGCCGCAACATAATTGTCCCGACTTGGAGAGAACATCTCGGTGAAAATTATAAGGGCATGTTAAACCATAATCTCCCTTGACTTCTGTAATGCATAGGTCAGGCTCTAAATCGACCGAGACTCGAGTCCTCTCCTCGATAACATCCAAGGACTCAACTGACATAGGTAGATGGTCACGCATAAGGACTTCATCTATCCTATATTTACCTTCGCTCTCTTCGACATGATTACATGAGTCTAATAGTGATTGGACTTCGATAGGGAGGATCTCATCCCCCGGCCCGAATTCTTTTCACAATCTTCTAAGCTCATATCTCCTACCTTGATCTCTTGCTTACTTTCTAAGTCCTCTCTCACTCGATCAATCTCCAAATCCTCTCTCCCGCACTCAACTATGTGATGTCTCTCACTCTCCACATCAGTCACTCAACACGTCTTCTCGACCTCTATCTCAACTTCGGAATTATCTCTCGCATTTGATGTAACACGGCATACCCCTAAGATTTCTCTTGTGATTCATGTGATTTCTCTCGTGCTCATGTACTATTTCTTCCATAAGATTTGTCTCTTGTGATTCGCCCTCATCACCCTCGATCTTGGCGATGCTGAAGATATTTATTTCGAGGGTCATGTTCCCGAATGTGAGTTGTATTTTCCCATTGCGTGTATTAATAAGTGCATTAACAGTAACTAAGAATGGGCGGCCAAGGATAGTGGGAACATGATTACTCGATAAAACTGAGGGATCCTTGTCCCAAATGACAAAATCCATCGAGAAGTAAAAAGTGTCAACTTGAACAATCACATCCTCAACGACCCCCTGAGGTATCTTTACGGAACAAATTACAAGTTGGATAGTCATCATTGTAGGCTTAAGATCCCCCATGTCTAATTGCTTATAGATGGACTAGGGAAGAATGTTAACGCTTGCCCCTAAATTTATTAACGTTCTCTCAATTTGATTCTTCCCCCTGATGCATGTAATGGTAGGTGCACTCGGATCTTTAAACTTTTGTTTAATGTCGCTTAATAGTACGAAACTAATGTTCTGTATTCAAAACATATTTGTCTTTACCTTTAGCCTACGTTTCACCGTGAGTAAGTCCTTAAGAAACTTAGCGTACGCGGGAATTTGCTTCATGGTCTCGAGAAAAGGTGAACTAATCTTTACTTGCTTAAGAACATCTAACACATCATCATGATATGTGTCCTTGGAGTGGGGTACTAACCGTTGAGGGTATGGAGAAGCAATGGGAGGTTTCATAACCACCTCGAGCCTGATTGTGTCGTCATTACCACTCTTTCTCAAGGGGACATCTTTAGCCTCTTTCGTGCTGGGAGAAATATCTTTGTTATTTTCTCATCATGTGGAGGAGGTGATAAGTCAATAATTCCTCCACTACGTAGAGTGGTTACCTCACTACACTTCCCTTGATTAGCGTTGGAAGTGGATCTCTCAGTATGTTGACTTGGGCCGAAAATTTTCCCTTCTCTTGGATACTTAAGGAAGATTGTAACTTTGAAATATTCGCGTTTATATCGACAAACATTCGAGCTTTTTGAGAATTAGTTGCATTTTGATATTGTAGGGATTGATTAAAAGTATCCTAGGGATTTCTCCTCGATGGGGTGATATGAGGCGCAGAAGGTGTAGCTGTAACAACCCGCGTAATTTTGGGCTATTTTAATTAATTTGTGGAAAATAAAGGAAAATAAAGTTTTAGACAAAATTAATTTTATTTCTCAAATATGTTGGTTATTATTTTTAAAGGCAATAATTTCAAACGGTTTCAAAAATGGAGTTAAAACGGATTTTTAAATGATTTTTAAATGTTTTTAACTCTTGAAGTTGTTTTGACTTCCAACTCTTCATTTCTTTGCCTTATTTAAAGGAGTCTTTTGGATTCCAACTCTTCATTTCTTTGCATTATAAAAGGAAGTCGTGGACAACACTTTTAACCTACTTTTGGCACAAATTTTGGCAGCAAATATATTTTATATTCCTCTTCCTTTTATATACACATTGGCCCTTGAGATTTGTGAGTTCCAACCTTAGATTAGAGGTGTTCTTGGGGATATTTTATTGGAGGTTCTTTTGTAGATATTTTGTGTTAATCTTGAGTATGTGATCATTGGTTTCTCATCATGGTTTGAGGTATGGGGTTTTACACAATATGCTCCTTAAATCTCGCGAGTGTCATTCTCTTTGATTTCTTATTAATTGAACTCATATTTGAATTGTTAAATTCATTAAAATCTGGAAAATAATTGTTGAAATTATTTTGATTCATGTGGTATCATTATATTGTTGATGATCACGTTGTCATGAGATTTTAATATGGCACGGATGTTGGGCACCCGCCAAAATTCCTGTTTCCCGGGGTATGGCTTGATAAAGCATATACAGATGTGGTGAGGCTTGGTGACCCAGTTAAAGTGTTGTTGAGAAATTATATTGATAAATGATTTGAGATTTGCTTTATGATTCGACTATTAGTACTCGTGTTGTTACATTTTATTCGTTGCTAATCCGTATTTGTTGAGCATAATTCCTGTCATATTGTGTACTTCCACATATTTTCTTTTAGTGGCAGGTTAGCGCGGATTTTGGGGCACTATGTAGATTTATTTTAGCAAGGATTGTTTGGGAAATATTTATATTATTTTGATGTATAGAGCTTTGGAGATTTGTATTTTATTTTCGAGTTAGTTGTTGTATGTAATTCGAGATATTTGGTATTTAATTTGAAGAGATTGAGATTTGTAGTTTCTCTTTTGTTGTTGTGGGAATTAGATGCTCTATACCTTGTCACTTTTGGATTTGTTTTATCGCATTAGCGCTTGGTTCGCTCTCCCCTGATGGGCGAGGTGTTACAAATGATATCAGAGCTTAGGTATACGGCAACCCTCGGGGCTTGGGTTTTGGGTTCATTGCGTGGTTAGCAATTTTTGGAGATAAAATTTTTTAGGTGATATCGTGATAAGTTTCGAGATTAGAGGTGAGGAATTTATTTTTGGGAGACGTGATTTATTTTTGGAGTTAGTGTAGTGGCCTGATTTTGAGAGTTAGGCATTCGACGAATTTCGAGGGCGAAATTCCATTGTTAGTGGGGAAGTGTAACAACCCGCATAATTTTGGGCTATTTTAATTAATTTGTGGAAAATAAAGGAAAATAAAGTTTTTGATAAAATTATTTTTATTGCTCAAATATGTTGGTTATTATTTTTAAAGGCGATAATTTCAAACGGTTTCCAAAACGGAGTTAAAACGGATTTTAAAATGATTTTAAAATATTTTTAACTCTTGGAGTTGTTTTGACTTCCAACTCTTCATTTCTTTGCCTTATTTAAAGGAGTCTTTTGGATTCCAACTCTTCATTTCTTTGCATTATAAAAGGAAGTCGTGGACAACCCTTTTAACCTACTTTTGGCACAAATTTTGGCAGCAAATATATTTTATATTCCTCTTCTTTTTATATACACATTAGCCCTTGAGATTTGTGAGTTCCAACCTTAGATTAGAGGTGTTATTGGGGCTATTTTGTTGGAGGTTCTTGGACGTGCTTTTGTAGATCTTTTGTGTTGATCTTGAGGATGTGATCATTGATTTCTCATCATGGTTTGAGGTATGGGGTTTTACACAATATGCTCCTTAAATCTCGCGAGTGTCATTCTCTTTGATTTCTTATTAATTGAACTCATATTTGAATTGTTAAATTCATTGAAATCTGGAAAATAATTGTTGAAATTATTTTGATTCATGTGGTATAATTATATTGTTGATGATCACGTTGTCATGAGATTTTAATATGGCACGGATGTTGGGCACCCGCCAAAATTCCTGTTTCCCGGGCTATGGCTTGATAAAGCATATATGGATGTGGTGAGGCCTGGTGACCCAGTTAAAGTGTTGTTGAGAAATTATATTGATAAATGCTTTGAGATTTGCTTTATGATTCGATTATTAGTACTCGTGTTGTTACGTTTTATTCGTTGCTAATCCGTATTTGTTCAGCATAATTCCTGTCATATTGTGTACTTCCCCATATTTTCTTTTAGTGGCAGGTTAGCGCGGATTTTGGGGCACTATGGAGATTTATTTTAGCAAGGATTGTTTGGGAAAGATTTATATTATTTTGATGTATAGAGCTTTGGAGATTTGTATTTTATTTTCGAGTTAGTTGTTGTATGTAATTCGAGAGATTTGGTATTTAATTTGAAGAGATTGAGATTTGTAGTTTCTCTTTTGTTGTTGTGGGACTTAGATGCTCTATACCTTGTCACTTTTGGATTTATTTTATCGCATTAGCGCTTGGTTTGCTCTCCCTGGGCGGGCGAGGTGTTACAAATGATATCAGAGCTTAGGTATACGGCAACCCTCGGGGCTTGGGTTTTGGGTTCATTGCGTGGTTAACAATTTTTGGAGATAAAAATTTTTAGGTGATATCGTGATAAGTTTCGAGATTATAGGTGAGGAATTTATTTTTGGGAGACGTGATTTATTTTTGGAGTTAGTGTAGTGGCCTGATTGTGAGAGTTAGGCATTCGGCGAATTTCGAGGGCGAAATTCCATTGTTAGTGGGGAAGTGTAACAACTCGCATAATTTTGGGCTATTTTAATTAATTTGTGGAAAATAAAGGAAAATAAATTTTTTGATAAAATTATTTTTATTGCTCAAATATGTTGGTTATTATTTTTAAAGGCGATAATTTCAAACGGTTTCCAAAACGGAGTTAAAACGGATTTTAAAATGATTTTAACTCTTGGAGTTCTTTTGACTTCCAACTCTTCATTTCTTTGCCTTATTTAAAGGAGTCTTTTGGATTCCAACTCTTCATTTCTTTGCATTATAAAAGGAAGTCGTGGACAACCCTTTTAACCTACTTTTGGCACAAATTTTGGCAGCAAATATATTTTATATTCCTCTTCTTTTTATATACACATTAGCCCTTGAGATTTATGAGTTCCAACCTTAGATTAGAGGTGTTCTTGGGCCTATTTTGTTGGAGGTTCTTGGAGGTGCTTTTGTAGATCTTTTGTGTTGATCTTGAGGATGTGATCATTGGTTTCTCATCATGGTTTGAGTTATGGGGTTTTACACAATATGCTCCTTAAATCTCGCGAGTGTCATTCTATTTGATTTCTTATTAATTGAACTCATATTTGAATTGTTAAATTCATTGAAATCTGGAAAATAATTGTTGAAATTATTTTGATTCATGTGGTATCATTATATTGTTGATGAGCACGTTGTCATAAGATTTTAATATGGCACGGATGTTGGGCACCCGCCAAAATTCCTGCTTCCTGGGCTATGGCTTGATAAAGCATATACGGATGTGGTGAGGCCTGGTGACCCAGTTAAAGTGTTGTTGAGAAATTATATTGATAAATGCTTTGAGATTTGCATTATGATTTGACTATTCGTACTCGTGTTGTTACGTTTTATTCGTTGCTAATCCGTATTTATTGAGCATAATTCCTGTCATATTGTGTACTTCCCCATATTTTCTTTTAGTTGCAGGTTAGCGCGGATTTTGGGGCACTATGGAGATTTATTTTAGCAAGGATTGTTTGGGAAAGATTTATATTATTTTGATGTATAGAGCTTTGGAGTTTTGTATTTTATTTTCGAGTTAGTTGTTGTATATAATTCGAGAGATTTGGTATTTAATTTGAAGATATTGAGATTTGTAGTTTCTCTTTTGTTGTTGTGGGACTTAGATGCTCTATACCTTGTCACTTGTGGATTTAGTTATTTTATCAATAGTGGCGCTCCGTTCGCTCTCCCCTGTCAGGCGGGGTGTTACAGTAGCTTGCATGTGTGGGACTTGTGGGAAATGCATGGGCGGTGGTAGAGGAGGGGAAACATGTGAATGAGGATTCAACACAACATATTGTTGCCCATAATAAAACCCAGGATGGTTCCTCTATGAAGGGTTGTAAGAATTCCCATGAGGACCATTAAAATTATCCTTAAAATCTCCTACATCTCCCACTTGCTCTGGAATCATAACTTTGTAGGTGGATATTATCGGGCATTCCTCTGTTAAATGTCCCTCCTCATAAGTTATACACACCCTCTCCCTCGGTGCTCGATTGGATCCAGGTGTTTCTCTTGCCCGTGATTCGATGACATCTTTTAATCGTTTTTTATGTTAGCTTATTCTAAGTTTCCACTCGGCTTCCTTGTCCAATTGATAGAGTCCGGACGTAGAAGGAGTCGTGGACGTTTGTCGATCTCGGGTTTGGGCATTAGGATCGGATGTGTCTCACGCTTGAGTAGTCTCTGCGACACCTAAAATGGGCCTCTGCATTGTTGTCGTTTAACCCAAAAAATTCTCCATCGCTTATAGTCTCAATGAGTTGTTTGGAAGCTATACTTAGCTCTTGGTGGATGAAAGATATAAGACGATATTTCTCAAAACCATGATGTGGGCATGTGTTGACTAACTCGATGAAACGTTCCCAACACCGATCAAATGGCTCATTTTATAGTTGTTGAAACGTTTGAATTTGAGATTTGATGGAATTCGTTCGATATTGATGGAAGAATTTCAAAAGAAATTTGTTTTGCATATCTCTCCATGATCCGATTGAGTTCGATGATAAATACCATAATCAAGTCTTAGCTTTATCCTTTAAAGAGAAAGGAAAAATTTTTAGGCGAACGACATCTTGAGTGCAACCTTGATTGCTAAACGTATCACATGCCTCTTGGAACTCATGGATGTGGAGATAAGGTTTCTCCGAATCTATATAGTGAAAGGTGGGAAGAATTTGGATCATCCCATTACCAAAGTGAAATTGTCCCACATTCTGCGAAAGTAGATGCATCCCAGAGTGACGGTTCACTCGGGGTATAAGAGGTCCCTCATGGGATGATACGGCATCTCAGCCTCACCCATAAAACTAGCGTTATCTGCCACCTATCTCTCCCCAATTGACTCGGTATCCTCACTTGGTTCCCTAGAAGTCTGACTCGTAATAGGATTGGGCGGTGCAGGAGTTGGAACCCAAAATTGCGGAGCGTTAGGAGTGTGTGAACTACCGGGGTTGTACTATACTATTAGATTCTTGTGAATGCAGGTACGAGTGGCTTGAGGAGTTTGTTACAGATTTTGCATGAAAGGACTAGAGAGATGCTATATTTTTTTTACTTTTTACATTTCTGAATTTATATTTGATTTTTGCTTTTTGCTTTTTGCTTTTATGATTTTTTTTGGCTTTTTAAGAATTAGAGATAATTTTTTTAATTAAATCGACCTAACCTAAAAGTCTACCTAGTCCCCAGCAACGGCGCCAAAAACTTGACGCGACTTAAAAAATGTTTCTAGTGCGCGGTTGTATCAACTCAAGTGTAAGTCGTTCGCTCAAGTATAAAACCGATAAAATCGGGTATTGAACACAGGGAATAGGATAAATGCTCATGACGACGAATAAGGAAGATAATTAACCGCTAAGTGACTGTAGAAAAAGAAGGAAAAGATAATTGATTTGAGTTCCGTTAACTAACCAAAATAAGTAAATTTAAAATACTCAATTAATTACACATGCAATAATAATGAATTGGTTTTAAACTTTATGAGAAAATAGGATTAGAGAACACTCCCCCGAGCCGGCGGTAATTTCATAGAACATAAAAGCTTCAAAAATCTAATTCTTCATTCCAAGAGACATCAAACACTCTTTAAGCATTCGACATATGAGGACTTTACTCTGCACAATATCAAATCAAAAATTAAATTTGACGAGGGAGAAAAATTATCAAGATGCCAGTTGCACCCTTAAACATTCCGGTTACCTAGGGCAAACGGAATTAAATACCTACAACCTTTATCTCGATAAAGTTCAAACCTTGGAATGATAAATTACTTTTTATTCACTTTTAAATCCATATGCGTTACCTAGGTTGGGTTCATGTACCCTAACTCGCTGAAAATTTAGCCTAACATGACTATGTAAGAAATACACGAAGTTTTAACATTGCATGGAAGGAAATTCATGATTAAATTAATAATAAGCATGCATGAGATATTTAGATATCTAGAAAATTGAAGAAACATGAAGGAAAAAGAGACATGCAAAACAATATAGAGCAACAAACTTGGTATTGAAATCTTGAAGTTTAAATCTTCAATTATGCATGAGCAATCTAAAAAATTCAAAACTAGATTTCCTCTCTTTATTCTCCTCTAATTTTCTATGAAAAAATAACTAAAAAATAAGTCTAATTCTAGCTATCTTGTTACATTCACGTCTTTGCAATAGTCCTTTTCTTATATAACTCTTAGAACTAATAGTAAAGAAAAAAAAAATGGGCATCAGACCTCCGAACCGGTTCACCCCCAAAACGGTTCGAGGTGGCATTCGAATTTTCCTACTGGTTTTGTCTCTCTTTTCTTCTTTTAGGACTTAGATTTACTGATTTTTTAAAAATAAAAATAAAATAAAATTTTGAGCTGATTTTTTTGACATGAGCCGTTAAAATGCTTAAATATCACATAAAAAATCAACTCCATTTTTTTTAATGCTTTAAAAAAATTGGTGTGCGCCAGCACTGTGCAAACTTACTCTGCACAGGAGTCTCTCTCTCTCTCTCTCTCTCTCTCTCTCTCTCTATATATATATATATATATATATATATATATATATATATATATATATATATATATATATATATATATATATATATATATATTAGGGTATGTCCGTGCCTGAAGGCACGACGTAAATTTTCGAAAGTGTACGTCGTTGATTGGACCATACGTCGTATTTACATACATATAAACAGACAGACACAGTGTTTAGGTACATACATACATATACCGTGGTACGAACCTTTTATGTTAAAATTATGATAACAAAATAACAATTGACCCAATTTAATTTCAATACAAATAAGTTAAAATATATACATATACCTTGGTATAATCCTTTTGTGCTAAAATAAAGCACGATGAACACTTCTAAAAAATGCGTCGACTGAGACTTGTAATAATAATTTTTTTTATAAAATACATAAATGTGTACACGATTTAGAAAATTTGGACAGAATTTCCTCTATTTATAAGACTATCCACCTGTTTAGGAAACCAGAACTACTCGGCTATACAAATAGTCCATCCCGAATATTATATAAACCAAATCATTATTTGCAACTTTACCAACAAAATGATTATAAAAATAATACTTAAACACATTAATAAATTTTCAATCTAATAAAAAGTATAAATCGTCAATTGATTAAACTCCTCGTGATACATTTGTAATGGAGGCGACATAGGGCTCAAAGCTAAACATGGTCCCAAACTCAGGCATCTAATTGACACGTTCTCCTCGTATTTGTCATAATCTAAAAATTTAACAACAAAAAATAGACCTGTTAGTTTGAACCATAATAAATATAAAAAAATTAACTTAATGTCTAAACAGTGAGTACCAAAGGTAAACATGATTAACTAAATATCTAAACAATGAGTACTAAAAATCTAGATAAAGAAATAATATAAACCATACTAACATAAGCTAGATAAAGTTTATAAATAATATAAAGCCTTTTCCTATTAAATCCAAAACATATTATAATAAAACATACATGTCATGGACCAATACTTCATAGATGGACTTCCACAATATCACTAACTACATTGTTGCATTAATAATATCTACAAAATACAAACATAATGTAAAAGAAATAATAATATTTCATGTTTTTAAAACATAAATCCATAATTTGTTCACTAACACAAAATATCTTTTATCATGTAATTCCTACTTTGTTCACATCTAAGACAATCTTGGCATTCAATCTCGACTTTAATGGAAAGGAGCTGAAAAGTTAAAATAAAGAAAACTAATAAACATGGTGTATGATTAGCTACTGTTGTATAGGCGTGTTAATTCCACGGTGATAATTGTCATTGGGTAATAGTACTTATGGTATGGTATGTGTACCTGTTCAAAGAAATTGAGTGGGTTAGTCTGGAGTTCCAATTTTTTTATTTATAGTTCTGATAAATAAAGTATTAAAAATAATCAACTAATGTCTCAGTCAGATGGAAGACGGTGTCGGGAAACCCAATGTGGTTAGAGATGAAGGAATGATGAAACCTAATATATAAAGATTTAATGTTAACTCCAACATAGTTAACATTCAAAAAACTTAATATATAAAGATCTAATGTTAACTCCAAGACAACCTTTTTCTTGGGAGAAAATATGCAGACCAACAACAATAAAAATTAAAATTTTGTAGCTTACAATGCTGATAAGCTGAAACAGAAGAACATGTTTCAAGTCAATATAAACTAACATATAAATGAGCATGTTGCAAAATCACCTCGTGTTGTTGGGGAGCAACCACTACCATAGTGTTGTGAATTATCAGAAAATAAAAAATTGACTCAGTGTTATGAGCAGACTATCATAAGAATCATCAGAAAAAAAATACTCACTTAGTTTAAAACATTACCTCAGTGTGTGTGAGAGAGAAATATGATGCTAAAAGTATACGCGAGTCACATGTCCCAACCATCTCGTTTTGTTCTTATCTTCTGTAAAGTAAATGAAATCGAGTCCATGGAGCCCAAGATTGGTTGAAGCGGTTATTTTTGGGTGCAGTGCATCCCGATTATCATAGCAGATGACATTGTTTTACCATTTGTCGATGTAATCCCATGGGAGGACATCGGGGTGTACATCGCAGAGAAGGACGTTCCCGATTTAGACACCATTCCTACATAATGAAATACCCCGTATTTTTATGCTATAATTAATTTGGGGATTTATTAAATTAATGTGAATTAATTATTTAATAAAGATTCGGAAATTAATTATGTTATAATTATTAACGTGATGAGAGTTAGTAATTATGGAAAATCTGTTAAATATTACTAATGAGCAAAGTAATATATAATATTGGTCATAGTAAATGTCACGAGTGAATAAAATGACACTTTTGGAAATTTGAGTCGGGACGCGCCCGTGTCGCGTCGGGACTAAATATTGATAAATAAAAGTGAAAATATTATAAATTGCTCGTATAGTCGTTTTGAGTGCGCCAACGTGTACGGAAGGGTCAAGATAGTCAGAAAAGTGTACCCGGGGGTTTAGTTTGGGTCTCGGGGCGTTTTTAGGCTTAATTAGTACCCCGGGAGGGCATTTTGGACATTTTACATTTTTGGGTAATTAAACCCACGAAAATTCATGGGATATATCAGATGTCTAAGTTTGTCTTCTAGGGTTCGAACAACCAAAGACAAGTGAAGGCCATAGGAAAGGGAAGGAGAGGCTTTTCCAAGCAATCTAAGGCCAACGTTTCACCCGGTTGCACCGCCACCACCACCAACGCGTAGATCGCGCGACGGGGAACGCAACCACACCAAATTCGTCACCAAACTAGAACGTCAAAAATCCTAGGCAAGTGTTTATCTTTCTTATTTCGTTAATGCATCACTCATGTTAGTCTAGGGATGATTAGGATGAGTTTTATGGAAGAAAACCCATATTTGAGATAGGAAATCGCATGTAGTAATGGTTTAAATGTTATTCTGGAAACCCCTTCACATGTAGAGGATTAAACCATGAAATTTTGATGTTTTAGAAGAAGAAAATTTTGGAAAAGATTTATTAGAACCATGTTAAAGAGATTTCTAGGGTTCTTGAGATTTACATGAATTTTGGGCCTGTTGATCCATGATTATTAATGGAAATTTGCATGATTTACGTAAAAGATGTATGGAATGGATTTATATTATTAGTAGTATAAATTTCTGGACGTTTGGGGATGAAAAGTTTGGATTTGGATGGAGTTATGTGAGAAAACCTGTAACTGGTAACTGCAGAATTCGCCATACCTGCTTGATCGATCGATCGAGCCAAGAGCTTCGATCGATCGAAGGTTCGATCGATCGAGCCCCAGACGTCGATCGATCGACCCATTCTGGTAGACTCATATTTTCCCTTTTAAATTAGTTGAATTCAATTTAATGAGAAATAATTCTTGGACACCCTTATTAAAATGTTTTGGGATATAAAGAAGACCAGTAGGACATATGAATAATTTTGGAACCTTAATGTAAGACGAGAGTTGTAATTTAGAATACTTACATTTAAGGGACGATGAAACTAGGTTTTAAAGGGAGAGACGCGTAAGATAGTTACGATGGAACATAAATGAATACCTACTGAATTTTACACTTCAAAGGATAGAGTCCACGAGTATTACGTAGTAGGTTGGAAAAAACCACTCGAATTAAAGTTAGAAATGAACCGTTATACGTGATAACTAATACTGGGAAAATCAGGATAAATGTCGTGATTATGGGTTATGAGGTGAACCTAAAATTAATATGATAAAAGTAGTATATTTATATGACTGTGTGTATGCATATATTATATACATGTGAAAATCATGCCCGCGCTACTTGCTATCCCCGAGGTTACCGCGCTAGGACAGTCTTATCTCGAATGGCCCTTCATGGGGGATATTGACTCGTACCCTAGAAGATAGGAATCCTAGGTACGGGCTATCCGATCGATAGTCGGACGGTCCTAAGAGACGTGAGGGTATGTACTGACCTCTTGGACTTGAAAACTATGCTTCGCCTCAATATTGTTGTGTATGTGTTAAACAGTTCGAGAGTGATTCTGAACTTGTATTTCCCTTAGTACGAGAGATACGGGGATTGGATAGCAGAGTATGCCTGCACCATAATTTTTATGTGGGGTGCTGTTAGAATATATATATTATATGAGTATTTAATATATATATATATATATATATATATATATATATATATATATATATGAAATTCTGAAATTTGGAAAACTGCCTACTGTGTTATGGTAAGTAAGACATGTATAATGACTCAAATTGGAAATACTTGTTTTGAAAAAGTGTAATGGAACACTGGGAAACTTTATTAGCAAATAAGGTTTAAATGAGAACTTTGTGATCAAATGAAGTTATTTTCTTAAACAATTATATTCTTCGGTTTTGAATCTGACGAGTAATTTAAGATAAGTTAAACCATTGGGAAGGTTAGTGCGATAGGCGTGCACATTAGTCCTGGGTGATTCCCTAGTATATGATAGGAGATAATTGGTGTGAGGTTAGAAGAATCCAATCAATGATTACCACATAAAGATATATAAGATTAGTGACCTTAATCAAATCGTTGTGATAAATAATAGGGTTGACTTGAGCATATTATTTTTGGTACATTAATATGATAAGCTCCTGTCGTGATGAAATAATAATTGAACTTGGTCGTATGTTTTACCTTCGGGAAATGGCTGAATCTTATGTCGTTACCTTAAATCTTGGAGAATTATTGCATTGAGAATTTCATAAAATAATAATAGGTCGTTAGTGACTAAATCGTGTTAACGTTCGAAAATGCCTTAGGATTGGTGATATAAAATGAATTGATTCAGATTATGAACATGTATCTTGATATAACTCTTGGAGAAATATAGGTTGGTAATTATATTCGAATTTTGTGAGAAGCACTTGGATGGGCTTAATTAGCATTTATTTCTTGGACATCGAGCATGACAAGATTTTAGTGTGACAGATGACTCTTACATTTGATTGTGTATACACCTTTAAAAAAATTATTATAAGTTTACGAAAGTTATCCATAAAGCCATGGAGGATATGAGTATTAGGGTGTTGATGAATCATTATCATACATGTTCACTTGTGGAAAAACCTTGGAGATTAGCACCATGAATCGCAAAACTTGTCTTAATATGATCTCTGCGGATTGTGTCGTAAAAATGATGGTAAGTGCTAAGTTGTGAGCTTGGGAGAACTCAGAGTAACTTGATGTTGTATCGATATTTAATGAATAACTCTTGGAATGAAGTGTTAGGATTGATCATAGAACCCTCTTGTCCTACTAATACGATGGGGATAACCCTAGTAAAAAGAAATCATTATTTGCCTAGAATAACCCTTAGTGATAGTACAAGGTGAGGAAAGATCCTACCTATAAGATTAGAAGCACCAGGTTTGACTAAAGTGTGATATTCAGGATTGCATAAGATGTTGCTAAGAGTTAGGAAGTTGTTGGTAAATTCAAATGTTTGAGACTGTGAATATGTGTTAAACTTGAAAATTGAGGTTATATACCACGTATTGAAATTTGGAGACCTAGGTATGATGGATCGGCTATTTATGATAAAAGATAAGAAGGGTGATCTCGCGTGAAATTGGCGCAATATGTACAAATATAAAAGTGTAGCCCATAACATTAGTCATAAGGAGGAAACCCTTGTGTTTTAACTTCCCAAAAGATTTAGTTTATACTTCAGTAAGGATGGAAAATTTGCGTAGGATCATTCAATGTACATAGGAGGAACATTAGTCATAAGTGGTGAACCTTAAGATCACTTAGGGGTTCGTACTTTGTGAAGAACATTCGATGCCAAAATTTGATTGTTATCCTTTCGTTTTGTAAATCACTTAACTCGTTGTGATTCCATATATTTTCTTTGACACCGGTAATGGGAAGTTGTTATTCGATTGAGATCTGGATGTGACACTACATAAGCTCAGTAGTGGTGCAGATTAGGTCGGTTGTGGCTGATGTACCACGGTAAATTAGTACGCACTTCGTTGGAAGAACCCTTATATTTTCATCAGTTTATGTGTACGCG
This sequence comes from Sambucus nigra, assembly GCA_949130495.1. Taxonomy (NCBI): domain Eukaryota; kingdom Viridiplantae; phylum Streptophyta; class Magnoliopsida; order Dipsacales; family Adoxaceae; genus Sambucus; species Sambucus nigra. The sequence goes on along the minus strand of OX422218.1, from coordinate 180,173,381 downwards.
TGGTTACTCATAGTTTGCATGTGTAAATTGGTTCTCTTAGGTTAACGGACAAGTTTGTTAACCGATAGAACTAGTTACAATTGGAGTTACAATACGTTTCAGTCATAGGTTCAAGAATACGATTTAAGAATTACGTGGATATCAGAATTAATGAAATCTTAAGTGCAGATGTTACACTCCATCATGAGATATGTGAATGAGGATGTAGTTACTCACATGTGTAATTTGAGTTATAATGACTAGGATGCTTCGAGGTTAATATGAAGATCTCATGGGAGATTTCGGTCTTTTAGGCCAATGTGATAATGTGACTGTCTTAAGATTGCCAATATGAATGACTAGGTAGTGTTAAATATGTATTAACCTAGTCTTGACGTGATTCGAAATTCGAGAAAACATAGATTTGTAAATTCTAACATAGGAATAATTCATGATGACGAATTGATTAATGATGACATGATGTTTGAGGAATACCGACTGTTTCAAAAATTTGTTGGGTGAATAAGTTAGGCATGCTTGGGTATTATTAATAAAGACCTTAATGTCCACCGATATTGGGTTAAATTGATGATAATTAACGTGGATGAAATCTATGGGTTTTAACTATACTCGAGAATTAGAAATTGTTCGCTTAGATGACCGAATAATTAAGATGGATGAGTTAACAATTTCGAGGATGAAATTTCCTAAGGAAGGAAGAATGTAATACCTCTCCCTAGATAAATAAGTATTTAAGGATAATAGAAATACTTTATTCAAAGTAAAATTTGAAGAATAAATATATAAGGGAATTATGCCAAAATGGCACGAAAAGTGATACATTATGAAAAGTAATTATGGAGAAAAAGAATCCCCACGTTACATGGTTCGCATGAATGCGCATTTAAGACCTAATATTCTTAGTAAGTATGTTGGTTAAGTTTGATGCAAAAATTCCAATGAATGATTGTGACACGGTCATGCTTAATATAACGTGACTTTTGTCCGCATGTGTCGCGCAGGACGCGAACTTGCGCGATTTTTGTACAACGTTTTATTTGGGTTAAAAATAGTTTGACCATATTTATGGGATGCTAAAAATAGGCCTAAGAGTTCCATGGGGTCAAAAGTCAAAAAATAAATAAATAAATAAAATATTATTATTTTCCATCAAAAATTAAAAGTTCTCAGAAAATTCTGAAAAATTTCACATTGACTTAGAATTTAATTTGGAGCAACTTTCTCTTCTTCGACAGCCCTAGAAAAAATTATTTAGACCCATTCTTAATAAATTTTTGGTCCAAATTGGGTAAAATTTCTTTGTTGAACACATTTGTTTTCCTTGAATTCTTTATTCCCTCAAGCCTAGAGTTGTCCCACCACCTTATCACATGTTGGTTGTAAAGTTTGGTATGTTTGAGTGGTAGGGAAGGCTTCACATGGGTTATATGCGTCTTCTGAGTTGGCATTTTCTATTATAAGAGAGATTTACAATTGGCATTCATTCCCATCAGATTATGGTCATTTCTCTCACTCCCTTATGCTCTCCAATACCAGTAGCCATGTCCAAATTCCTAGGTGCCCCTATACCACCCTTAAACCACCATTAAACAACCATGTTTTGGCTTAGAAACACCTTATTTCCTCAAGTATAATCATATACATTATGTTGCACTGCACCAAAATGGGTAAATTGGCACCCTTCCAACGGCTAGCCTTGTCACGATCAATGACCGTGATAATCCTTATAATATTATCACGGTCAAGGACCGTGACACATCCATGACCAATGTCCCAATGAAAAACCCTTTTCCCTTCTTCTTTTCCCCCGTCGTTTCTTCCTTCATTTTTTCTCTCTCTCTCTACGCTGCTCTCCCTCTCTCTCTCTACTTTCAGGTTAGTTTTCTCTCTCTCTCTCTCTCTCTCTCTCTCTCTCTCTCTCTCTCTCTCTCTCTCTCTTTATTCCATTTATATATATATGTGTGTGTGTGTGTGTGTGTATGTATATATATATATGTGTGTGTATGTGTGTGTGTGCGTGTGTGTGGTGGGTGGGGTGGGGGTGGGGAGGGGGTGGGGCAGGGTGGGGGAAGGGGTCGGGTAGGGGAAGGGGTCGGGTAGGAGGCAGGGATGGGGGGTTGTTTGTGCGTGTGTGGTGTGTGTGTAGTGGTGTATGTGCGTATGTGTGTGTGTGTGGTGGGGGAAGGGGGTGGGGCAGGGTGGGGGAAGGGGGTGGGGCAAGGTGGTGGGGAGGGGCAGGGATGGGTGGGTGGGTGGTGGGATAGGGGTGGGGGATGCGTGTGTGTGTGTGTGAATGTGTGTATGTGCTCGTGTGTGTATATGTGCATGTAGTGTGCGTGTTTGTGTGTAATGTCCCTTGTAAACGAATTGATTGGTTATTAATTTTTTAATAAATTAATATATGATTTCCCCTCATTGTAAATTAGTAAATTAATATATAATTAGTTATGAAAGAAGGATTGCCCCTCATTGTAAATTAGTAAATTAATAATTGTATACTTTAATTGTTAGTTTAATTGATGAAAATAATTAATTGAGTAGATGAATTAGAAGGAGTACGGGATACACATTTGTTGTTGACATTGATGTTGGATTATAGAGGATCGATGTTGGGGGTTTGTTAGTTTTAAAAGTGGCATGACCACTGGATTATTGTCCATATGGGGGCGGGATTTTTCAACTTTTTTTAAAAATTACTTTGTATATCGAACAATATATATATAGTATGATAATTAAATGAAACATACTTGAAATTACATATAGTGAGCATAGATACTAGCCTTCTAGTTCTTATGCGTACGCATTCAATAACCCTTACACCTGTTCGAGAGTCATTACCCCTGTAATGAGATCTCTCGAATTGTCCCGTTTGGACAGTTTGGGACTGCATAACTTCTGTATATTATTCTTAGTGGCTTAAAGTTGTTACTTTTGGAGGAAGTTCTGCAGTCGTATCCTAATGTTCTCTGGGTACATACTAGATTGACAAGTGTGGCTGTTATTTCAATTTATCAATTGAAATAACACTCACACTTGCCAATCAACATCGTGTACTTGGAGAACTATGGGGATATGCTGCCGATTTTTTTTGAAATCGTAACAATGTGCATGAGCTGTTAAGTATATTACAGAAAAATGTGGTCTTGAATGGGATAGGACCACTCATCCTTTAGAGGAGATGGAGGAAATAGAAATTTCTATTATAAATTGAATTTGAATATAAATAAGAAATAATTAAATGAAACATACTATAAGGAAGACACAAGCTCAAAAGTGTCTCAAAAAGTATTGAAATATTTTCATGGATAGCGAAGGCAATGACTTGGCATGCTAGGGCAGAAGTAGGGGGTAATATCATGCATCATCCTATTGATTCTACTACCTGGAGGAGGAGGAATTATGAGTATCCCGATTTTGCTCGAGAACAACGCAACATTCGTTTGGCTATATCAATAGATGGTTTCGATCCATTTGTAAATCTAATCACCAATCAGAGTATATGGCCAGTGATCCTAGCCCCACTCAACTTCCCTCCTTCACAGTGTATGAGACTTGAATTTTCGATGATGGATTTGTTGATACTTGGGCCAAAGACACCAAGTGATGACATCGACGTCTACCTGGATCCTTTAGTAGAAGAATTAAATGAGTTGTGGTAAAAGGGTGTGCAATCATTTGACTCTTTTAGAAAAGAAGAGTTTACGCTGAAAGCTATGTTGATGTGGGAAATTCATGATTTTCCAACTTATGGGACATTATCCGGTTGTGTAGTACATGGTTATTTGGGGTGTCATATTTGTGGAGAGGATACTGAATCTCTTCGTCTATCCTTTAGCTCAAAAAATGTATACCATTGCCACAGGTGGTTTTTACCCCCAGCTCATAGTTTCAGATTTGATAAAGGTTCCAATTTTTTATTGGGTGGGGTTGAAAATAGGCTATCGCCGAGACAACTTTCGGGTTCAGAAATTTAAAGTAAATCTTCTGAATGTGACCCTAATATGCCAGGTAAGAATCCCAAATTTAAGAATGTCAAGCATAAGAAGAACCCAACTGGGAATGAAACTGAGACAAGAAAGGCATAGTCTAGGAGGTCAATTTTGTTTGACATGCCTTATTGGAAGAATAACCCGGTGCACCATGTATTGGATGTGATGCATGCAGAGAAGAACTTCGATGAACATATTGTGGGCACTTGCCTTGGGGGGAGTCATTCGAAGGATGGAGAAAATGCACGAAAAGACCTTAAATCGTTGAAACTTAAGACACAACTATGGTTGAAAGAAGATAGTAGGGGAAGGACAATAATTCCCCCTGGTGCGTTTACTTTGATGAGTGGGGAAAGGAAGGTTCTTTTAGACCCAATATATAATTTGAAGGGCCCATCTACTTTTTTGTCCAACTTGCAAAGGATTGTGAATTATGCTACTCATGATTCACATAAGTGTAAGTCCCACGATTGGCATGTGATCATGCAATTGGTTCCTCTATTGTTTAAGAATTGTTTCTCCAAGCACAAGGATTTGTGGAGGGCTATTATACAAATTAGTATTACCTTCTCACTCACTACACCAAATATGTCGAATTGTCACGGTCATTGACCTTGACAAGTTCAACTTGTCAAGGTCAATGATCGTGACAATTATGGGCGAGACAACTTTTTTTGTCAAGGTCATATCACGGTCATGGATCGCGATAAGCTCGTTATAATTGTCACGGTCAGGGACCGTGACAAGTTTTGTCACGGTTAATAAAAAATTATCACGGTCATTGACCGTGACATGTCCGTGATAAGTTTTATTTATCACGAACTTGTCATGGTCAATGACCGTGATAATTCTGGGCAGAATTGAAAAAAAATCTACTAGGCAATATGGCCACTGCCACTGTCCTGCAGTATATTTGTACCTATTATAGAAATGTTGTACCTATTCAAACATCATATATCTAAATAAACTAGAGATAATGAAAATATGCATTCAAAATAAAAACAATATGCATCACGATATAATCCAAATATAATTCAAATGTACCAACTTAAAAACAATTCAAATGTACCAACTTAAAAATAATACAATTAAATTCAAATAATGTCACTACATGTCTTGGGTAAGGTTAAATCCGAGGAGGTGAGTAGGCCACACGATATACAAATTGACACACCCACTGATATACATCGTGTCGCATTGTTTGCGCAACCACAACGGGGAGTTCTCTTTCCCGAGTATCACATGCGTGATGAGCACCTTCGACTCGATGTCTTGAAGCTCACGTCCATGAACTAGTCCACCCTGGATGATATTCGGGTCCCTCAACCCCGCCCTATCTTCTATCCATCAAATATGTCCAATATAAGCACGCTCGGCCAACCAAGGGTCGACATCGATCGGTCGAAGGGAGCCAAATAGGGAAGTGGATTATCAAAGTCCGCACGTGCCGGCGATGAAGCAGTGAGGTCCACATCCTCGTCCTCTCGCACCTCGTCCTCCCACACTTCCTCCCCCACAACCTTCTCCTTCCATTTACACTTGCATTTTTCGCCGCCCAACAAACGCTTCATGAATGAGAAGATATCTTGGACCGTAGCCTCCAAAGGGGACAGCTTCGCATCATGCGAATCCACCGTTCGAGTCAACCCGGTGTCGCTCATCTCCAATCCGATGATCCTAGATTTGGACACCCGCGAGCTCACCCCCCTTATCCTCCCCTTACGATCAGAGACAAGCACTTGGATGAGTGCATCTGTGGACAAAGATGCCTTGTCGGCATCAGACTGCAACTCATGCACTTCCTTAAGCTTTGCCTGAAATGACAAAAGGCACATGATTAGTAAAATAAGTAAATTAAAAATTATAACGTAATTAACAAAAAGTAAACTGTTGGATTACTTACAATCGTGACCGCGAGGCTCGAGTACACCTCCTTGTCCTTCCACGTCTTCGTTCGAAGAGCCACATAAGTATCGAGCCTATGTGGCCTACCCCCGGGGCCACTCCCTGTCCCCTAAAATAAAATAAAGTAAAATTAGTATCGTCCCTGCAAAGTAAAATAATGCAGAATAATATATTTCTGTAGTTATAGAAAAATTAAATCTTACCATCATCCTATGCTCCACCTCGGCGTAAGACGTCCGGTCAGAGTAGTGCACGTCCGTATTTTTTTCCCGATTTTCCCTCCCTGATTGACGAGATGCCAATTGTCGCTCCCCGATCTCATTGTCAATGAAATTTTGCCATTATGCCAATGAGACCGACTCCTTCGGCGGGACGGGTTCACGCCTTTGGATAATGGACTCTCGTGTCTTCCCAAAGTACCGAGTCCGCATATTTTTCTTCCACGTCTTATGTTGCTCCCTCAACTGCTCCAAGACAGAATCGCGTAGCTTTGGATCCAGGCTGAATTGTTCCTGTCCAAAAATACAATGTTAGTTGCAAATAAATATAAATATAAAATGAAATTGAAATAAAAATTGAAATATTCATATGAATATAAATATAAATATAAATACATTACCTGTAGTGCCACCCAAACAGCTAACTTGAGCTCATATGGCACCTCCTTCCAACTAATGTACCCCGGGCCGATGATCGTCTTTACTAGCTCGAGGGATCTCGCTAATATCCCCGACTTGTTCTCGATGGCCATCCCCAATTTTCCATATTTGGGGAGCTTAGTGGTCGAAGAGCCCTCGTCGCCTCCGCTACCACCGAGCCCAGACGACATCATCATAACAAGCATCATCATCCTCGCCTTAATACCTGAATGAGACATTTGCTGTAAAAAAATGTTATTAGTACATATCAAAATGAATTAAAAGAAGACATTACGCAAATAAACTAACAATTAATTCGTTTACAAGGGACATTACGCACAAACACGCACATACACGCACATTACACACACATATACACACACGCTCATATACACACACACACGCGCGTGCACATTCACACACACACACACACACGCAGCCCCCCCCCACCCCCACCCCCACCACCCCCCCATCCCTGCCCCCCACCCCCATCTCCTCCATCTCCTCTAAAGGGTGAGTTCAAGTATGTTTCATTTAATTTCAAGTATGTTTCATTTAATTATCATACTATATATATTGTTCGATATACAAAGTAATTTTCAAAAAAAGTTGAAAACTCCCACCCCCATATGGACAATAATCCAGTGGTCAAGCCACTTTTAAAACTAACCAACCCAACATTAATCCACTATAATCCAACAGCAATGTCAACAATACATGTTTATCCCGTACTCCTTCTAATTCATCTACTCAATTAATTCATTTCATTAATTAAACTAACAATTAAAGTATACAATTATTAATTTACTAATTTACAATGAGGGTCAATCCTACTTTCATATGAAATGGGCACTAATTATTAATTTACTTTCATATAAAACAATACAATTAAAGTTACAATTAAAGCACACTTGCACACACACACACACCCCACCACCCGTGCCCCCCTCATCCCACCACACACACACATACACACACCACCCCTTGCCCCCCACCCAGCCCCCCTGTCCCTCCCCCTCCCCCCACCACACACACACACGTAAACGCACACACACAAGTGCACACACACCCAACTCCACCCCCACCACCCCCAGCCCCCTCCCCCCACCACACACATATATACACACACATACACACACATATAGAAATGAAAGAGAAAGAGAGGAAAAAAACATACCTTAGAGAGAGAGAAAGCGAGCTCGAAATCGCTTAGAGAGAGAAAGAGAGGGAAAACCAAAAGGGTGAGAAAAAAAGAAAGTGTAGGGTTTTTTTTACTGAAGAAATTGTCACGGACATGTCACGGTCAATGACCGTGACAAGTTCATAAGATTTTCACGATTATTTATCGTGACAAGCCCGTGACAACTGTACTTGGCATGGACTTCTCATGGTCATTGACCGTGACAAAGGCTTGTCATGGTCTTGTCACGGTCAATGACCGTAACAAGGCTGGTCAGCTAAAGGGTGCCAATTTTGCCTTTTTGGTGTAGTGACTCTTGTGTGAGAAGGTAGTCAATCGAGAACACATAGTGACCGCAAAATTGGCAGTGAACGAAGCGATTTGTGTCTTGAAGAAGTACTTCCCCCAAGCATTCTTTGACATAAGTGTTCACTTGTTGGTACACCTATGCGATGAAACACTTCTTTGTGGCCCAGTTAGATATCGGTAGATGTATCTGTTTGAAAGATTGATGAAAGTTTTTAAAGATTACGTCAAGAATACGCGATACATTACAGGATCAATTGCAGAGGAATACATCACCGTAGAGTCATAAATATATACTCGGGAATATATGCCTGACTCGACTAGCGTTGATGACACTGATGAGTTCGTCGATGATGGTGATCATGTGATGGGAAAATGAGTGAAATTAATGAGTTTGCAACATGAACAAATATCTCGTTATTTATTTGACACACATGAAGATGTCGAAGAATGCCTAGGCTCCCCAAATATAGCAAATTGGGGATGGCCATCGAGAACAAGTCGGGGCTATTAGCGAGATCCCTCAAGCTGGTAAAGATGATCATCGGCCTAGGGTACATTAGTTGGAAGGAGGTGCCATATGAGCTTAAGTTAGCTGTTTGGGTGGCACTACAGGTAATGTATTTATATTTATATCTATATTCATATGAATATTTCAATTTCGATTTAAATTTCATTTCATATTTATATTTATATTTATTTGCAACAAACATTGTATTTATTGGACAGGAACAATTCAGCCTGGATCTAAAGCTACGCGATTCCGTCTTGGAGCAGTTGAGGGAGAAACACAAGACGTAAAAGAAAAATATGCGGATCCAGTACTTTGGGAAGACACGAGAGTCCATTATCCAAAGGCGTGAATCCGTCCCGCCGAAGGAGTCGGTCTCATTGGCACAATGGCAAAAGTTCGTTGACAATGAGATTGGGGAGAGACAATTGGCATCTCGCCAATCGTGGAGGGAAAACCAGGCAAAAAAGACAGACGTGCACTACTCTGTCCGGATGTCTTACGCCGAGGTGGAACATAGGATGATGGTAAGATTTAATTTTTCTATAACTATAGAAATATATTATTCTGCATTATTTTACTTTGCGAGGTCGATACTAACTTTACTTTATTTTATTTCAGGGGATAGGGAGTGGCCCTGGGGGTAGGTCACATAGGCTCGATACTTATGTGACTCTTTGGACAAAGAAGGGGAAGGACAAGGAGGTGTCTCCGAGCGTCGCAGCCACGATTTTCAGTAATCCGATAGTTTACTTTTTGTTGATTGCATTATAATTTTTTAATTTACTTATTTTACTAATCATGTGCTTTTTATCATTTCAGGCAAAGCTTAAGGAAGTGCATGAGTCACATTCTGATGCGACAAGGCATCTTTGTCCACAAACGTACTCAGCCAAGTGCTTGGCACTGATCGTAAGGGGAGGACAAGGGGCGTGAGCTCGCGGGTGGCCAAATCTAGGATCATCGGATTAGATATAAGCAACACCGAGTTGGCTCGAACAGTGGACTTGCATGACGCGAAGATGTCCCATTTGGAGGCGACGATCCAAGATATGTTCTCATTCATGAAGCATTCGTTGGGTGGTAGAAAATTCAAAGGGAAATGGAAGGAGAAGGTGCGGGAGGATAAGGTGCAGGATGACGAGGATATGGACCTCGCTGCTTCATCGTCGACACGTGCGGACTTTGATGATCCACTTCCTTATTAGTCTCCATTCGACCGACTGATGTCGATACTTGGTTGGCCGAGTGTATTTATACTGGACACATTTGATAGCCAGCGGATAGGGCGGGGGTTGAGGGACCTGTATATCGTCTAGGGTGTACTAGTTCATGGACGTGAGTTTCAAGACATCGAGTCCAAGGTGCTCGCCACGCATGTGATACCCGGGAAGGAAAACTCCCTGTTGTGGTTGCGCGAACAATGCGGCATGATGTATATCACAGGGTGTGGTAATTCGTATATCATTTGGCTTACTCACCTTCTCGGATTTAACCTTACCCAAGACATCTAGTGACATTATATGAATTGAATTGTATTATTTTTAGGTTGGTACATTTGAATTGTTTTTAAGTTGGTACATTTGAATTATATTTGGATTATATCGTGATGCATATTGTCTATTTTATTTGCACTATCTCTATTTTATTTGGATAGATAATGTTTGAATAGGTACAACATTGCTATAACATGTACAAATATACTGCTGGGCAGTGGCAGTAGCCATATTGCCCAGCAGATTTTTTTTCAATTCTGCCCAGAATTGTCACGGTCATTGACCGTGACAAGTCCGTGACAAAGAATTATTATCACGGGCAATGACCGTGAATTTTTTTTATTAAATGTTACGGGTTTGTCACGGTCCTTAACCGTGTCAAAACTTGTCAAGGTCAAGGACCGTGACAAGTCTAATGAACTTGTCACGATTAATGACCGTGAAAAGTCCGTGACAAAAAAAGTTGTCACCCCCAGAATTGTCACGGTCAATGACCTTGGCAAGTCCAACTTGTCAAGGTCAATGACCGTGATAATTCAGCAGATTTGGTGTAGTGTTGGGTTACTGGAGAAATTATTCTTAGAGATTTGTGGGGGATTATGGAGCTCTTTGGGGACTAAAAGATGAATAAAAAGAAGAGCTTGGAAGGAAGCTCTAATGGAAGGCTTTTATTGTAACCCCTTTGAGGCCACCTTTGGAGGTGGGGGTTACTCCTCCTACACCACCATTCAACTACCATTTTTGGAGTCTTTTGAGGTGAAAAAATCTTAGTTTGATTGAGGTTTAGAGTTTTATAATTTTTAGAATGATATTTACATATATTAGACTTAATATATGTAGTATTTTATCTAATTTATAACTTTATGTTGTTTACTCATCATATCATCATTTGGTGTGTAGAAATGAGTTTTTAAGAAGTAATTTTGATGGGTTTAAAAGGTGGATAAATTCCTGAATATTAGTCTTGAACATTTTATGAAATAAAATGTGTCAAAATGATATTTCAAAGATAAATAATGTAATTTCATGTTTAGAAAAATATTGGGCTAATATAGGCCATTTTTATGAAATAAAAATGGGACTTTCTTACCAAAATGATGAAGTAGAAGAAGAAATTAGACTTTTTCTTAAATGGGTGTTTTTGAGATGCATAAACTCATAATAAGAAATAATTGGGGTTGATATGTAAATAATCAAAGTATAAAATGGTTACTTTTAAATTGATACTTAAGAGTAGTTAAATAAAGTAAAGAATGCCAAATGTGTTGATAGTGGCCAAATGAGTATTTAAAGTGTGTACAACTTAATTTTGAAATATAAATAAAAATAAAGTATTTTTATAAAAATTGGAATTTATTACTGAAATTAGGTTGGAAATATCATAAATACACTTTGAGAAGTTATAAATTGTTTTTTTGGCAAAATTAGTATATTTAAACCCATTTAAAAGGATAATATTTGTGTGAAACAAATGGTAGTGGCATTGTCGTAAATACAGTGAATAGTATGCTATTAAGAAAATATTTGACAATTAAATGTATAAATTTAGTTTGATAAAAGGATATTAATGATACATTTTCCTAAATAGAAATAATGAGTTTCATGGAAATGATATTCAAAGTGTTAACGTGACAAGTGTGAGATATGGGTAAAAATGTAGTTGTTGACAAGTGTTAAATGGTTAAAAGTTTTTTTAAAGTTAGGTTGAAAACTTAATAACTATTTTTGGGAATAACACTTGTTAAATGGCTAAGTGGTACGTTTTGGCAATAAACGGGTAAACATTGTAAATTTACGTAAAGCGGAACATTTTATGAAATAAAAATGTCAATGAATAGTTTTGATGAAAAAGGAAAAAGGTGATTTTCCAAGTGAATGAATGTGAACATTGAGAATAATGTTGAAACGCATGGAAAAGATAAGAAATGATACTTGAATGATGCCAAGAATTAAGCAGGGCATGACGTCCCTAGTGGTGAAAGACCCCAAAGCCTATACAGATGAGTATATGGCGACTGGAGACCGATGGTGTAGAGCCCGTGAAGTCCATAAATAATGGTTAGACTCCAAGGCAAAGATTGATAATTCTTGTAATAAGAAATGAAGAATGAGAATATTCTTGAAATTTATGCAAATAAATCTTGAGATTTACAAAAGGTTGAAAGATGGAAATAACCAAAGTTTTCGTGAAACAATAAATATTTTGTATCGTGTGGTGTGTAAGTTTCTCAATGAAAATGAATATTTTCCCAACATGAGGTGTGTGCGTCACCCAACATGAGGTGTGTGCGTCATAAAGATTATTTTAATGAGAATATTAAAATAATGGCAAAGTAACTCGAGCGTGTGTTAAAAAACGTTGAATAGATGAATATTTTCAAGAAAAGAAAGGTTTCACTATAAATGATTAACCGTGTGAGTTAATGGGAAAGAATGTGATTTTAAAGAAAGACTATCCAAAATGACTATTTTGGGAAAGAAAAAGAGGATGAAAGGGGATAAATTAGATTTTTGGAATAAAATGGTTTAATACATCGGAGCATGTATTTTTAAAAGTATATGTATAGATATATACATATTTTCATGAGCATATAGTGAGTGAGTATTCTTTTCTGTCGTTCGTTTCTATGTTGCGTTTGTATAAATCCCACTGAGCCTTTCACTCAATCCCTCCTCTTTATTATGGCAGGTTGTATGAGATTCCGTACTTTGAGATCGCTATACAGGTAATATTTACTAGCATTAACGTTAGTAGATCTATTTAGTTGGCCTTGGGGGAACTTCCCTTGGGTCCCGCACGTAGTTTATTTTATATTGGAATCGCATTCTAAGCAAAGCGTAATCTTATTTAATAATAAAACCCGGAATAGTAACATTATTAAGGTTGTTCATTGCACCCCATACTTGACACTCGGATCGAATCAGGGTCGATCCTATAATAACCCTTAAATCCAGTTGGAGGTGTCACACCCTTTCTCTCATGTACGGGCTTGCTTACTCACGTTGTTCTGTCTCCAATCGTATAGAAGTGGCTACTAGGAGCGTTGGTGCTCTTTTGGAAATCGTTGGAGCTTCTTTCCAGCCAGAGGAAACTCCTTTGGTTTCTTCTGTGCCATCTTTTCTTCCAATGGTTCCTCTGGACATTGTCCCCATTGACTCTAGTGTCCCTCTAGAGGTAATAACTTTATTATCCCTTAGATTTCTTTTGCCTTCATATTTACTAAGTCTCTTGACCTATATCAGGTTGGTACTGGATCCCGATTAGCCTCAGTCATCGTTGAATCTCTTCTTCAGCTTCCTATGTTGAGGTCAATCTTTGGGTTTTCCTCTTTCTCCAACATAACTGAGGTAAGGAGAAACATTTGCCTTATCCCTTCTCATGTTTAATCTCTTGTATGTTACATTTAACTTTTTTATTGGAACTTTCTCCAATTCTGACTCCCCAGTTTCAACTCGAGGGTTTACGTGTTCCTAAGTCTAGGACTGGTTCATCTGGTGGGTCAGGGGTTCCTTCATCTGCAAAGTCATTCATGTATCCCCATGTCCCCACTACTTTAGGGGATCTTTCTCTATACTTATATCTTGTGACCGTTAATGGCCAAGGAACCTCGGTTCATGTTCCCCTGCATGAAGGTTCTGCTGAGAGCCCAAAGGGTGTGGGTGTTATAACTCCTACAGATATTTCTCCTACCATTGCCACCGATGTAACTGGTGCCTTTTATTCTATTGCATAAATTGTTTTGTTATGCCTGTAGAACGATCAGTAACCACAATATATATATATATATATATATATCATTTTAACAACGCTTACTTAACAATGAAAAAACACTTTGTTAAGATTTTTCTCTAAACCCCACCAGTAATGGTGACTTAACAATGAAAACCACTTGTTAAGATTTTTCGTTAAACTCGACCAGTAATGGTGACTTAACAATGAAAAATACTTGTTAAGATTTTTCATCAAACTCCACCAGTAACGATGACTTAACGATGAAAAACACTTGTTAAGATTTATTTCATCAAACTCCACCAATAACGATGACTTAATAATGAAAAACACTTGTTAAGATTTTTTCATCAAACTCCATGAGTAACGGTGACTTAACAATGAAACCCACTTGTTAAGATTTTTCCATCAAACCTCACCAATAACGGTGACTTAACAATGAAAACTACTTGTTAAGATTTTTTGTCCAACTCCACTAGTAACAGTGACTTAACAGTGATAAAAACTTGTTAAGATTTTTCCATCAAACTCATTCTTCTCTTTATCTCACATCAGGTTGCTAAGGAGTCCCTTCTTATCGAAGAACAAACTCAGCATGTCCCTTCGCCTATTATCTCGCCTCATCGGGAACCAGTTGGTTCTGAGGAGTCCAGCCATAACGATAAGGGTTCTACGTCCAATGTTCTAGTTGACAATGAGTCTGGTTGTGATATTCCTCTGCCCACAATGGCTCCTCATGAGGTTTGCCTCATGGTGCTTCATTAATATCCCCTGGTCCCATCATGTCATCGTACTATCATAGAATAGATTGTGACTTATCATCCCCATACTTTTATGAGTGATTGCGTTCGTTCAAACATAATAGTGATGGGTTTCAAACTTCAGGGTATGGCGATTGCTTTTGCAGATATTGTTAATAACCATGCTTTAAATCTCACTAGGCCCTTCATTAATCAATACTTGCACAGTTTAAAGGAATTAGGTAGAGATGGCTTTTAATTAGACAAGTTGCCTAGTCACTTGAAGATTTTGAATATCCGTCAGTTAGTAAACCAGAGCGAGGTACTTAAGAAGCATCTGAAAGGCCAACGGGCTGGGGAGGTAAAGTTGGCTGAGTTGGTGTCATTGTTAGGAGAAGTTGATTAAGAGGTCCAAACCATCGAAGAGGCTCTCCGTGTTGCCAAGTTGAAACACGAAAGACTCCTTATTGAGAGTGCCCAAGTCCAAGAAAGACTTGAGGTTTCTATCAGTGCGCAGAGAACATAATTTGAAGCCTCTTCAGGCTTACCTGGGGATTTCTTTTCTTCCCTAGATTTGTGGTTCCTCTTAGGTTGATAACTCCCAATGCCTTGAAAAAAAATCCCCTTTTTTTATATGTAATTCTTGGGCAGTAGTCCCCAATTTTGTAATGTATTTCCAAGTATATGAATGAAAAAAAAGCCCATTTTGTCTTATCATATCTTTGTGTTATAACTACTCTTTTATCTCTTGCACAAATTAAAACTCTTACAATCTTCAATCAAACTCTAGTTACAACAATATATATAACTTCAAAATGATTTGTATATACATGGAAACCAAATACATCTCTATTTTATGGTTACTTTCTTATACATGATAGACCTTTAGCCATTTGTTAATAATCTTGAATAGTTCATCTTCTACCATCTTTGAAATTAAATAGTAACCTGAATCTTGAGCCTCCTTCATAATGAAAGGTCCCTCCAATTTGCAGCAAACTTAGGGAGAGTGAGCCCTCTGATGTGCTTCACAACTATTTTTAAAATGAGGTCTCCTTCAATGAACTTCCATGGTCTCACCAAGGTATCATATGCCCTTGAGAGTTGCTTCATGTATATTTGGAAGTGTTGCATCATGTTATCTTTGTGCTCATCCAACACTTACAGTTGTACATGTCTGCTCTGAGGGAGCATGCTACTTCGCAGGGCATAACGGGAAGAGGGAACTTCCATCTCTACTGACTGGATTTCCCCAGCTCCATATATAAGGGAGAATGGTGTATATCCTGTGGGTTTTCTCTTGGTCATTAGGTAGGCCCACAGTACTGCTGGGATCTTATCGTCCTACAATCCTGGGAAGTCTTCCATCATTTTGACCAAAATATTGACCAAAGTCTTATTAGTTGCTTCATCTTGACCATTTCCCTTAAGGTATGATGGACGATGGAGTATCTGTCGGTGAACATCGTTACCTCTTTATTAATGAAAGGGGTTCCGTTATCAAAGAGCATGATTTTTGGGATCCTAAAACAATAGATTATGTACTCTCTAATAAAATTAGCTACCACGCCGACCATTACTCTTTTGACTGGTATCGCTTCAGCCCACTTATAAAGAATTTCATTGCCACCAATATCAAGATCTTTCCTCTTAACGAAGGATGTATTGCCCCCACCGGGTCAAATGTCCAAGTGTGGAATGGATAAGGAGTGGCCAAATAATATAAGTCCATCGAAGGGGCATGGATCATATTTCCATACAGCTGGCATGCCTTGCACTTTCGTATAAACTCAACAGAATCCTTCTCCATAGTTGGCCAATAATACCCTAAGGTTATTAGTTAGTCATATATCTTGGCCCCTCTAATGTGGGCTGGATCGTGAGCTTATTTCACTACTTCTGCTGAATCTTCCTTCGTGATGCATCTAAAAGTCTTGTTGAATTATCCCCTTCGATAGAGCTGATCCTCTTGGACGTAAAACCGTGGAGCCCTCCGTTTAAGTCCCATCGCATCTATTTTCTCCAAAGAAACAACTTTGTCTTTGATGAAGGCAATATAGGGTTGTCTCTAGTCAGTTTGAGTTTTAACAAAGTGGCATTCAGTTGCCTGAAAGAAAAGTTGGCATTTATCACACTTTTATTGTAACTCAGCTGCATCTTGTTTCATTATAGGCCAAAAGTGTCCTTCCCTTTGAATTCTTCTATATAGAGGGATCTCCGTTATTTTGCAGTGGCCTTCATATGTTTTCTTTAATCTTTGCGCTACTTATTTTGGGCCAACACATCTTGATAATAATCCTCCCATGTTCCTAAAGTAGAGGTTACCATGATTGACAAAGTATTGCGCTAGCTCTTTAAGTTCCATCTTGCCTTCCCCAGACTCCAACTACTTTCTGATTTTGGTCCTCCAATCTGAATCACCTTCCATAGGTAGAATTGATTACACAATCGATGGGGTTGTTCTTCGATGGATCACTATAGTAGTTGTATCGGTCTTTATAGCCAGCTTTTGATCAATAGTGTCATAGGCATCACCATGTCTATTCATCATTCTAAGATGCCTTCGTATCTTAACCTGATGAAACTGATTGATCAGCCGCCAAATGATCATTCTGTAAGAAGTTAAACTGAGGTGCTTCAATGCATATTCCCCCTTCACTTGTTAGACCACCAAGTTGGAATTGCCTTTAATTCATAGTAAATGGATGCCTCTTCGAATGGCCTCTAACAACCCCAGTACTAATTCCTCATACTCTGCTTTGTCTTTATAGTAAGGGAAATCCAATTTATAGGAAAAGAAAAATTCCTCCTTTCCTTTAGAAAAGATAACCCCTGCCCCTCCTTTCTTTTCTGCCGAAGAACCATCAAATTACATCGTCCATTCTTCAAGATCGGCCTCTAGAAATTTTTCCTGCAAGTCATCCCCTAGGATGTTCTCTCGGGGTGGCTCAAATACTCCAGATGGAAAAATTGTCAATAAGTCTACAAATACCTGGTTCTTAATCGCACGAGGAACCACACACTTTAAGTCATATTTTGAAAGTATAAGGAGCCACCTAGCTACTCTTCCAATCAAAATAGTTCTTACCAATAAAAACTTAATCGGGTCACATCTTGTCACAATGTGAATTGTGAAAGATAGCATGTAATGTCAAAGTTTTTGTTCTACGAAAACTAAGTCTAAATAGTTCCTTTCTACCCTACTGTACCTTGTCTCTGGTCCATGTATGATTCTACTCAGGTAGTAGACTGGACTTTCTTGCCCATCGATTTTCTATGCCAAGAATGCTCCGATGGACCTAGTGGTAGACATGAGGTAGAGCTTCAATGGTACTCCTACTTTTTGAGGTACCATCATTTTTGGAGAGGTCTGCAGCTTCTTCATCTTGGTCAAAGACTCCTAGTGAGCTTCCTACCAATGGAACTTCGTGCCCTTTCGCAATAGCTCCATCAACGGGTGAGTTATTTCGACAAGTCCTGGTACAAATCTCCTAAGTAGGAGACTTTATCGAGAAAACTCTTGAGCTCCCTTGTCGTCCTTGGACATGGCATTTTTAGGATTTCTCTTTACTTATCTTGGTCCATATGTACTCCCTATCGATCCACCATGAACCCTAGAAACTTCCCACTTATGACCCCGAACGCACACTTTAGTGGGTTCATCTTCAGCTTCTATTTTCTGTAGTGAATGAACACCCACCTCAGGTCGTCTATATGGGACTCTTCCTTCTTTGACTTGATGACCAAATCATCCACATAGAATTCTAAAAACTTATGAAAGAAATCATAGAAAATGGCCATCATTGTCCTTTGATATGTTGCCCTAGCATTTTTTAACCCAAAGGGCATCACTTTATACATGAAGTTACCCAATGGGGTCCTGAATGTCATCTTCTCTGTTTTGGCTCGATCTATCTTAATCTGGTTATATCCCACATACCCATCCATGAAATTGTACATTTTATGACTCATCGTTGCATCAACTAGGCTATCAATGGAGGGTAGAGGGAACTTATCTTTAAGGCAGGCTCTGTTCAGATATCTGAAGTCCACAAGATCCTTATCTAGTTGTTATCCTTCTTCCCTACTAGGATGATGCTTGACAGCCAAAGTGGGTGTTGTATCGGCTCAATGAACCCTGTTGCTAGAAACCGTTGGACCTCCTCCTTAATATTTAAATCCATATCCTGCTTGTAGGTTCTTGTGGCTTACTTCACCGGTATAGCTGAAGGCATAATGTTTAGCTTGTGGCAACTCACCTCTTCGTCTAGTCCCTCCGTATCTATATATTTCCACCCAAATAAATCTCTAAATTCTCGAATCAACTCTATCAAGGCCCCTCTTTTCTTTGTGCTCAGGTCCTTAGAAATGAAAATGGCCCTTGCATCTGCTCCTTCTTTAGTGAGGTTCAGTTGTTCCAACTCTTGTACCTTGGGCTTTGAGAAATCCATCATATAGTTTGGTTCTTCGGCTACGTCCTCCACATACTCTTGTATATCTGAGTTGTCAATGACCATGCATTACCCTTGCTGGTCCACCAAGAAATATTCGTATATCAGGTCAGCCTCTTCATCATCCCCTTCGATTGCTTGATCACACCCTCAGATGGGGTAAATCACTCTCCCATCCTCCGTGATCTTCTTTTTACATTACATGTTCGTCATTACAATTGATTTTCTCTTCCTTTCCCTCGAAGCATCTGCCAATCTATCTCTCGAATATCTATTCAACACGCTATGTCATTGGACTTGATGTTCCATTGGGTCCATCCTAAGTCTCATTTGATCCCTGAGATACTTCGAGAGGTTCTGCTTATTGGGATCAACAAAGTGAACTTCTTTGGCTACTGTTTTTCCTTTTATCCCTTTGTTGCTTTGGCCATTCACATGCCCCATCCTTTCTCTGATATAGAGAACTCTTGCTCCTTCCATCCTTCTTGTTAGCACCCTGGGATCTTCCTCCATCTCCGTGCAGAAGGCTACAACAACCAAATGAGTTTCTTTGATGGTGAAAGGCTTATTCGTGGCACGTATAATGATCTCAGTCCCTTTAACATTTGCCTTTGTGCATTGGTGATACGTCGAAGGGACTAGACCATGGTTGTGCATCCATACCCTCCCTATTAGCAGGTGGTACAAAGTGGTACTTTTAATCATATGGAACTTGATATTCAAGGTAAGGTTCCCCATAACAATCCCCACATTCACATATCTAATAGACTTGGACGATTGATTATCGTAGCCAGAAATCAGTAAAGGAATTGGTATTAATCTTCCTGTATAATTTTGGCTATTCGGAAAGAACTGATAGGCATGATATTTATTGATGCTCCCCCATCCATCAAGGCCCTTGAAAAACTTACCTCATTGATGCTTGACGTTACGTACAGGGGCCTGTTGTGTGGGAACCTCACAGCCCTATCAGCATCATTAAAAGTTACTTCAGACAAGAACTTTCTCACCAACCTATCCATGGGCCCCTTCCATATCAATGATGATACTGGGTTCTTCCTCGCAATGCCTAGAATCACTTGCATTATCTCCAAACAGCTTTCCTTTGGCATCCCCAGTTGGTCGTAGAACCATGAGAACTTGGGCGACTACGGAACAGCTTGGTATTCTAACCTTTGGTCCACTTCTTCCCCTTCTAGGTTGTATACCTCCTCCACATCCCTTGCAATTTCTTCATCGTAGGCTATGACCATATTGGCTATGCCCCTTATACAGTCTTCTAAACTGACCTTAAAGTCTTTCCGTTGGAACTCCAGCTCTCTCGCTTCTCATTCGGCTCCTCCTCATAAGCAACCACCAAATTTTCCCCATGTGGTTGGAGGGGGTTAACGTTTACATTACCTTGAGGGATATGCAAAGTACCCATCTTCATATGTTTGCTGATGATTTTCCTCAGCGTGAAATAAGTCTTCATTGGGTGACCCACTTTTAGAAGGATCTGGCAGTATTTAGGATCAGCTCTCATTACTGCATCTGGCTCCACGATCGGAATGCTTTTGGGTTCGTACATCGTTCCCCCTTGGACCATAGTGTTGTACCAACTGATAGCCTCTTCAACTATGCAAGGCAGTGGTGGTGGGTCTTCTCTGTCTCTTTCAAACTTTCTCTTGTTATCTTTCTTTGGCTGCTTAGCCCCTTCACCTTCGTTGACGTATCCTACATGTGGGTGCTGGCCACATGCTACAACGGGTTGTATTAGATGCCTGAACACCACCGGTAATATAACGAGGCTTGGCTGAACCACCAGTGATATATTTCTTGTTGCTTTCAAAAATGTTGTGAAAGGTCCTTCGTGTGTTTCATTAATGAGGTGACAAATATATTTCGAGAGCAAACCTTTAGCGTAAAGATACAGCAGTTTGGACTCTTTAGCCTCCTCCCTCACATCTAGGGACCTCTCCCTGAATCTTCAGACATATGCCACCACGTCTTCCCCTGGTCGTTGATTCTCCCTGCCTAACTGAGTTAACGTAAACTCATCTTCTTCCAAAAAGAACTTATGGACAAATAGCACATGCATATCTTCCCACATTGAAACACTTTTTGGCACCAAATGGGAGTACCGGGTATAGGCTTTATCGGTTAAGTATTTGGATAAATCCCTCAACCGGAGCTTTTTGTTACTACAATGAGCTCCCAAGTGTTCGATAAAGCGTTTAATATGCTTTTTCGGGTTTCCCCCCTTCCCAGTGTATTTTTTGAAGATGGGAGGAATGTAGTCTTTCAGGTAGGGCTCATAATTCTATTACTGGGGATAGGGAATATGGAAATCATCATAAACCTATGCCACCTTGTCGAATGATTGTGAGGAAGTTTCTATCATCTTTAACATTTCTTTCTGCATCTCTTTCCTCATCTCTTCCAAAGTAGATGTTGGTGTTTTCTCGATCGTTGGGGGAATAACCAGAGGGACCACTGGTGGGACACTCATTGCACCTGGAGTAACCCCAACAGGTGGAACTCTAGTCACACCTGGGGCACCCACCGCTATAGTAGGAGTGGTTATTGTGTTCGAGGAGTCAGTACCCATTGGAGTTGCATTTGTTGGGGCTATTCGAGCCACAATTAGCATCATGAAAGAACTAGCATCAAATCCCTCTAACACCGTTGTAGAAACGGGAGTCTGTAAAAACTCATAAAACTTACTCATGAGGAGGTCCACTTGATCTTGCCCCATCCCAGCACTCGTGGAAGCTTGTGTTATCCCTGGGACGCCCGTGCCATTTGAACTGGAGGCACATCCACCCGAGGGACCCCATCTCTAGTTGCCTTAAGATCTCTTACAGCTTGCTCTTCTTGATGTTGAATGGCGTCAAAATCTATAGCATGGTTAACATTATCTTGAGACATACTTCTAGAATAATACCTCCCCAGCAAAGTCGTCAAATGTAAGAGGATAGTCCCCTTGTAGCCTGGGAGTATGGTAATACTAGTTAAGGTGTAACCCCTACAAGTATGGTGATAAATGATAACCCAAAAACTATTTAATGAACAAATAAACACAAAAATATTATATTTTATCAACACTCAGATTGGACTCACAATACACTCGTGTATAGCTCAAATAATAATAAAGGGAACTCATAAGTAACTCGGTCAAAAGGAGAGAGGAGTAAGCAACCTAGATACACCTCGGCGGGCAGCCAAACACACCACCAACCTCTGAAAGATATCTAGTTAGCTATTAAAAGCTTCACAATAAATGACAATGGTGGGTGAATAAGAGCTCTATTTTGCAATAACTTCTCCCTGATCTCCTTTCTCTCTAGCCAATAAATATCTCGAAAGAACCTTTTCTCTCAGAAGTGGTTGTGGCCAATAAATAGCCCCTACACCATTCTTAAAATGGCTCAGTCCTTCACAGCTATGAAAGACATCCCCTCACCCTTTACGCCATAAATATTAAATTCATGATGGGACAGTCATCTCTACATCATAAACATTAAATGCCAAGACATGCCTTTTCCCTAACCACTGTGCATCAGAAGACTATCACCACAGAGGTGGTTCACCAACTGTCTGACATCCCCAAATATCATGGTGGTTTACTCAAGTACGGATTGGAATGTGTTTTAGCTAGCTAGTGACATCACCTAAAGTAGATGTGACATTAGGTAGATGGCTATTTGGTTCAAAAACTCAATGAACGATGGAACTCAAGGTTGCTCTGCTCAAGAATCCACGGTGGAAGCTCTCTCGGTGTTTACCAGGTGTATCTAAGATGGTCATAACAAGTCCCAATGCTGCCTCACTTCTCAATTCTCCAAACCAAGCCCCTCCAAAGTTCCCGCATCGAGGTCATGCGATAGAGCATCAAAGCTCTCACAGGCCTGGTCCCTCGCGAGTCCCATTTGACCTCACTCTAAATATCAGTACAATCGTTACATCATTACAAGTTGTGTTAAATTACAACATAACTAGGTAAGATGACACGACTCAGAATGTGTCTCTAAAGTGTGTACTCTCTAGGCTCAAGTGCAAGCCTGTCGTTCAAGTAATAATCCGACAAGTCGGGTATCGATCCTCAGGGAAAAAGGACAACGAGAGTTGTGACGACGGAATAAGACGGAGGACTCCTAACGTTGACTCTAAAAAAAAAAGAAAATATTGATTTGGTTTTTGGGAATGATTAATCTAAATGCAATTATGGAATTATGAAAATGTGCAATTACACTAAATTACCTAAAAATGTGAATGAAAGTTTGATTTGAACTTTTAAATGAGATGATGAAGAAAAATAGGATGGGAATACAATCCCCCAACCCTAGTGTACTTCCAGTTATAATATTAATCGTAAATTTATCTAATTAAGTTGACCCAGTCTTTAGTACTCCCAAGCATTACGTATACGAGGTTCAAGCCCGCGTCATACTTAATCAGAGGATGAGTAAATCAGTATCACGATAATGACACTCGAATTATATTCTCAATCATCCCGGTTACCCAGGGGCAAATGAGATATTTAGATCTACGATTTTTGTGTCCCTACGCAATACGATCACAATTAATTACTAAATTCAGAGGATTAACTTTATACGTGCAATGACCACATCAAGTTGGGTTCATGTATCCCGGCCTTAGATAATCTAGCCTAACATGATGAAAGTGATGAAAACAGTGTTTAATTTGCAAGTGTTCATGATTAATCTAAGGACAATTGATGGAATACTGTAGAATAGAATCACAAAGAAGAAACAACTTACTAAAATTACCCAAGGAATAATCGCAGCAATAAATAAAATTGGTAATCACACAACTTTGAATAAACCTTCAATCCTTGAATAAAACTGGAAATTATATCTACAACTAGGGTTTATGGAAGAATAAGAGAGATTAAACTAATCCCCTCCGTTCTTGCCTACTTTACAATGAAAATAATTCGGGTTTTTATACCCTACATGAAATTCCAAGAAGTTGAGTATAAGTCGGAGACTTTAGAGGAGAATCAGAAAACAAAATCTCGATGGGCGGACCGGTCCGGCCCTTAGGCGGATCGATCCGCTTCTAAAGCGGATCGGTTCTTTTATTTTTCAGGCGGACCGGTCCGGGGGCGGATCGGTTCTTTTAATTTTTGTCTTCTTCGGTTCGCCTTCGGTTCGCAGTTCTCTGGAGTTTGCACAGCGGACCGGTCTGCCTATTTGACTTTTCCTTCAAACTTTGACTGCCCATAGCTTTTGCTCCGGGTATCCGATTGAGGTGACGTTTCTTCCTAGGTGCTTGGGAAAAAGATACCTTCAACTTCTCTTTAGGTACCTCATCCGGATTTTGGGTAGAAATGACTCTTTTGCCCTTTTGACTTTTCTTGTTGACTTTCTCTATTCTTCCGGTTTCCTTCTTCCCTTTCTTGACATTAGATACCTGTAAAATCATAACGAAATACCAGAAACTCGGTGTACTTGTTAGGATAAGTCAATAGCAAGATTATGAGATAAAGTCAATCCAATTACGTTGTTCGAGGTGATTAAAGTACCGAAATTAGGGGATAAATTGGGAAGAATTTATGCCTAATCAAACCCCCCTAACTTAGAACTTTGCGCGTCCCGAGCAATGTAAAAGAATTCTAGCAAGGCTCAACTCTTTGAAAAACATTTTATTGGGATAAAATACCTCTTTCGCGGGCACGCGATTGCATTTAGCGTATGCAACAAGCCTTTAAACCCCTAGGTTACCCTAGTGGGATGAGTTGTGTCTCGTGAGGGTTTGCAGAGAATATACCCACAAAATTCGACTTAAAGAACTTCAAAATAACCAAAAATTGTATAATTCAAACTTTTCCAGAAAATAGTCATCATTAAGTCATGTTTACAAGTCTCAAACCGTAGTGAGTGTGTGCGAAGCCGGAAATATAACCGCCAATTTCCATCGATTGATCATTACGTTACTTATCCGAAAATTCGTTTTGATTTCAATTTTTCACGGAATACT
Organism: Sambucus nigra; assembly: GCA_949130495.1. Lineage (NCBI taxonomy): Eukaryota > Viridiplantae > Streptophyta > Magnoliopsida > Dipsacales > Adoxaceae > Sambucus > Sambucus nigra. Next base: position 180,148,450 of record OX422218.1, on the reverse strand, counting down.
CTCGCAAACGAACCACTCGGAATGTGGCTATTCTCTCGGTATGCGTGATATAAAGAGTAAATGTAATGGACACAAAGTCACGCATACAAGTAGAAAGACGGAAATTTCATAGTGATAGGATCTCATCAATGGATTACGGTTTTAAAAACGGGAACATTGCCTCTTTTTCGCACATTTAATCTCTTATATTATCTTGTGGTGTCTTAGCTCTCCACGCGGTAACCAATTCTACACTTTAGACTCGGTTAGGACTTTTTCGGGGTTTAAGGTGTATTGGGTAAAATGAAAATGGTAGGGAAATTCGGAATTGGAAATGTTTCTTATGATGTCCGTTGGTGCTTTTTCTGGGCTATTGCTCTTTTTTTTTTCTTCTTTTTCTCTTTTTTTTTTTTCTGTTTTTCACTTCTTTTCTTTTCTCACTATTTTTGTTGAGCACATTTATTTATTTTTTTCTTGCCCCTTTTTTATGCACTCTTCGGACTCAAATTCTGGGATTTTTCAACTTTCACAATTCCGGCTATTTGGGTTTTTCGGGTTGTCAAACGAAAAGGATAACTTTTATTGGCTCAATTTGGGTTACAAAAAGGGTAATTTTTCGCTACTTTTTCTGGCCAATATTTTTGGGGTGACAAACGAGGGCCTACTTCATTGTCCAAAATGCCAATTGCGTTACCATATGCGTTTCGAGGTGAATTTAAGTTTAGAGACTAATTTGACACATTTTTCAAGGCAACATTGCACACATTTTTCAAAACCGATCAAAATTAAAGAATTGAGATCCTTGACAACTTATTAGGCGCTAGAAAGAACTTTGAGTTAACAATTAACTTGGATTGATTTAAAATCTCGCAAAACGTGATAGGCTCGAATCTCACCGGGTTTGTTAATCTCCACATTTATTCGTTAAGTCGTCAATTTTCGCTCAATTTCCATCTTTGGTCAATTTCGGCTTTGTGTATGTTGGATATTTACACTTTGAGACTCCAATTTGACTTTTAATGATATTTTTGAAAAATTTGAATTCCAATTTTTTATTTATTTTGAACAAAAATATTTTTGGATTTTTCAAAATTTTATGATTTTTTTTTTTTGGAAATTTTTTTGGGCATTTTTGAAAATTTGTAAAGTTTTAGAAATATGCACTTGTGACCCCCCCTAACTTAGACTTTTGCATTGTCCTCAAGCAAAAAGGACAAAAATCTAAATAAGGCAAAATAATAAGTGCAATAATTAAAACAAACAAATATAGAAAAATGCAACTTTTTATATCATAAGACTGTGGTACAAACAGGAATACAGCATATGTAGGATATGAGAAGGAATACATCACAATAGTCCATAATCAACAAAACATCACGGGGGAGGGAAATGGGATGAGCTGGGCACGTCGGGGCCATAGGGGTCATGAAAATGTGATGGTAGTGTCTCATTAGGGTCCCCTAGGCGGCGGTAGATATCCGCTTGCCTTCGAGCCGCCCGATTCTGATCTCGTTGGTAGTCGATCACAAAGTTCTCGAATCGGTTCTCAAAGGTCTCGAATCGGTTCTCAAGGGTGGACAACCGGGTCGAGATATCGGTACCCGCCCACTCAAAGTCCGGGTCGTCCTCCTCGTCCGCCGACTCGTCGTCGGCACCGACGTCACCCATCTCAACGTCCGCTTCGGCGGCCTCCTCGTCCGCGCTCTCTTCCGAGGCAGCCTCTTCCTCACTATCATGCCCCCGCCGTGCTCGGATTATGGCGAGTTGTTTGGCACTCTTAGTGCGAGTGCCCTGTCCAAAGGGACCGGGAATCCGGGTGCGGTCGGCAGGGGCCTCAATGCCGGCGTCTTGGAGGATAGACGTGATCAAACGGGCATAGGGCAAAGGGGCGGTACCCTTCTCATCCAAAGAGGCGGCGATGATGTCGGCATACAATGTGCGGGCCAAATGGATGGAAGTTTGGGGATCGAAGAGATGATAGGTCAAGGTGGCTTGCCGAGGCCTCATGGCGGAATCGTTGGACGTTTGAAGAATGTTGGCGCATATAATTTGGAAAGTGAGGCGCGCCGTTTCGTTGAGTCGTCCAACAGCGACGGTTTGGCCTGCCCAAGCCACGTTTGGAGCAATGCTCTCCATGATGACGTCCTTAGCGACCGGAGGAACATTCCTAGGATATGTGAAGTCTTGGGGGTCCGGGACACCAAAGGTGGCCACTTTGGCCGTGAGGATGGCTAAGGAAAAAGGAACGATCGTTCCATCAACGTAAGCTTGGGCCTCAAATTGGTCCGTCCGCACAAGCGTTCCATAGAATAACCGGACCTCGAAAGCCCACACGGCGTCATGGGGTTCGTTGAGGAAACGACACCACCCCCGGGCCATGAATAGGGCCGTGACAGAATTGGGCAGCACGTTCCATTGAACCGCGCGCTCCATATGGAGTTTTCGGCTTGTCCCGAAGAAGTTGGTGCACCATCGCTCCTTTTGGAGGGAGCGGAACTCGTTGCTCCCGGAGTGTAGGATGTCGGTGGATGCGTATTTGGTGGGGGCAGCACGGGGGGCCATGGAGACAGAGAAGATGGAACTCACAAAAATTTGGAGAGGGAGAGGAGAGAAATTTTATTGGAGGTGTGAAGAGAAGAGGAGGCATAGGGTTGAATTTATAGTGGAGGGAAAGGATTTGGAGGGAAAAGGTGGTTGTAGGGAAAGGTATTTGGAGGGAAAGGGTGTATGGGGATGTGGGAAACCGAATGGGAGGGAAGGATGGTAATTGGGGGGAAGGGGGGGTGAATGGGAGGGAGGGATTCAACGAATCTGCTGAAGGCGGACCGGTCCGGTCCAGGGGCGGACCGTTCCGAGTCTTTAATTTCCAGAAAATTCGGTAGGCGGACCGATCCGGCTTAAAATTAAAGGAACCGGTCCGATGGCGGACCGGTCCGGCCTTAAATTAAAGGAACCGGTCCGGCTTGGGGATTTTAGGCTGGAATTTCCCCAAAACTGGATTTCAACCTCTCTTCCTCGAAATATTGCACTTTTAAAATGCGCTCCTCACCAAATATAGACTAAGGACCTCTCAATATCATCGGTCACCCGAATTGACCCAATTCCCGAACATGCACATGCTAAACCTGAATGTACCAAAATCCTAACGACACTCACTAACGCACACGACACACACGACTCTCACCCCATACGCGTCGGGGATGCGACGACCTACTGAAACTGTTCACTCTACCCCGTAAACGGGGTCCGACAACCAAACGGTGTCGACTTCCTCTTCGCACGCCTCAAGATATGGCTTTAGGCGTTGTCCATTTACTTTGAATGTATTTCCCCCTTTTAAATCTTCTAATTCGACAACTCCGTGGGGGAAAACATTCTTGACAACAAACGGACCAGACCATCGCGACCGCAACTTGCCCGGAAATAGATGAAGCCGAGAGTTATAGAGAAGAACTTTTTGCCCGGGAAGAAACTCTTTGCGTCGAATGATGCTATCGTGAGTGAGTTTCATCCTTTCTTTGGCAATTTTGGCATTCTCATACGCATCATTGCGTATCTCCTCTAACTCATTTAGTTAAAGCTTGCGAGCTTCACCGGCTTTATCCATGGCATAATTGAGCTCCTTAATTGCCCAATACGCTTTGTGTTCTAACTCCACGGGGAGATGGCAAGGTTTGCCATACACGAAGTGGAAAGGGGACATGCCAAGCTGATTTTTGTATGCGGTGCGATAGGCCCATAGCGAATCGTTCAGTCTAATTGACCAATCTTTTCGGTTAGGATTGACGGTCTTCTCAAGAATGTTCTTGATCTCACGATTCTCTAGTTCGGCCTGCCCATTTGTTTGTGGGTGATACGTCGTTCCAACCTTGTGAACGACGCCATACTTTCTCATAAGCTTCCCGAATGGCCAATTGCAAAAGTGCTTGCCATTATCACTAATTATCGCTTTCGGAGCACCGAAGCGGGAAAGTATGTGTTCCTGTAGGAACTTTATCACCACCTTGTTGTCATTTGTTTTGGTAGCTATCGCTTCTACCCATTTAGAAACATAATCTACCGCAACAAGGATGTATAGGAAACCAAAGGAAGGAGGAAAGGGACCCATGAAGTCAATACCCCAACAGTCGAAGATCTCAATGATGAGTATGGGGGTAAGAGGCATCATGTCTCGTCGAGTAATGGCTCCCATCCGTTGGCACCTATTGCAAGATTTGCAATCATTGTTCACATCCCGGAATAATGTGGGCTAATATAGACCGCATTGCAAGATTTTAACGGCCGTTTTTTTCGTGGAAAAGTGGCCTCCACACGCTTCCGAATGACAAAACTGGATGACTTTTGGGATCTCGTCATCCAGTACGCATCGTCGGATGATTTGGTCGGCGCAATATTTAAACAAGAATGGATCATCGTAGAAGAACATGCGCGACCAAGTAAGAAACCTCTTCTTATCTTGCGGTGTCCAGTCGGCAGGGACGGCTCCCGTGACAAGGTAGTTTACTATATCCGCAAACCAAGGTAAAGAAGAGGTAGAAAAAAGTTGCTCATCCGGAAAGTATTCGTCTATGGGAATGGGATCACTAGGTACGTCGGACGAAAGCCGAGACAAATGGTCGGCAACGACGTTTTCTACTCCTTTCTTATACTTGATAGAGAGATTGAACTCTTGTAGGAGTAGGATCCACCTTATGAGGCGCGGCTTGGCATCTTTCTTCGCAAGTAGATACTTTAAAGCCGCGTGGTCGGTGAAGACAATTATAGGAGAACCAATGAGATACGATCTGAACTTGTCAAGGGCAAAGACTACTGCTAGCAACTCCTTCTCCGTGGTAGAGTAGTTGAGTTGAGGTCCGGTAAGGGTCCAGCTAGGGTAGTAGATGACATGAGATTGTTTATCTTGACGTTGGCCCAAAACGGCCCCAATCGCGTAATCGCTTGCATCACACATAAGTTCGAATGGTAGGGGCCAATCCGGAACTTGCAGGAGCGGACACGAGCATGTTCTTTAATTTGTCAAAGGAGCTTTGGCATGCCTCGGTCCACTCAAACGGGTTGTCCTTCATGAGATGGTTGCTTAAGGGTCTAGCGATAGCACTAAAATCCTTAATGAATCTTCGATAAAACCCGGCATGACCCAAGAATGAGCGCACGTCTTTAAGCGATCTCGGTGGGGGAAGGTCAGCTATGACATCTATCATAGCCCTATCAACCTCCATGCCTTTAGATTATACTATGTGGCCGAGAACTATTCCTTCAGTGACCATGAAATGTCATTTCTCCCAATTCAGCACTAAGTTCTTCTCCACACATCAAGCAAGTACTTGTTCCAATTTTTCTAGACAAAGATCGAAAGAGGTGCCAAAAACGCTGAAATCGTCCATGAACACCTCAAGTCCTCTTTCGACCATGTCACTAAATAAGCTCAACATGCACCTTTGAAAGGTCGCGGGTGCATTACACAAGTCGAATGGCATACGTTTGTAGGCAAACGTACCAAAAGGGCAAGTGAAAGTCGTCTTCTCTTGGTCAAGTACATCCACCTCAATCTGATTATATCCGGAATAACCATCAAGGAAGCAATAATAAGGGTGGCCCGCAACTCTCTCAAGCATTTGATCAATGAATGGCAAGGGGAAATGATCTTTTCTTGTTCCTGCATTGAGTTTCCGATAATCAATGCAAACACGCCAACCGGTGGTGGTGCGTTGGGGAACAAGATCTCCCTTAGAATTCTCAATCACAGTCATACCCGACTTCTTCGGGACGACTTGAATAGGGCTCACCCATTTGCTATCCGAGATTGGGTAGATAATCCCGGCATCCAATAGTTTAATGATCTCGGTTCTCACAACTTCTTTCATGTTGGGGTTCAGTCTTCTTTGTATTTCTCTAGAGGGCTTGACATCCTCTTCGAGGTGAATCTTGTGGGTGCAAATCAGAGGACTTATCCCCTTCAAATCATCTATACACCAACCAAAAGCACTTAGGTGCTTCCTCAAAATTTTTAACAACTTACCCTCCTGCTCGTCATCTAGGCTAGAGGAGATAACAACAGGAAATGTCTCATCCTCTCCTAAGTATGCATATTTGATATGGGTGGGGAGTTTCTTTAATTCAAGAGTTGGAAACTTTTCGTCGGAGGGAACAACGCGTGTATCCCGTGGTGGTAACTCCTCGAATTTAGAAACCCAATTCACATCTCTCGCGTCCTCGTCCGACGCTCTCTCATCGAGTAACTCTCTTAACTCTCCAATCTCCCTCTCGTACTCAGTATCCGTCCCCTCACTCTCATTTCTCGAAACCAGACAGGATCCTAAGGCATCGCCACAACAATTCTCCTCAATGTACTCCTCTACTATCTCATCTATGAGACTCACTACATGAATATCATCTTCCTCTCCCGTATGTTGAGCTATGTTGAAGATGTTGGTCTCTAATGTCATATTCCCAAAAGTGAGCTGCATTCGCCCATTCCTTGTGTTAATAATAGCGTTAGCTGTCGCTAAAAATGGGCGCCCGAGAATGATGGGAACATGATTGGTCGAGATTAAGGAAGGCTCAGTGTCCCAAATGACAAAGTCTACCGGGAAGTAGAAAGTGTCAACTTGAACGATCACGTCTTCTACTACACCTCGTGGGACCTTCATAGTTCGATCCGCTAATTGGAGAGTGATTCTTGTGGGCTTGAGGTCGCCCAAATCAAGTTGCCGATAGATGGAGTAAGGGAGGATATTGACACTTTTTCCCAAGTCGAGTAAGGCTTTTTCAATTTTACTCTCTCCAATGATGCAGGAAATGGTGGGTGCACCGGGATCTTTGAATTTAGGAGGGAGCTCATTGAGTAAGATGGAGCTCACGTTCTGTGCTAGGAAGACATTCTTCTTTACTTTCATCTTCCTTTTTACCGTCAACATATCTTTGATGACTTTTGCATAAGCTGGAATTTGTTTGATGGCATCGAGGAATGGTAAATTCAGCTTTACCTGCTTTAGTGTTTCCAGCACGTCATCACGTGGGTTTCCTTTCTGGGAAGGAATCAACCTTTGAGGAAACGGTGCCGCGGAGGGTGGTTTCACTACTACCTTGGGCTCACTAGTGTCATCTTTATCACTCTCATTCGAGGGGACATCTTCGACCTCTTTCGTGCCGGGCGAAATCACCTTGTCTTTGGTTGTGTCGTGTGGGGGAGGTGATAAATCAACGACTCTCCCACTACGAAGAGTGGTCACAGCTTGACATTGCTCCTGATGATCAGTAGAAGTGGAGCTAACACTAGTTTGACCTTGGGGAGGTCTTTGGCCCTGGGCAGGAAACTTGCCCTTCTCTTGAACGCTCAACGAGGATTGAATTTTGGACAGGTTCGCATTTATGTCGCCAATTAGACGATCATATTTGGCATTTTTTGCGGTCTGGCTAGTGATGAATTGATTCATCGTATCCTCGAGAGTTCTCCGCTGTGGCGGGATATAATTTTCGTGAGGTGGTGGTGCTTGTACACGTCCTTGCATGTGTGGAGCTTGTTGAAATTGTTGTGGGGGAGGAGGGGCAACATGCGAAGGAGGGTTCATTGCGGCATGTTGTTGCCCGTAGCTAAATCCGGGATGATTTTTCCATGAAGGATTGTATGAATTCCCGTGCGGGGCACCGAAATTACCCTTAAAGCCCCCTATACCACTAACTTGCTCCTGCAACATTACTTTGCAGGCGGGTATCGTCGGGCATTCCTCAGTTGAATGTCCCGCCTCACAAATTGCACACACCTTTTCGACGAGATTCTTGATAGATCCAACTACCTCGCATAAATCTCGAAATCCTTTCTCAAGGGTTTCCATCCGACAGTCCGACATAGAGGTTTTATCTACATGGTATAGGCCGGACGCCGAGGGAGTGGCGGTCGCTTGACGATTTCGATTCTGAGCATTAGGATCAGAAATATCCCATGATTGGGTAGTCTCGGCGACATACCTCAGGTGAAGCTCAGCATTGTGGAAATCTAGCTCGATAAACGGACCACTACCCATGGTTTCAATGAGTTGCTTGGAGTTAAGGTTCAACCCATTATAGAGGAAGGAAATGATTTGAGCTGTATCAAATCCATGATGGGGGCACGAAGCAGTTAACTCATTGAAACGCTCATAACATCGATGGAACGGCTCATTATCCAATTGCCTGAACGATTGAATCTGAGCCTTTATGGAAATTGTTCGATGTGGTGGAAAGAACTTCTTGAGAAATCTGGATTGTAACTCGTTCCAAGATGGAATCGAGCTCGGAGGTAAAGACCATAGCCAGGTCTTAGCTTTATCTTTTAACGAGAATGGGAAGAGTTTGAGGCGAATCACCTCTTGTGTGCAAGTTTGATCGTTGGGAGTATCACACACGTCCTCAAATTCCCTTATATGCAGGTATGCCTTTTCAAAATCCATACCGTGATAGTGTGGTAGCATCTGGATCATCCCATTTTTGAATCGGAACTGCCCGGCATTATACGGGAGTATAATGCATCCCGGAGTGACAGTGCGCTCGGGATATAAGAATTCTCTCAACGGGCGATACAGAGGCTCTTCCTCACCGGTAGAGGCATTACTATGTTGCGACATCTCTCTCTCACTTGACGATTCGGCGCTCTCACTGGGTGTGCACGACGTGTGTCCTACGAAGGAGAAGGGAGTGTTGCTAGAGATTGAGTGTGACGGTGTGGGAGGTGGGATCCAGAACTGTGGGGCTTGGGGAGTGTGGGGACTATCAGGATTATACTCAACAAGTGGATTTTCGTGAATGCTGGTTGGAGTATTATGGGGTGTGGGAGTGGTTTCAGAATTTTGCATTAAGTTTGTGAGAGATGGTGGTGAATCTTTTTGTGCTTTTTATATTTTTTTATGTTTTTTTGGATTTTTGAATTTTTGGTCAAAGTTTTGGATTAACTCGATCTAATCCTAAGTCTACCTAGTTCCCCGGCAACGGCGCCAAAAACTTGACACGACTCAGAATGTGTCTCTAAAGTGTGTACTCTCTAGGCTCAAGTGCAAGCCTGTCGTTCAAGTAATAATCCGACAAGTCGGGTATCGATCCTCAGGGAAAAAGGACAACGAGAGTTGTGACGATGGAATAAGACGGAGGACTCCTAACGTTGACTCTAAAAAGAAAAGAAAAGATTGATTTGGTTTTTGGGAATGATTAATCTAAATGCAATTATGGAATTATGAAAATGTGCAATTACACTATATTACCTAAAAATGTGAATGAAAGTTTGATTTGAACTTTTAAATGAGACGATGAAGAAAAATAGGACGGGAATACAATCCCCCAACCCTAGTGTACTTGCAGTTATAATATTAATCGTAAATTGATCTAATTAATTTGACCCAGTCTTTAGTACTCCCAAGCATTATGTATACAAGGTTCAAGCCCGCGTCATACTTAATCAGAGGATGAGTAAATCAGTATCATGATAATGACACTCGAATTATATTCTCAATCATCCCGGTTACCCAGGGGCAAACGAGATATTTAGATCTACAATTGTTGTGTCCCTACGCAATACGATCACAATTAATTACTAAATTCAGAGGATTAACTTTATACGTGCAATGACCACATCAGGTTGGGTTCATGTATCCCGGCCTTAGAAGATCTAGCCTAACATGATGAAAGTGATGAAAACAGTGTTTAATATGCAAGTGTTCATGATTAATCTAAGGACAATTGATGGAATACTGTAGAATAGAATCACAAAGAAGAAACAACTTACTAAAATTACCCAAGGAATAATCGCAGCAATAAATAAAATTGGTAATCACACAACTTTGAATAAACCTTCAATCCTTGAATAAAACTGGAAATTATATCTACAACTAGGGTTTATGGAAGAATAAGAGAGATTAAACTAATCCCCTCCGTTCTTGCCTACTTTACAATGAAAATAATTCGGTTTTTTATACCATACATGAAATTCCAAGAAGTTGAGTATAAGTCGGAGTCTTTAGAGGAGAATCAGAAAACAAAATCTCGATGGGCGGACCGGTCCGGCCCTTAGGCGGATCGGTCCGCTTCTAAAGAGGATCGGTTCTTTTATTTTTCAGGCGGACCGGTCCGGGGGCGGATAGGTTCTTTTAATTTTTGTCTTCTTCGGTTCGCCTTCGGTTCGCATTTCTCTGGAGTTTGCACAGCGGACCGGTCCGGGTTGAGGGCGGACCGGTCTGCCTATTTGACTTTTCCTTCAAACTTTGACTGCCCATAGCTTTTGCTCCGGGTATCCGATTGAGGTGCCGTTTCTTCCGAGGTGCTTGTGAGGATGATACCTTCAACTTCTCTTTAGGTACCTCATCCGGATTTTTGGTAAAAATGACTCTTTTGCCCTTTTGACTTTTCTTGTTGACTTTCTCTATTCTTCCGGTTTCCTTCTTCCCTTTCTTGACATTAGATACCAGTAAAATCATAACGAAATACCAGAAACTCGGTGTACTTGTTAGGATAAGTCAATAGCAAGATTATGAGATAAAGTCAATCCAATTACGTTGTTCGAGGTGATTAAAGTACCGAAATTAGGGGATAAATTGAGAAGAATTTATGCCTAATCATAAGACAAGGTATATAAATGGTGGGCTCTCTCGGCCAACCTCTTCACTTGGAGACATCCCTGGCCTGCCACGCTGAGTAGCCTCGCTTGAGTTGCCACGCTGAGTTCCCTCGCTTGAGCTGCCACACAGCCTTATTCCCTTAAGTCTGTTGTATTAGTTGGGGTGGATTATCTCTAATCACGAGATTATCTTCAAGCCCTCTACATATTTAACCCGCTCGGGAAGGGGGCATGTTGCCAATTCTTGACCACAAATCTATAATCCCAATAATCTTTTTTAGAATCAAGCAGATTGACTACTAAATCCCAATTATTGTATCTGCTCTTTAGATAATCCGTGTTGTCTCATATAGTTCCGTATTTATAATAGTACATTAATTTGTTGATCCCTATGTGGGTTCCATGGAGTTCATTCAAACGACTAACCCCATTCACTACTCGTCGGGTATTGAGGGCTACCCTAGTAGGGACTACGTCAAAGTACTGATAGAACTCAAGAAATAACTAGTTTAGGAAAAAGGTTATTCCACACTCTGCTATAAATAGGGTGGGAATTTAATGACCCTCATCTAAAGATAGAACATCTAATGATCCGTCCACTATCTCCAAAGATACCCAACTGAGAATTTTCCTTCTCTCTCTAAACTCTTCTAAAGAGCCTTCGTCAACATTATACACCATATTCGAAAGTAACAAAGCAAAAGAATGAGGTAAATAAGAAGGAAGACTTACAGAGTTATCTACAACAGTAGAAGGATCTCACGAACATCCGAGGGAAGTTTGAGGGTAGTAAGAAAAAGTTGAGTTCAAAATTTTGAGTTAAAGAGAAATGGGGGGAAACTTCGTCATTTTATAGAACCAATAGATTCACCTCGAAGCTTGAGAATGGAAAAGATTTAGTTAACTGGGGCATAAATCCAGACCTCACTGGAATCGTCGAGGTGGGATCTCCCACTACGGGGGACCTCGTGATAGCATGTAGCGTAGGTATGTTAACATATACAAAAGCATGTAATAGGCATACCCACAACCAAATGATATGTATATTCAGTATAGGCACACACACAACCTATAATAATAAATCCATATAGGTACACTCTCAACCTATAATTATAATCCGTACGTAGTATTTATCTCTTGAATACTCACAATATAATTCATTCACATTTATACTTCTCAATTAGATTTATCTGAGTATTATTCTCTACCCAAAGGGCCCCTAGTTACCGCTTATATTAATTCAGTAATTATTACACCAACGATTGAACTTATGACGGTCGCTCATATCCTAAAAGGGCAGACTATCATACCTTTTAGCAGTTCGATATTTTTTATATTATTCACGAAAATTCCACTGAACTGATACACCGAAAAAAATTACAAGTCCTGAAGTTCGACCTCCGACCTACACCCTGTTTGGCTGTCGAGCAACTGTTTAGAGTAAATACTCCATAATTTCACTAAATCATCAAGCATGGAGAATTAAGGGCTTTTGTTGTGGGTTAAATTATTCATCCACATGGACCATAGTGATAGAGTGACCTATCCTCATACATATCCACTTCAAGGCTTCATAAACACGTGGGCTGACCTTAACCAGTAAGGTGAATCATTAAGAAAGGGAAAAGTCACTCACATGGGGCTACCAACATTCATTCCATATATTCTTTTGAAGATCAAAAGTCACATTTATTGTACACAGATGTAAATGCCTGAATATGTAAAGGCATTCCATCTCTTCGTTTCTTAATCATTATAAATACAATACCTCCCTTAGCTCAAGAGGGGGGAGACGTGAGCAATATTACTCCGATTTTATTGCAACTACCCTTTAACTACAATACTATAACCATTTCGCTTTTTCCTTAGTTGTACCACGTTAGAAACCTTAGTTGTCTTGCTTACTTTGTTTACTCTTTATTTATATTTATCTGTGATTATAAAATTATCGACACCAATTTTAGAGATCAATAATTACCATGGAATAAATGGCCTTTGGTCCCGATGGTAATGTGAAAAAATGAGATGAGAGATGTAATTATGTAAATAAAGGAACAACGATAAGTCGAGTATTTTGGTAAAAATGGTGGTTGGATCACAAGAAAATGAACCCGATGTAAAGTGAGAGTTTTATGAAGGAGTACCGGGAAAATTTGAGGAGGGCCTGAAGCCCTAGGGTGTGGCTTTGGTTTTGATCCAAAATCACTGGCTGGGAAGCCGTGGCTGTGACAATTATAACAGACAGTGAAAGCCCATATATATAAATGGGGTACGGTTAACTCTGGGATGTAAAAATGATTAAAAGGAAAGATACGAAATTGACAAATTTTGAAAAGGATAAACGGTTTATAATTGTGTACGAGCATGATATTAGTATGAAATGACACATAATGTAATTATGAATAATCGTGTAATTTGGACACTGATCAAATAATATAACGGATTAAGATGGTAGTGTGTTGATAAAGTTAAAGGCTAAAAGAAGTAAACCAATTAATATTGTAAATGGGCGGTCGAATAACCTATAGCGGTTATGAACTCGGGTTGACATGTAAGTTTAAATAAGTCTTTTCATATAACGAGTTCATGTGTTAAATTATTATTTTCAGATAATGCCATAGATGTGGTGGTTTAATCTGAAATTGGTGAATTTAAAAGGAAATCGAATTTATGTAAAGGAAGAATAAAAGAATATATATTCTTGTATTTTAATTATGTGGATTAATGGAGTAAAGAAACATTTATGTTATAAACGATAAAGTGTGAGATGTAAAGGTTAATGGCTTTTAACCTAAGTTAAAGGAAATGCTTTGGAATAAAATATGGTTAATGCATATATTATTTAGTTATTGCATTTAAATTCGAGTTCATGTATGGAACTACACCAAAACTAGCGAATTATCATGGTCAAAAACCCTGACATGTTTGGGGATGACAACTTTTTTGTCACGAACATGTCACGGTCAAGTCAAGGACACATTTTTCCTTATCACGATCATGTCACGGACATTGATCGTGATAAGATCATGACAAGGATTTCTTGAAACAGAATTTGATCGCCAAAAGTCCATGACAATTAATAAATTTTCACGAACATGTCATGGTCAAAGTCCGTGATAAGAAACTTTTGCCACAGTCAAAGTTGGGGACAATACTGGGCAACAATGAAACAAATGTCGGGAAGTATGGTCATTGCCACTGCCTAGCAGTATTTTATTACATGTAACAACAACAATATGATATATATATCGACCAAAATTCATTCATTCATAATCAACAAATATTAATCATCCATTCAGTAATAAAAAACAATAAATAATATTAAACATTAAATATTCAATATTCATATTCATACTAAAAATATACTAATCAAATTATTACAAATAATTATTCATTCCTTATCACTTTGAAGGAGAAGGGTAGGGCATACTACATAAGAATTGAGACAATCCTCAATAGCACTAATGACGCACTGCTCTGTCAACCACATGAGGTCATTCCCTTTTCCCAAGTATACATGTTTGACGCAGACTCGTGCCTTGTGCGACTGCAACGGATGGCTATGCACCATAGTAACTGGGTGTATATCTGGGTCCCTCAAACCCTAGTTATTCTATCCCCACCATGTTTGTCTACTATATACACACTACAGTAACTAATTGTTGAAAATGGCCTTGGGACGACGGGGGTATTGGTGGGGTGGAGAATATGTCATATGTAGATGAGGGGGGTATCGGTGAGGGTGAGGGTGTGAAAGATTGAGTAGTTTTCCCCTCGGCCACCACTTTCTCCTTTCCCTTCCTTGAGTTGGACTCAACCTTCCCTTTAAGAGCAAGTTTGACATACGTAAATATTGTTTGCATTGTTCTATCCAAGTTCTTAAACTTCTCGGCGTTGTTAGTCGTTAACTCTCCACCTTGAGTGCCAACCCAACGTTTCTCGATGCAATCCAGATGAGCCTCGACTTCCCCACCCGAGAGCTCACCCCTAGGGTACGTCCCTTCTGATCCCGTCCGAGCACTTGGCTTAGTGCGTCCGTAGCCAGAGATGCCTTGTCATCATCACTCCATTAGTTGCGCACTTCCTTAATCTTTTCCTGAAATAACAAAAAGTACACAATTAGATAAATTAATAAAAAAATATGTGATTATATATTTTTATTTTTATAACGTAATTAAAATTTTAACTTATAATAGTGGAGGCCACATTCGTATTGACCTTCGCATCCTACTGCTTCTTGATTCGAATTGCCACATATGCATTGAGCCTATGTGGCTTACCCCAAGGGCCAATCCCCGTCTCCTGAAATAAAATAATGAAAAATTAGTAAATTAGTATATAATTATCACTAAATAGAATAAAATAAAGTTATAATGGAAGAACATTCAAAACGTACCATCATGTGCTCCACCCTCAGTGTAATACACCTAGAGTAGTGCACTTCAACCTTTTTGGCCCGACTTGCCCATCCCAGTTGATGAGCGAATAATTGCCTCTCCGAGACCTCATTATTGAAAAATTGTTGCCAGGTTGCCAATGAGATTGGATCCTTCAAGGGTACCGTGTCCCTAAGTCATAAGATGGACTTTCGAACCTGGCCAAAGTACCGTGCGTGCATGTTTTTCTTCCATGATTTATACTGATCTCTTAATTGTTCCAACGTGGAGTCACGTAAATGTGAAGGCAAGCCAAATTTTTCCGGTTAAACAAATACAAAACAAAAAGAAAGTGAGTTAGTAGTATTTAAATATAATATATAATAAAATATAAATATTAGTACAAAACAATAAGAAAGTGAGCAAGTACTTGTAACACCCCCAAAATGGCCATCTTAAGCTCATATGGCACCTTCCTCCAATTCGTGTAACTGAGGCCAATAATCATCTTCAGCAACTCCAGGGCCCTAGCTGGTAAGGTCTTCTTATTCTCCACTACGGTCCCCAATTTTCCCTACTCTGGGGACCTAGTGCTAGACGAGCCTTCCACGCCCCCGCTTCCCTCATGCCCTGATATAGACATTTCCTGCAAAAATTGTTGTTGTTAGTAGAAACATATATATGAGAAAATGATCAAATCCAAATGAATAAAATCATTAAACTAATTCAAATCCAAATGAATAAAAGCGCTAAAAGAATACAAATTAACAACATTATAAGAATACAAATTAATATCATAAACCAAACTAAGCATTGTTTCAAATAATTGGAATATTTATTACAAATCTAAAAATTGTTTCAAATTCGGGTCATGTCACGGACCTTGAACTAATGCTTGAACTAACTGAAATCCAAATTAACACATTTACTAACCAACCAACCAATTTTGATTCAAATCCATAAAAACTGATACAATCTAAATGAATAAAAGCATTAAAATATCGTTCGATAATAATAAAGCACTAGAAGAATACAAATTAACGACATTTGAAGAATACAAAATCCATATCATAAACCAAACTAAGCATTGTTTCAAATAATTGGAATACTTATTACAAATATAAAAATTGTTTCAAATTCGGGTTATCATCTTAAATGGATTGATATTTAATAAGAGCAGCCAAGTCATCCACGCTACTGGTTAGACGCTTTAGCACGTGTAGGACGATTGACCATGACTAGTTGTTGATATACTCTGAGTAAAACACTTTCTTTACTTTTTAAAAAGCACAAACAAATGGCTCATTACTTACGTGCTCATTGTTCTTCAACTTGGACAAGTCAACCACGATCAAATTGGTACCAGGATCAACTTTTCAAGCATTTTTATCCTCAGCTCTTACCCAATCACAATAAAACACAACCTCTTTGAAGCTTATGTATTCCAATTCAAATATAGTCCTAATGACACCATAACAAGTCATTTTAACTTCAATGAGATTTTTATCTTTTGCGCTCACTTAAAAACAAGTAAGAGCCTTATATGAAATGCCCGAGTTCTGTGCATTTGTATTTTCCTCGTACACCCTTGCACCGAATACATAATTGTTCAATCAATACTTTTTGAATTCATGTGCCACGAAAAAGAGTTCAATGTCTAGACGAGCAAGCCTTGATGTCGCATTACCTGTCTTTAAGAGCTGAGATTATAGAAGAATTAATTAGGTTAGTTTTAAAGCTTTCTTGTAATATGTATTTAATAAGAGACATTCTCATTATAATTACCTCGTGTGACACCCACAACCTAAATTCATTACCTGATTGTGACATCATTCTTCGCATTTTATTATTCCCACACGCACCATATTTCATGAATTAATCGTGATGAATGTATTACAAAATTGATCATGTATAAAAATTAAAATAATATAAAAGTTAAAAAAATATAAACTTACTTTTTTCCATTCTTCGACATCTTTATGTGTGTAAAATAGATTACGATCTGATTATCCATGTTGTAAACTCATTAATTTCACTCGCATGCCCATCACTTGACCACCCTAATCGACGAACTCATCACTGTTAACCACGCGGCTTGGGTCAGGCATATATTCCCAAGTGTAGATTGATGAATTCACGGTGATGTACTCCTTTGTAATTTATCCTTCAATATATCGTGTATTCTTGACATAATCTTTGAAAACTTTCATCAACCTTTCAAATGGGTACATCCACCGATAATTAACTGGCCCGCAAAGAAGTGCCTCGTCGCATAAGTATACCAACAAGTGAATACTTACGTTAAAAAAATAATGGGGTGAAGTACTTCTCCAACACACAAATCACTTCGGCTATAGCTAATTTTGCAGTCACTATATTCTTCGATTGAATACCTTATCATATAAAAGTATGAAGCAGATGCTAATTTGCATAATGACCCTCTGCAATTCCTTATGCTTGGAGAAACGGTGCTTAAACAACAGAGGAACCAATTTCATGATCACATGTCAATCATGGGACTTGTACTTATATAAATCATGGGGAGCATGATTCACAATCCTTTGCAGGTTGGATGAAAAATTAAATAGAACATTCAAATTATATATTGTGTCTAAAAGAACCTTTCTTTCCTCACTCGTAAAAGTAAACGCACTAAGGAGAATTATTGTCCTTCCCCTACTATCTTCTTTCAACCATAGTTTTGGCCTTAAGTTTCAACGATTTAAGGTATTTTTGTGCATTTTCTCCACCCATAAAATGACTCCCCCAAGTCATGTGCCCACAATAAGTTCAGTGATGTTCTTATTCGCATGCATCACATCCAATACATAGCGCACCGGGTTACTCTTTCAATAAGGCAAGTCAAACCTAATTGACCTCCTAAACCATGCCTTTCTTGTCTCCGTTTTATCCTCAATTGGGGTCTTCTTATGCTTGACATTCTTCAATTTAGGATTCTTACCTGGCATATTAGGGACACAATTAGAAGATTTACTTTTAATTTTTGAACCTGAAAGTTTTTTTTGGAGGTAGCCTATGTTCAATCCTGCCCAGTAAAAATTTGAAACCTTTGTCAAATCTAAAACTATAAGACGGGGGTTAAAACCTCCTTTGGAAATGGTATATATTTTTTGGATATCGATGACACACAGAGATTCATTTTCCTTTCCACAAATAGGACACCCAAAATAATTATATACTACACAATCGGATAATGTCAAGTAAGATGGAAAATCATGAATTGCCCACATCAATATATCTTTCAGCGTAAACTCTTATTTTTTAAAAGATTCAAATGCTTGCACACCCTCTTCCCATAACTCATTTAATTCTTCAACCAAAGGAGCCAAGTAAACATCGATGTCCTCACTTGGTGCCCTTAGCTCAGGTATCAACAAAGACAGCATCAAAAATTTACGTCTCATCAAAAGAGGGAGGTTGAGTGGTGCTATAATCATTGGAAATACACTCTGATTGTTGCTTAGATTTCCAAATGGACTGAAAACATCTTTTAATATTGCCAAAAGAACGTTACAATGTTCTCGAGAAACATCGAGATACTCATAATTCATCCTCTTTCAAGCTGTAGAATCAATAAGATGACTCATGAGATTATCCCCTACTTCTTCCCTAGCATGTCAGGCCATTGCCTCCGCTATCAATGGTACTATAAAAGACCACTTCAATCTAGGCCCAATGGGAAAATATTTTAACACATTTTGAGGCACTTTTGAGCTTGTGCATTCCTTGCCAATAGATTGCATATATCTTGGTTCCTCGCATATTGGAGACCAATCAAGATTTTTATACTCCTTTCGGTATAGTAATCAGTCATACACACAAGTATGAAACGATTTATACTTCATTACCAACCTTCCTAACTATTCTTAATAGTAGGATAGCTATTTGGAAGCATATTCTGCTTGGGTAGCAAACCTTTCACCCAATTCAAAATTCCTATCACGATATTTCTAGACAAATCGTATTGGGTCTTTAAACAATGAAAACCCATGACCAAGCCCTGTGCCGACCACTTCTCCGATACCTTTCCTCCCCAACCCGCTGCCTACCTTGCGTCGGCGATCCACACCCGTCTCCGGCGGAGCCCACAACCGATAACCCACCTCCTATCCGAACCCATACCCAAACCCGTGACCTATTGACCCATCTACCCGACTGCTATCTCCATCTCAAACCCAAGACCAACATACCTCTTCACCAACCCGATCCCTGTAATCCATACCTCCGAACCCGAACCTCCATCCCTCTCAACCCGATACCCTTAACCCGGGTTGGACCAGCTAATACCACCCAAGACCCAAGCCAAATAAATAACAAAACCCATTTCAACTCCCATTGTCTTATCCGATTTTAATCACCTGTCAATAAATCAAAAATAAAACAACCAAAACATTAAACCCACATGTCTTGTAAAAACAATTTAGCGCAATTCCAAAAATACCCCCAAACAACCACTTCCCACATGCACCTTCTTTCATCCCAAAACTGCCCTCACCCAAATCAAATTTTTGTGAACTCACAAATCTCATGTGCACACACCCCATGATCACCCGCATTTTATCCTTACCCAATTTACCCTTAGCTCCATGCTTACTATTTAAAGAAGATGAAGACCATTTAAAAGGGAGATCAATTTTTTTGTAGAGAGAGTTAGGTTAGAATAAATTAGGTAGAATTATTTGTAAATAGTTTTATTTTATTTTTTTAATATTATTGAGTGAGAAATTTGTGAGAAATTCAATTGAGTGTGTTTTTATTATTAAAAATCATTTGGAGGCTCGAATTGAATGGATGATGTGCAAATTCAAGGATTGAAGTTGGATTTCACTCAAAGAGATTTCGTTTGATTGTTCTTCTCTTCTACTCTATTTTATTAGCTTTTGATTATATGATTATAAGGTTTAATATGATGGTTGGCTAAATCCCCTTTCAAGGGGTGGGATTATCCATTAATTTGATGTTATTCGAATTTAATTAGTTTAATTAAATTAAAATTCCCTTTGATGATTAATTTTGCAATCTTACTTTTAATTTACACCTCGAGAGAGGGTAAATGATTTTCGAGGGAAATCGAGATTATAGTTTAATTTCCATCTTATAATCGAACTAGAGATAGGTTTTTCTAAAATGTTAAATTATTTCTTTGAATTTCAACTCTAATCATATTTTTGTGATTTAAACTAATTTAGTAAATCGATCCTAGCCGGTGATTTGTTAGATGATGTTTAGATCTACGTTTTGTGAGCTGTAGGATTGTTAATTTAATTCTCTAAAAGATTATTATTAAAATTACATTTGCAACGAGAATTGATTTGTAATTTCAATACTAATTTGGGAAGTTTAATTTGAATAAATTAATTAAATAGATTAACTAGAAATTGTGGTATAATATCATTCCTTGATTGTTCTCACATTTACTTCCTCACTTATTCTCTTATTTTAGTGTTAGACTTTGTTTATTATTTTTAGTCACTTTTTAGTTACTTGTTTAGATCTTTGATTTAGTTAGTTTAGTTTCACCTTACCTCACCAAAATGTTTTAATATTGAAAAAGATTAAAAAAAATACAAAAAGTAAAATCCCAAAAAGAAAATAAAAAGAGAATTACAATTATTTTCCCCTCGCTTTACCCCCTTGATATGGATTGATACCCTTACTTACCTCTACACTTTTGTTTGATGTTATATTTTCTAGGTATTTTAAGGTTTTGATTGACTTGGCTTAAATAATGACTACACACAAAAGTCAAAGTTATCAAATGGCGTCGTTGCCATTCTTGGGAGAGTGAAGCACTTGGAGTGGATTTCATCTTGTAGTTCATTTATTTTGTGCAATTTTACTTTTAGTACCATTTTTTCATTTTATTATAAGTCTTGTATTCGGAGCTTATTACCTTGCTTGTATTACGGTGCATATAGATACCATATTTTTCATTCTAATTTGTAATAAATCGAAGACAAGCGTGATAGGGAAACTGGACAAGGTAGAGAGAGGGCGTCCAAAGGATAGTATTTAGAAGCCTCTCTACCTTGGGTCAGTAGGACTCCCGGGTCCCACTGAGATAGGCATAATCTCTCCCAATCGACTAAAATTTTTAGGCATCCCACGATGTAAAAATCGTGAAAGGTACATTTCTAAAACCCTCGCGCCTCTCCTGTTAGCGAGTCAATTAATATGTGTGCTTTGTGTGCTCTTATTTGATTTTATTCTCGCATTTATTTTTGAATGGTGTGATGAATTAATTGAGTAAGACCTACACCCGGTCACTCACGAGAAGGGATTTCATCACCCGACTCACTCACTTACCATTATGTGCTACCCTAGCCATCATTAAATTATAAATCAGCCAACTAGGTAGCCCACTAGGAAAAAAAAATTGCAAAGGCGGTCACTCAGAAAATTCCGTGAATTTTTATCCCCCGAGGACTTAATTAAAATTTGACTACCCTTTCACTAAATTTAAAGATAAAAATTGGCTATGTGCTAGTTAGGAATTCTCTTTAACTTGTGTGTGTGTCCAAATCATTTTTCGGTTTTACTTGTTTGTCCATTCAAAGAGTCCACCTATTTTTCCCGCTCTTTTCTTCCAAAAAAAAATCCAAAAATATTTTCTTTCTCTCATTTTTAGAAAAATCTAAAAATATTTTCTTTCCTTTTGAAAAAATTTAGGAAATCAAAAAATATATATTTCTCTCCTCATGGCTGAAGAACATCCCTTACAGGAATACTTTGACCATTTCTCATTCTCTCAAAGCATGTTTGAGGTTGAGCCCAAGTCGAACCTCCATACCTTACTTCATGGCTTTAACTCTCAACAACACACCATTGATACTCATGCATCTCCCACGCACATATCTCACATTTCATCGCCTCCGATGATGAGTATCAACGCATCACATGCTTTGCCGTGCACCCATTGTTCCTATGCCGATCACATGTCCCATGAGTGCCCATACTCTTCATATCCCTATGCACCCACCATGGAACATGTGTATCCATATGACGCTGTTTTGGAACCCACCTCAGCTTGCTATCTCGATGTATTAAATCCCGAGCGGTGTGAGTACCCACGTTATTCGTGGAGGCCTGATCACCCTTTCATGTAATACGAATCCCAACCCAATGTTATGGATCCTCACATGTTCCAACAGTCGTCATGGAAACCTTGTGCACCCATTCACGATCAGTAACCTCATTATGCATCCCATGAGTATCAACCATTTGTCCATCATGAAAGCGATCCTTTCGTGTATGATGAACTTAGCCCCACTCCACACACTTCATTTGAGTATTCTTCGTACACTCGTGATAGTGGCGAGTTGTGTCCACCTCCACCACTGCCACCACCCATCAATCCACCACAATCCTCCACCTCTGCTCTTGAGTCACTCTTGCAACAATTTATCATCGAGCAAGAGAAAGCCACTCAAATTCAAACTCAAGCATTCTAAAGGCTTGAACAATGCTTTAATGAATTTGAGTGTGCAAGAGAGTCGGACATTCCTATGGATCCACCCATTGTTGCACCCGAGTGTGATGATGTTGTGTCCTCTTGTGACACGAATTTTGAGTGTTACCAACACTACCACCTCGAGAATCTAGCAGTTGAGTCCATTTCATGGTCTAGGCCCCAAGTCGACAATTGTGTTGACTAACCTTTCATTAGTGAGACTAATTTTCTCCCGCAAAATCCACAGGAACCCACACTTGAGGTTCCCACTCCCGAGATATCCAAAAATATGCCCGAGCTTTTACCTTATGACCCAATTGCATATGTATCTGACATGCCCATATCTTTTATGTTAGCTCTCGTTATAAGTGCTCACCATTTTCCCCAGTTAGAATCCGGGATAGTTCCTACCTATCCGGATATGGATGATGTTCCACCATGCATGGCTCCCTTTGAGCCCGATATTCTAGTGATTCCTCTATCTCCGATCTTGGTGCCTTATTTGAACCACCCACCACATTCATCGACGATACTCTTTTGGAGAAGTTGACCACTCCATCTTTAGAAACCACACTCCCTTGTGAATATTCCTTTACTCCTCCCAATGAGTGTGTGTCTCCCACGCTTGAGTTGGTTCATCTTCCTCCACCCTTTATTCCACCCTACCCACCCATTGTCCCTTCCATTCCACCACCTGGTTTGGATATTGATTTTACACAGTTCATGTTTCCATCTACCTTTTTATATTCTACCCTTAAGCCATCCACCATACATAAGAGTCTTTGTAGTGATACTCTCCATTTTCGTGACACATAGCTTGTTACCCTATGCCCATCACTCTCTTATAGTGTTGATTTTTCTCATTGAGAGATCCCTGGCATGTCACGGTGCGACCATTATCATCGCGCATTCATAGAATGGTCGTGTGATTTATATGATCCCCACCCCATCACTATGGCCAAAACATTCTGCCTCCATCACCAATTAGAGCATCATGCTTATAGGGCCCTTGTTGCCCTCACATTTCGTCTCAATAAGGCCTGTGATCGATGCTCATTCTCCTCAGCCTTTCTTACCCTTACCCTAATACCCACCCACCATTGGTCCACCAATTCTTTGCATCGCGTGATGCACTTTTCCATACAAGTGCATTAACCGTTTTAGCCTTTATCTAACAAGGCTGATGCTTCAATCTTGTTTGGGGGTGATTCTTATCACCCATTTTTATGTCTCCCCGCACTTTCATAGATCTTATCTTTAGGGTGAGACTGGATCGATCTGGCTGAAGATATTAAACTTAGTGCTACCGGGAGGCAGCCCGCATTTCTTGTACTAGTCTCATCCTTCTTGGGGGTGGTGTTTCACCTCACCCAATGCTTTACAATGTTTATAGACTTGTACACATTTTTTTTCTTTTATCATTTGTTTAGGTTTATTCTTGGCTTTAACTGTCCACTTCATTAACGGTTGATTCTAGTAATCTCTTTCCTCCCTTCTGCTCTCAATTCTAAAAATCATTTTATATAACATCGAGGACGATGTTCCTTTTTGTTTGTGGGTGGGAAATTTTATCAAGATCGTACATCTTTTGAACAAGTTTGATTTTTGAACTTGATTTTTAAATTTTCGTGTAGTTTCTTTCATCTCACTCATTGATGTGAATTTTCTATCATCCATCTTTTAAAATCTAGGAATCAAACTAGAGGATATTTTTTCTAAATCACTTATGTAATACATAGCAAGGCATTTTGCACCATAAATTTCTAGACTCAACAAAATTTGCGCACTTATCAAGTCACTACGATTTAAAGTTGACGAGTAATATAATTCTTAAGAAAACCTTAAGGATCACCAGTAGAGACTTTAGCTTGTGAGAGTTGTGCCTTTATCCCTTTCAGAGTGTCTTACGCAATCTCCAAGTCACAAGTTGATTCAATTTTCTTTGGGTACGCACTTTAATTATTTTATAATCTCATTATTTTTCATTAAAACTTTGGCTTGATCACTGAGAACGACATCACTTTCGAGTTGTAAGAAACGCGTGTCTTGAAATTTGTCCCAAGCACTAGGATTTCCCCCATATCACGTTCTTATTCATTTCACCCATTACCTTACCATATTCCTATACATACCCCCACCACATTCTCTATATCATCCTTCATTTTTTAGAAAAGAGTGTGATTTCAAATGTAAATGTCTACATTGTTAGTTTGAAAGAGAGAGAGAAAAATAAAAAATAAAAAAAAGGGGGGGGGGGAGGAATAGAAAAAAGAGAACAAAAAAAGAATATAGAGAAAAAGAAAACAAAAATTGAAAAAAGATACAAAAGAAAGAAAAGAGAGTTTCTAGTTAGTTTTATGTAATAAAGACATTTGTTCTTCTAGTATAGAACACTCTTCTACCGCATCCATCACTCATCATTCATCCATACATCACCATCCAACCTCATGTCCCATTCTACCTCATTTCATTTCCCCCTCACCCATATACATCCATATTTTTCCCTAGGTGTTCGGGCAAATGAAAGTCAATGTGGTGAATAACTCGACGTTTTCACTATAATGGTTAGCATTCTTTCATGAGATGACTTTTCTTTCTTAATGTTCATTCTTTCTTATATGTGTGTGAGACGTTTGAACTTGCTTACATTTACTCACCTCCTCACACAAAAGAGCGATACACTTACCCAAATCTCGAGAGTTCGTTTGAAAGATGTATATTTCGTGAGAATTTGAAGTTGAAGCGTTGATTCCGAAGAGGCAATCTAGGAATTACTCTTATGATAATCGATCTGTTTTGACTGATTCACACTACACACGTTGAGTTCTAGGAAGGATATGCCTTGAATATTTACTTAGCTAAACTTTTTACACATTTTAGCTTGTATTTCTGAAATTATTTCTCTCATGATGGATTGTGCGATTATTCTACGTCTAATAAGATATTGACTGTCTTTCAAAAAAAATTGCAATTAAAGAATTTTGTGGGTAAATTCCCTGCAAATCCTCATAAGACAAAACTCATCCTATAGGGCAACCTATAGCTTTAAAGGCTTATTGCACATGCTAGCTGCAATCGCAAGTGCCCGCAAAAGTGGTACACTTTTGGTTTCTTATCTTTCTCTTTCTCTCTATCTTATTGCTCGGGGACTAGCAACGCTCTGTTTTGGGGTGGTGTGATAAGCACCCAAAAGTGTGTATTTTATACCCCCGAATAGACGTATTTTAGTTGCTAATTCTCGACAACAATTGTCTTATGTGCGTAAATGTTCAATGTGCAGGCTTGATTACAGTTGCGGTGTCAAAAGAATTATTTTGAGGCAAATGTGAATCAAATAGAGCTAATTTCCCATTATCATAACCTTACCCGAGCCTAAACCTACCCCTAACCCGGTGTGTGTTTAGTTTGTGCCTTTTTAATATAATTTAGATTTTTAGTTTGAGTCATTTTTATTTTGGGTGTTTATTTTAGATTTATTTAGAATTTCTAGGTTTTATTTTCTATTTTATTTTTATTAGTATAATTTTATTTTTATTTTGATTAGTTTATAGTTTTTTATTAGGATTAGATTTTTTAGGATTTATTTATTTTTAGTTTTATTTCATTTTTCAATTTTTTTTAGGATTTTAGTTTTTAGTTTAATAGATTTTTATTTTTATTTTTATTTCTTTTTAGTTTCATTTTTTATTGAGTCTTTATTTTATTTATAGATTAGGATTTTTTTTTTAGATTTTAATTTTTAATTTTATTAGTTTTATTTTTTAGTTAGTTAGTCTACATTTTTTAAAGGTCATAAATTAACACACACACACTCACCCTACTTCCATACACACTCATACACACAAAACTCTACCTCACACGCATACCCACCTACCATATCCTAACATACACCCAAATACACCCTCACCCATTCTAACCTACACCCACACCCACACCCACACCCACACACATTATAACCAATACCTCTTCATCTTCTTCCTCCACCATTCTCTCCTCTCTCAAACTCCATAACCAAACCTTAAACAAACTCACCCACTACCACCACCATCACCATCATCTCTTCAACCCTTACCCGCCTTAGCTTACATCACCACTAACCAACAACCAAAACCCATCAGCCCCCCCCCTCGCCGGTCGAAAAAATCGAGCCCGGCGTCGACCTCTGCTCCGATACCTTTTCGCCCCAACCCGTTGCCTACCTTGCGCCGACGATCCACACCCGTCTCCGGCGGAGCCCACAACCGACAACCCACCTCCTATCCGAACCCATACATGTCTTCTAAAAACCATTTAACCCATTTCCAAAAATACCCCCAAACAACCACTTCCCACATGCACCTTCTTTTATCCCAAAATTGCCCTCACCCAAATCATATTTTTGTGACCTCACAAACCTCATGTGCACACACCCCATGGTCACCCACATTTTATCCTTACCCAATTTACCCTTAGCTCCATGTTTACTATTTAAAGAAGATGAAGACCATTCAAGAGGGAGATCAATTTTTTTATAGAGAGAGTTGGGTTAGAATAAATTAGGTAGAATTATTTGTAAATAGTTTTATTTTATTTATTTTTAGAGATTATTTAGTGAGAAATTTATGAGAAATTCAATTGAGTGTGTTTTTATTATTAAAAATCATTTGGAGGCTCGAATTGAATGGATGATGTGCAAATTCAAGGATTGAAGTTGGATTTCACTCAAAGAGATTTCGTTTGATTGTTCTTCTCTTCTACTCTATTTTATTATCTTTTGATTATATGATTATCGTGTTTAATATAATGTTAGGCTAAATCCCCTTTCAAGGGGTGGGATTATCCATTAATTTGATGTTATTAGAATTTAATTAGTTTAATTAAATTAAAATTCCCTTTGATGATTAATTTTTCAATCTTACTTTTAATTTACGCCTCGACAGTAGAATTGATAGATGATGTATATCTAAAATACATTAAGTAGTGAAACTTAAATAATTGACTCAATAATAAAATGGGAATAAATAAGTTATTATTGAGACTGTAGTAACGTATTAAACGGGGATATACGAGAGATCTCGACTTATCGAGAGTAGTTAGATACCATATCTAATTAGGCAGGGAATACTAGTTAGGTAGAATACATTAGGCGTGCACAATAGTTGAAAGGTGAGAATCTCAAGTGAGTGTACGTGAATATTACATGTGTAATAAATAATTGATTTAAAAATACTTGCTAAATATTTTCAATATGTTTTACTTGGGCTTTGACTCATGTCAAAAATATTTTCAAAACTTTTAGGTGTCTAGCCATAGGGACACCAAGCTTATACATCCTATCTAGAGACGTGTAGCTGTAGTAGTGTGGAGGCTTGCAGGATATTTCTTAAGACACTTCAGCTCTTTCATTCTAGATAGGAGGTTCCTTAGCAGTTCATTTGGGCTTGCTGCCTTCAGACTATTTCTTTTAATCAGTTGTGGATCAGACTATATTTCTATTTAGTTTTACTTATTGTGGTTGGATTGTGTACTTAGAGAACCGATAGTTTATTGAGTCTAATTTATTTTATATGTCTATCGTATGATGGCTCAGACTAAATTTATATGTGAATGGTTTAGTTCATTTAATTTATTTTCGCATGTGTTCATAATAAAAGATAAAATTTGACACCACCTTAATTTAATATAGGTGATTAGTAATTAAAAATTATTTCGACAGTGATGCTAAGAATGAAACCATTAATTATTCTTGTTCAATTTAATAATGGACTGATCACCCAAGATTAAAATAGGAAGGGGTTCATAGATGGTATCTGAGCATTAGGTTTTAGTGTCCGTAGGATTTGTATGGCTAACTATGATTTTAGCGTAGCGTTCTTTGACCTAAAGCCCTATTATTGGGATTGTTTCATTAGTTATTAAGCATTTGAGTTTCGTTCTTCTTCCATTATAATTGTTTTGATTATGAACTCATACAATTGGAATCTATTTTCAGATGCCACTCAGGAGAAGACAACCTACAAGAGCAGCGGCTAGCGCTAATGAAGGTGAAACTCAGCCCGAGCCAAAGGCACCACAACCACCATAGAGGTCAGTGTCAGCAACAGAGGTGGATGAAATCATGGCACAAGTAGTTAATGCAGCAATAACTTCCATGGCTCAGCATTTCTCCTAGATCCTGCAACCAGTGGCACCAGTTTTTAGGCACACCTAGGACCGTTAGAGTGGCATAAGGTTAGGGAGTCCTTTGAGAAGGACCACCCACCAAAGTTTCCCGGGAGTTCATATGCGATTGCGGCGTGTCAGTGGAAGAAATACAGCTAGCGCCACTTGCGCATGATTGACTTTAGTGAGGTGCAAAAGAAGATTCTACCCACTTTCAGCTTGGTTGGAGCAGCGTTGCAGTGGTGGGAGTCGGTGACCACCATTGCAGAGAGGGATACTATGACTATTGTTGATTTTTGTGTACGGTTTGATCGCAAATACTTTCCACTAGCCGTAGAGAATTAGATGTGGAAGGAGTTCAGTGAGGTGACTCAGGGTGAGCATTTTGTGGCCGAATATGAGGAGGAGTTCACTCCTTTGGCTCATTTTGTAATAGATGAGGTGAATAATGAATAAAGGAAGATGGAAAATTACATGGATGATTTAGCCTGGAGGATCAGGAAGTATTTAATTGACAATAAAGAATTGGTGACTTATACGGATGTGTCTGTCACACCCCAAACCCAATATCCATACTAATCATTTATTATTAGAATAATTAAATCATAATCTAGAGCCCATTGGAAATATAATTCATCTATCCATATTTTACTGTATAATGCGCATAATCAACATAATATTATTATTGTGCCATAACGAAATCAATATCAGAGTCATAATTTAAGCGGACATACAATACTATGATTAACTACGATAAAATTTCACAATCATCAACTCAATCCATACTAACGCAAAATATACAATGTGTGAGTAAATTAAAATCTTCAGTGTGACAATGATAAAATCCCCACATTTAAACCCCGGCTCCTTCCAACGGTGCAACTCTCAAAGTTACCGGTCATATGGTATTCTAGTTGGCAGCATAGAAACCTGAAATTGTTAAAATATAACTGTAAGCATTAAGCTTAGTGAGGTACTCCTTCCCTACAATGTAATAACAATTCTATATAGAATAAGTGGATATAAAATCCGAACAATCCTGCCCATTGGCAATAACAAATCCTGGAACATAAGTTCCAACAAATCATTGGATCTTTGTCCAATTCCAATCCTGGATCATAAGACCCAACCAATCCTGGATATTTTAATATCCAAACAAATCCTGAATACCGAAGTATTCAAACAAATCCGCTCTTAGAGCTATATTCATATTTATATATGAAACAAATCATAAGTACACTCACCTTGACAGTTTAACTGGATTTTCCCTTGCCTTTATCCTGTACTTGTTCAATCAGCTCTCCTTCCCTTCCTATCATTCTCACAATATTAGTATCATCATAAGAATATTAATAGTTCAAAGAATAACTTCAATCATAACTCAATTCATAAGCATCATATTATTCAATTCAAATCATTCATTAAAATGAAGTCCCATCTAGACTCAGGTTCTGATATCTAACATATTCAAATTACAGCCCAAACCCTTTTTAATTATTCTTGGTAATCCAATCCTTATTATATCATGTTTCCAAAACAAAAGACGGCACATCATTCCGAGTTTCCTAGAGCAAAATAAGCCTATTTCTTCACTACATAGCAAATCTGCCCTATAGGCTCTTTTATCGTTCATTCAACTTCCATGAATTTTCATGATTTTTCTACATCATAAATTTCTATGATCTTTCACCCAACATCAGTAAACACATTGAAAAATATAATATTAAAGTTTCATAATTTTTAAGGTTCGTTTGCTATGTCAAGCAAAACACCGAACACATGGCAGGCATATTTTCACCCTTAGGGCAGATTTCTTACCCGAACTTCAAACCCTCACCAAGGACTCATTTGTTGGTATTTTCACATGATTTTCGGATATGTCATACATATATGAGTCCATGTTAATATCCAATTGGAAGAAATCGATTCCAGTAACTATACAAAAATATATGGAAGTTTGAATAAACAAAGTTTCCAAACAAAGCAATCTTAGGGTTTTGTACATTCAACTTAACTTAAACTTGCATATATCCATACATATGCACCCAAACATGAAAGTTCAATAAAAATCAAGGATTTATATCATATAAATCGTAAATGAAAGAAAAAATAGCAAGATTCATGGTTGGAATTACCTTAGGGGCTTTTTCGTAATTTTCTATGAATTTTCTTCAATTTTCTCCTCACTTTTTTCTTCCTAACTTCCAACTTCTCTTTCCTTAGGCTTAAAATCTCTCATGGCTGCATTTTGGCTGAATAAAGAGGTAATTCTAAGGGTTTGAGGTCGGCCAAAGCCACCACCCTTCCCAACCAATGAGAATAAAACATTTGTTGCCATATTAAGACAAAATACTACTTAACGGATGGACTACTTTACCCTTGTTTCGTAATTTTGGTATAACTTCTCACTCGAACCTCCGTTTCATTCACCGTTTGTTGTGTTACAACCATAACTCACTTGTATACAATTATGTAGTTTTCACCTCAAGTCAATTGTTATGTCATAAAGGTCAAAACTAGCCTTAAACATGGACATTCCTATCGAAACCTTCAAATTTTGTATTTGTAACTAATTCGACATTTCATGCTTTTTGGAGGTAGGATTAGACTAAACATAATAAATTAACATCACATATATTAATAACACACTAATCATATCACACAAGCTAGGCATGATTTACGTATAATTAATCATAATTATATTCGGGTTGTCACAATTCTCCCCCTGTTAGGAAATTTCGTCCTCGAAATTGACATACCTTGGTTGTCCGAATCAAACAAATAGGGATAACGCATTTTCATGCTATCCTCACTCTCCCATGTAGCTTCTTCCATGGAATGCCTTCTCCACACAACTTTCACAAGTGGGATCACCTTTGATCTTAATATTTGTTCTTTCCTATCAACGATAGCAAGCGGTTCTTCCACGTAGCTCAAATCTTCCTTCAACTCAATAGGTTGTTCCACAATACATGTGAAGGGTCTGCTACATACTTTCTCAACATAGAAACATGGAAAACATCATGTAACCGAGATAATTCTGGTGGTAACGCTAACTTGTAGGCAACCATCCCGACTTTCTCAAGGATTTCATAAGGTCCAATGTAGCGTGGACTTAATTTCCCTTTCTTTCCAAACCTCATAACTCCTTTCCATGGAGATATCCGAAGAAACACATAATCCCCTTTCTGGAATTCCAAATCTTTTCGTCGTTTATCCGCATAACTTTTCTGTCTGCTTTGAGCTATTCTCATTCTATCTTGAATAATCTTCACTTTTTCAGTGGTGACTTCAATTAATTCTGGACCCTCTATCTTCCTTTCACCAACTTCACCCCAACATATCAGTGTACGACATCGTCTACCATACAAGGCTTCATATGGAGCCATACCAATAGTAGACTGAAAACTATTGTTATATGCAAAATCTATCAAAGGCAAATATTCATCCCAATTACCTTTGAAATCAAGCACACAAGCTCTAAGCATATCTTCCAAAATCTGTATTATCCTTTCAGACTGCCCATCTGTCTGGGGGTGAAAAGCCGTACTAAACTTCAAGTTAGTACCCATAGCATACTGCAAGCTATCCCAAAATCTGGATGTAAAAGTAGGGTCCCTATCTGAAACAATAGATACCGGTGCTCCATGCAATCGAATAATTTCATTAACATACAATCTAGCATACCTATCAACTGTATACGTAGTCTTGACTACTAGAAAGTGAGCGGACTTTGTCAATCTATCCACCACTACCCAAATCGAATCTGACCCCTTCTGAGATCGAGGAATCCCAACCACAAAATCCATCGTTACATGATCCCATTTCCATTCCGGTATCGGCAATGGCTGAAGCAGACCAGTAGGTTTCTGATGCTCCACTTTCACTTGCTGACATATAAGGCACCTCGCAACAAAATCAGCTATTTCCTTCTTCATATTATTCCACCAATAATGCTCCTTTAAATCCCTATACATTTTAGTGCTACCAGGATGCATAGTATAAATGGAATTATGAGCCTCATCTAAAATTTCCTCTTTCAATCCACACACATTAGGCACACACAACCGATGCTTATACAATAAAGTGCCATCATTCACAATACAAAAATCTTCAGACTTACCATCTCGGAGATCTTGTCGTTTCTTCTCAAGGAAAGGATCTTGACTTTGCAAATCATGAATACGGGTAGCTAACAAAGGCCTCACGCTTACATGAGCAAAGAATCTGTCCCCATCTGCTAGCTGCAATTCCACTCCCATCAATCTCAACTCCATAATATGAGCAACTCTAGCACATCGAATACACGATAACCTGCCTGAAGCCTTTCTACTCAAAGCGTCTGCAACTACATTTGCCTTTCCTGGGTGGTAGTGAATTGTACAATCATAATCTATAATTAACTCCATCCACCGCCTCTGCCTCAAATTCAACTCCTTCTGAGTAAACAAATACTTAAGGCTTTGATGGTCAGTAAAAATTTCACATACCTCACCATATAGATAATGACGCCATAATTTCAAAGCAAATACAATAGCAGCAAGTTCCAAATCATGTGTAGGATAATTACGTTCATGTGTACGCAACTGCCTAGAAGCATAGGCAATAACTTTACCATGCTGCATAAAAACACAACCCAACCCCTGATGTGAAGCATCGGTATAAACAACAAAACCATCTCCACCACGCGGAATAGTAAGAACAGGTGCGGTTACCAACCTCTTTTTCAATTCATCAAAACTATTTTCGCAATCAGAATTCCATTCAAACTTAACATCTTTCCGAGTCAGTTTAGTCATTGGTAAGGCAATCGAAGAAAATCCCTTAATAAACCTTCTATAATACCCAGCTAAACCCAGAAAACTCCTCACCTCAGTCACATTATCGGGTCTCTCCCATTTCACAACAGCCTCTACCTTTTTAGGATCAACACATACACCATCTCCAGAAATAACATGGCCTAAAAATGCAACTTGTGATAGCCAAAATTCACACTTGCTAAACTTGGCATACAACTTCTTATCTTTCAACAGATTCAAAATAGTTGTGAGATGTTTTTCATGTTCAACCATATCATGGGAATAAATCAGAATATCATCAATAAAAACTATCACAAATGAATCAACAAAAGGATGCAGTACCCAGTTCATAAGATCCATAAATACAGCTGGAGCATTAGTCACCCCAAAAGGCATCACAAGAAATTCAAAATGACCATACCGAGTACGGAAAGCGGTTTTAGAAATATCACTTTCCTTCACCCTCACCTGATGATAACCCGATCGCAAGTCTATCTTTGAAAACACTTTAGCACCCTACAACTGATCAAACAAATCATCTATACGAGGTAAAGGATACTTGTTCTTAATTGTAGCTTTATTCAGTTGCCTATAATCAATACACAAACGCATGGTACCATCTTTCTTTTTCACAAATAAAACTGGAGCACCCCATGGAGATACGCTAGGTTGTATGAACCCCCTATCAAGTAAATCTTGCAATTGAATCTTGAGTTCTTTCAACTCAGCAGGTGCCATTCTATACGGTGCCATAGAAATAGGGGTTGTCCCTGGTGCTAATTCAATACTAAATTCAACTTCTCTGTCTGGAGGTAACCCTGGCAACTCACTAGGAAACACTTCAGGAAAATCCCGTACAATAGGAACATCGACTAATTGTAAAGCCCCCTTCCTAGTGTCAAGAACATATGCAATAAAACCCTCACAACCCTTACTCAATAATTTCCTCGTCTGAATAGCAGAAATGATGCAACTGGGAACAATTTTCCTTTCCCCCACAAATTTAAATTCAGGCTCACCAGGCATATTAAAAACAACTTCCTTACGGTAACAATCCATGGATGCATGATATTTGGATAGCCAATCCATTCCCAGAATTATATCAAAATCAGAAATATCCAATGGAAGTAGATCTATAACTGTATCTCTAGACCCCACAGTC
The DNA here is from genome assembly GCA_949130495.1 of Sambucus nigra. Lineage (NCBI taxonomy): Eukaryota > Viridiplantae > Streptophyta > Magnoliopsida > Dipsacales > Adoxaceae > Sambucus > Sambucus nigra. Next base: position 180,113,940 of record OX422218.1, on the reverse strand, counting down.
AAAACACAATCATGAAAAACATATTCAGTTACAACCATATCCCCCATAGGCATATAAATACCCAACCCCACATCTAAACGAGCACACGGTATATTCAAGTATATGGCAAAAGCATAGGACACAAAAGAATGTGTGGAACCAGGATCAACCAAAACATAAGCACTTCTATCACTAACAGAAAGTGTACCTGTCACCACATCTGGCGTAATCTGAGCTTCTTTCATCGTAAAGACTCGTCCACCTGGCCTGGAACCACTAGCTTGTCCTCTACCCACACTCTTCACTGTACTGCCTGGAGATAACATTCTGCTTGCTACTTCACTATGTGCTGCTGGAGTCTGTGCCAATTGCGGACAATTCCTCTTAATATGCCCCACTTGATGACAATGGTAGCATTCCAATCCCTTAAGCTTAGGACACTCAGATTTATAATGTCCTTCCTCTTTACAAAAGAAACATGTAACACCTCCTATTGGGGCCTCACCTCTCCCTGACTTTCTGGCTGAACCAAAAGATCCTCCACCCCTGGTATCTCTACCAAACCTCCCCTGACCTCTACCACTATCTCCACCACCTCTCTGATATTTATGAGGTTCCACCTTAACACTTCCACTCTCACCTCCCCTATACTGAGATGCGTCGAATCTACTTTTCTTAAAACTCTCTCTGCTCGCCACCCCTTGGTTCATTTGCCTTTCTGCTATCATGGCTTTGTTTACCAGAGAAGCATAATCTTCTAACTCATAAGTGGCTAATCTATTTTGAATAGGCAAAATCAGTCCATCTTGAAACTTACTACATTTATCTTCTTCCTCCTGCACATACTTAGTAGCAAATCTAGACAAAGCAGTAAATTTAGCATCATACTCCCTCACAGACATGTTCCCTTGGGTCAAATTTATAAACTCCCTCAGTTTCTCCCTCCTATAGACCTTAGGGAAATACTTAACATACAAAGCTTTAATAAATTCAGCCCAAGTAATAACATCAGTACCTTCCATCCTGGGCACCAAATGGTTGCTGGCTTCCCACCAATATTTCGCCTCTCCTTTGAGCTTAAACACAGCTAGATTCACTTTCTGGTTATCTGGAACCTTCATAACTGCAAAGATAGTTTCTAGATCCCTGACCCACATCTCAGCTTCCGTAGGTTCAACTGACCCTGAATATTCTGGAGGATTCAACTTCAAAAACTTCTCATGCATGGAATCTTTCATTTCCTTCCTTGCCTCTTTCTCAATCCTGGCCACAGTCTTGGATTCTAGATATCTAGCCTGTTGTTCTGCCATTTGCGCCATATTTCTTTCTTGTTGCTCTGCCATCCTCATCATTGCCTGCGCCATTATTTGCATCTCTGTAGGCTGCTCTTGCTCTCTAGCCCTTCCAGCAACACTTTGCTCCACTTCAGTATTCTCTGTACGAGAAGCGACTCCCTCTTCTCTAGGTTGTCCATTCCCAGGTTCCATCTGGAATTATCTGTAATACAATAAAATTCTAACAACCAATATAAACAGTTTACAGTACTAAACTATTTGTTAGTATATAAACAATTCAATAATATCAAATCAATCAATAACTGTCATCTAATCGTCACACACGTCCAGAATTAATAACCTAGACGCTCTGATACCACTAATTGTCACACCCCAAACCCAATATCCATACTAATCATTTATTATTAGAATAATTAAATCATAATCTAGAGCCCATTGGAAATATAATTCATCTATCCATATTTTACTGTATAATGCGCATAATCAACATAATATTATTATTGTGCCATAACGAAATCAATATCAGAGTCATAATTTAAGCGGACATACAATACTATGATTAACTACGATAAAATTTCACAATCATCAACTCAATCCATACTAACGCAAAATATACAATGTGTGAGTAAATTAAAATCTTCAGTGTGACAATGATAAAATCCCCACATTTAAACCCCGGCTCCTTCCAACGGTGCAACTCTCAAAGTTACCGGTCATATGGTATTCTAGTTGGCAGCATAGAAACCTGAAATTGTTAAAATATAACTGTAAGCATTAAGCTTAGTGAGGTACTCCTTCCCTACAATGTAATAACAATTCTATATAGAATAAGTGGATATAAAATCCGAACAATCCTGCCCATTGGCAATAACAAATCCTGGAACATAAGTTCCAACAAATCATTGGATCTTTGTCCAATTCCAATCCTGGATCATAAGACCCAACCAATCCTGGATATTTTAATATCCAAACAAATCCTGAATACCGAAGTATTCAAACAAATCCGCTCTTAGAGCTATATTCATATTTATATATGAAACAAATCATAAGTACACTCACCTTGACAGTTTAACTGGATTTTCCCTTGCCTTTATCCTGTACTTGTTCAATCAGCTCTCCTTCCCTTCCTATCATTCTCACAATATTAGTATCATCATAAGAATATTAATAGTTCAAAGAATAACTTCAATCATAACTCAATTCATAAGCATCATATTATTCAATTCAAATCATTCATTAAAATGAAGTCCCATCTAGACTCAGGTTCTGATATCTAACATATTCAAATTACAGCCCAAACCCTTTTTAATTATTCTTGGTAATCCAATCCTTATTATATCATGTTTCCAAAACAAAAGACGGCACATCATTCCGAGTTTCCTAGAGCAAAATAAGCCTATTTCTTCACTACATAGCAAATCTGCCCTATAGGCTCTTTTATCGTTCATTCAACTTCCATGAATTTTCATGATTTTTCTACATCATAAATTTCTATGATCTTTCACCCAACATCAGTAAACACATTGAAAAATATAATATTAAAGTTTCATAATTTTTAAGGTTCGTTTGCTATGTCAAGCAAAACACCGAACACATGGCAGGCATATTTTCACCCTTAGGGCAGATTTCTTACCCGAACTTCAAACCCTCACCAAGGACTCATTTGTTGGTATTTTCACATGATTTTCGGATATGTCATACATATATGAGTCCATGTTAATATCCAATTGGAAGAAATCGATTCCAGTAACTATACAAAAATATATGGAAGTTTGAATAAACAAAGTTTCCAAACAAAGCAATCTTAGGGTTTTGTACATTCAACTTAACTTAAACTTGCATATATCCATACATATGCACCCAAACATGAAAGTTCAATAAAAATCAAGGATTTATATCATATAAATCGTAAATGAAAGAAAAAATAGCAAGATTCATGGTTGGAATTACCTTAGGGGCTTTTTCGTAATTTTCTATGAATTTTCTTCAATTTTCTCCTCACTTTTTTCTTCCTAACTTCCAACTTCTCTTTCCTTAGGCTTAAAATCTCTCATGGCTGCATTTTGGCTGAATAAAGAGGTAATTCTAAGGGTTTGAGGTCGGCCAAAGCCACCACCCTTCCCAACCAATGAGAATAAAACATTTGTTGCCATATTAAGACAAAATACTACTTAACGGATGGACTACTTTACCCTTGTTTCGTAATTTTGGTATAACTTCTCACTCGAACCTCCGTTTCATTCACCGTTTGTTGTGTTACAACCATAACTCACTTGTATACAATTATGTAGTTTTCACCTCAAGTCAATTGTTATGTCATAAAGGTCAAAACTAGCCTTAAACATGGACATTCCTATCGAAACCTTCAAATTTTGTATTTGTAACTAATTCGACATTTCATGCTTTTTGGAGGTAGGATTAGACTAAACATAATAAATTAACATCACATATATTAATAACACACTAATCATATCACACAAGCTAGGCATGATTTACGTATAATTAATCATAATTATATTCGGGTTGTCACAGTGTCAATGCCGCGTTGTTACACTGCCAGAATCATCGCTTCCATGTGAAGGGTAGCAAAAAAGGAGGAGAGCCCATCCAGTAAGGCAAGACATAAGGGAGCCATGCTAGTGGACTACCACAACAACAGAAGTCAGGCAGTACCAGGGACAGGATTCTCAACAGGGGATTAGTCCAGGAGGTTCAAAACTAGGGGCTATCGACCCGAGGGCAGTTTTAGTCAGGTTCAGCCCCCCATCCTATTCTAATCCTAGGTGATCAGTCCATTATTAAATTAAACAGGAATTTTTAATAGTGTCAATCTTAGCATCACTATCGAAATCCACATTATTTTACTAATATCCTAATGGCCATGTGTCAAAATTTTAATCTTATTATTAACATGCAATGAATTTAAATGAAATAACTCACATTCACCATTTTCAATAAACATAGTAATAATGATAAAGCAATGAGATGAACAAATAGGTCTGGATGAACACTCCAGAAAAAATCCAAATACAACCATCCATAATAAAAATAAATCCAACACGAAAATAAAATGAAAGTACAATGTCTATGTAATAATAACCAACTAGGAATGGGCGACATGCCCGACTGAGATAGATAAAATGAGGAATAAGAACTGATAAATGTGGAGGCATCAACTACTAAGATCCAGCAACTTCCACGGTAGCTACAACTCATCAAATGAAAGAGGTACTAAGCCTGAAGTCCCTGTGGTTGGGCACCAAAAATAGATTTGAAACGGGTCACATCCCAAATTAAACAGTTGAAAATATTTTAGCAAGTATTTAAATGGCATTAAAGAGTACATATTATATATATATGTTACCCTCACATGATCTCACTTGAGATCCTTACCTCTCAGCTATTGTGCACGCCTAACGTGCTCTTCTAAACACATCTAGTTATGCTACCCCGCCTAACTAGTTGACTTAAATCTCTTCCCATCTAATAATTCATTGTGTCCACCCGTATTGCTCATATAATACATACCCAATTTTTCAATCCTTTTATTTATGAAGAGTCGCTAATTAATTATTAAATTCATACATACTGAGATCAATTTAGATATCACTATCTAGTATTTACTAAAACACCCGTAGTAGAATAAATCACACGTATATATATATATATATATATATATATATATATATATATATATATATATATATATATATATATATATATATACACATCCCTCTCATAATATATACGTATACGACATCCCTAGGTGGAGACCTGCGATGCAGGAATACTTTGTTATCAAGTCCTGGTACATCACACACTAAATAAAAGACAGCGGGTTCGAAAAATAAAAGACATCAGGTTCAAAATCACTCTCGAACCATACATTCACAATTCATTCAAATTTGGAGGCAAACATAGTTCTAAGCCTTTGGGCTACACACACACCTAATGCACCCAAATGATCGGTCACACCCTTATTTAGACAAGCGGTGTTCAATCCCTAAGTTCTATATTCTAAGATACAAGTCAATATCCCCCCCCCCCCCCCCCCCCACACACACACACAGATATTGGGCTCATCATGATAAGACTGTCCGCAGCGCGAAACCTCCCGTGATAGCAAGTAGCCTATGTATGTTTACGTATAAGAATTCACACAATAGGTATTCACACAACATATATATATATATATATATATATATATATAACATCAGTATAGATATACACTCAACCTATAATATATGTCTCATGCGTAGTATATTTAACTCCTGAATATCCTAAGTATTATTAAATGACGAGTAAAAACCTCATCGTATCTTCCCGAGTATCTCCCACTACCCGAAGTGTGTCATTCATTATTTGAAGTATTTCAATAGGTAATTCACTCATATCCTACTGGTCGAAGTCATAGATTCTCTCGATCTCCTGTGACACAATATCATTCTACGAATTAGGTTTTACCAATTAAACCGAATTAACTTTCGCCACAAATCCCCTCATGTTACAAAGTCTCATCCCCAACATTGGCCTATTGGTAATTAAAGTATCTCTCATTACATTTAAAAATTCCTTCCTAAGCAAAAAAGGAAAAATAGTCAAAATCTGGGAAATCGAATCGATTCGGCCTCGGTCCGAATAGATTCGCCTTTCGAAGAATTTCGGCCAAGGAGCCGAATCGATTTGCCTGTAACAGGTCTCGTCTTCTCCATTTTAATAGTTACGGGATTTGCCATTTTTAGTCCTCTAAACCACCATTACACGATCACAAACTCACAAAAAAAAGGTCTCAAACATCATAGTAACAGGTATAAATGATTTTTTACATGACAGAAGCATTAAATCATCAAAGAGCATCTCTAAATTGAATTAATTCAAAATTAATTCTTAAAAATTCTAGTTCATCATTTTTGTTCAATAAATTATACAAGATCCTACATTTCTTCAAAATATCATTATACTAATTCATAAACGTCGTTCTACATGCATCATGGATTAAGCCTATCACAATTCCTACCCAAGAACATAATTTATATATTCCAAATTATGGCCAAAATACATGAATTCAAGAAATTTATCATCATCCTCTAACATGGATGGTAGATCTACTCATAATTCAGCAAAATAAATACTTGCCTCTATATGTAGGTCTAAATTTTTACAAAATGGTGGTAGGGTGGCGTTCCTTTCCTTTCGATCTACCTAACGGTGGTGGTGGTGGTGGTGGTGCAAGGATGGTGGGTTAAGCCTTGGGACACCTCTCATTCTTCCTCTCGTGGCCTCTCTTTCTAACCCTAGTATCCTTAACCTACCAGATGATATAAGTCTAGAAAATTCGTAGGTTCTCTTTCCTCAAAAATCTAAAAGATCGAAATACCCTCCCGAAGTGCCGATTTGGTCTAAAAATACACCAGGACCAAAAATAAATGGCCGAATACACTTTTCTGACTATTTCGACCCTTTCGGACACATTGGCGCACTCAAAATGACATTTGGATGACCCATAATTAAATTATATTTTATTCCACAAATTCAAGTCCCGACACGATTGACACGCGTGTCCCGACTAAATTTACTGTAATTGTCGTATTTCTCACTCACGACAATCATAATACTTTCTTATTAATTTATTATTCATTCACCCAGTAATATTCAATATAAACAAATATTAGCCCCTGTCTCGCTAATTTGTATTTATTTTAATGTGGATTAATTTCTCAATTTAATTTAATTAATCCCATTATAAAAATCATTAAAAATTATGGGGTGTTACATACTTCCCCCTAATAACGGAATTTCGTCTCAAAATTCAAAAAAAGGAAAAATACCTGGTATGAATAATTCTGGATATTTATTGCCTATCTCATCATTACGCCCCCAAGTAGACTCGCCAGCATTATGATGCCCCCACTGAACCCGTATAAGTGGGACTACCTTCAACCTCAATCTCCTCTCGCTATGGTCTAGGATAACCACTGGTCTCTCCTTATATAAAATATCGGGTTATAAATAAATATCCTCTGATGCAATATGAGTGTGAGCTAACTCGTCCCAGAGATATTGCCTCGTGAAGAAATGTGGAATACATCATGAATCCGATGCAAATGCTCCGGCAAGCCAAGTCTATATGCTACTGGCCAATCCTCTCAATTATAGAAAATGGCCTCACATACCTTGGTGCCAACTTTTCTTTCTTCCCGAACCTCATTATCCCCTTCATAGGAGATACACGTAGTAACACCTGGTCCCCCATATTAAACTCCAGAATGAACCGCTTGGCATCGACAGAGCTCTTCTATCTGTCCAGGTCATACGTATACGACTCTGAATCAACTCAATTTTAGCCGACGTATCTTGAATCAACTCTGGCTCAAGTAGCTTGTTATCCCCTTCACCTAACTAACAAGAAGGCGAACAACAAGATCTATCGTACAACACCTCGAATGGTGCCATGCCAATCGTAAACTGGTATGGGTTATTATACACAAACTCCACCAGTGAAAGATATTGCTCTCAACCCCCTTGACAATCAAGGATACACATCCGTAGCTTATCTTCCAATATCTAATTCGTCTTCTTTGTCTGCCAGTCCATCTGCGGGTGATAGGTCATTCTCAATCTCAATTCGGTACCCATGGCCTCCTAAAAACTCCCTTAAAATCGAGACACAAAAATCTTCTCCCTGTGACACCCCGCCTAATTAAATACCGGGTGATCAGTCCTTTATTAAATTATAACCAAGGTGAATGGTTAGTTCATTCTCATCATCACTGTCGCAAAAAAAAATAACTTTTCCAATTAAACATCCTAATTAATTAAGCTAAGTGACAAAACCATTTTTAGACTTCAATTTCCCAATTTAATTCAAAAACCAATATTTAAAACCTTTGATAATTAATAGTTTAAGAGTCACACAATATTAACAAGGATATAAATGATCATTCAAGAATTTAACTATCAATAGTAAATCCCAACTTCAAACCACCAAAGAAAAACAGTCTGATAGTAACAAATCCCAAAGTAAAGCTACTGAAAGTAAATGAATTCCAATCCATCACAAAAACCAACTGAATAATGAAAAGGGCGACACATTCCCAACTAGATAAAGTAAAACTATGTGTGGAATCAACAATGAGATCGTCTAAGCAAGAGGCCTGCAACTCCCACCTAAGCAGCAGCGCGTTCCCTATGGAGGATCCTATGCAAGACGCCCCTGTGGATGGGCACCTGTAATATATACATATATATACAAGAGAGAAGAGAAAATAGGAAATGGGTCAGAGCCCGATTGTAAAAACAGTTTAAAATTAGTTTAGCAAGTAGTTAAAGTGCTACCGGCTAATGCAACCAACATATTAGTGCAACACTCCCTTGAGAAATTCTCACCTCTTTTCTAATGTGCACACCTATCTCACTAATACTTCCCAACAGTTTAACTTATCTTACGTGAGGTTTCAAACCGACAAATTCAAATGTTTAAGAGGTTAAGTTTATTTTAAAAGCAAAGTTCTCAATTAAACCTTATTTAATAATAAAGTTTCTCAGTAATATAACATGCTTTTCAAACACTTATACCTAAGTTGAATTAATTATTTATTTCTTACATACCATAATCACAGCAGGTAGTTCCCAATTTCCAGATTTAAATATATATATATTAAATACTCATATAATATATATATTCTAACAGCACCCCACATAAAATCTATGGTGCAGACATACTCTGCTATCCAGTCCCCGTATCACTCATACTAAGGGAAATACTAGTTCGGAATCACTCTCGAACTATATTAACACAAAACACAATAAAATGAGATGAAGCATAGTTCCAAGTCACTAAGAGGATAGCACATACCCTCACGTCTCTTAGGACCGTCTGACTATCGATCCGATAGCCTGTACCAAGGATTTCTATCTTCTAGGGTACGAGTCAATATCCCCCATAAAGGTCCCATTGAGATAAGACTGTCCCAGCGCGGTAACCTCAGGGATAGCAAGTAGCATGGGCATGATTTTTACACGTAAATAGTATATGCATAAACACAATCATATATATATACTACTATTACCATATCAAATTTAGGTACACTCTCACGACCCATAATTATGATATTTATCCTTATTACTCATTAATTAGTTATCACGTTTAACGGTTTGTGTCTTATTCGAATTTGTGGGATTATTCCAACTTATTAAGTGACACTCGCGGATTCCAATCCTCCTAAGTGTAAATCTCAGTAGGTACTCATTTATTTTACAATGTAACCTCCTTACGAGTCTCACCCCTTAACACATATTTCCATTGTCCCTTATGTGTAAAACATCCCCGTGAAAGATTAATCTCGTCTTACGTTAAAGGTTCCATATTTTTAATAAGTCCTACTGGTCTTCTTTATATCCCAAAATGCTCTAACATTAATATCCAAGAATGTTTAATCATTTAAGTTGGAACAATCTATAAGAAGGGAATATGAGTTATGCAGGAGGGGTCGATCGATCTATGGCAGGTGTTCGATCGATCGAAGCATCGATCGATCGATCAAACAGGTATGGAAAATCTGCAGAATTCGTAGTTACGGGTTCTCTCTTCCAACATCATCCAAAACGATATATTTTAGTACCAAACTCCAAATAATTTATACTACAAGTATATTGACCTCAAATAAATGATTTCCTACGTCTAGCATGCAGATTTTCATCATGAAAAACGAATTAAAAGGGCATAATCCATCAAAACATCAAGAACCCTAATATTTCTTTTGTTTGGTTTCTTTCCATCCTTTTACCAGATTTCATACTCCTTAATTACTGAAATTTCATGGTTCAACCTCTACATATGAATTGGGTTTCCAGAATACATCAATTACTCATACAACATACTAATTCAAATCTCAAAAATAGGTCTTTCTTTCACAAACAATAGTCATAATCAATCCTAGGCTAATAATATTGGAGCATTAACTGAAATAGAGCAAGATAGATACTTTTCTGGGAATTTTCGGTTCAGATTTGTGGAGATTTTGGTGTGGTTTTGATCCTCGTTGCACGATCTATCGTTTGGCGGCGACGGCGGTGCAAACGGTGGAGTTCTTGGCCTAGAACTCCTTGGAAAACCTCTCATCTTCCTCTCCTATAAACGTCTTTTGTTAATGGTGTTTCTAACCCTAGAAGATGACTCTTGTCATCTGATATGCCCTTAGAATTTTCGTGGGTTTTTAGGCCTAAAAATGTAAAATGTCCAAAACGCCCTCCCGGGGTGTTAATTAAGCCTAAAAACGCCCGAAACCCAAACTAAACCCCCGGGTACATTATTTTGACTATCTCGACCCTTCCGGACACTTTGGCGCACTCGAAATGAACATACGGGTGACTTATAATTTATTCACCATTATTAATCAAAATTTAGTCCCGACACGACACGGGCGCGTCCCGACTTAAATTTCCAAAATTGTCATTTTATTCACTCGTGACATTTAATAGAACCAATTTTATATATTACTTTGCTCATTAGTAATATTCAACAAGTTTTCAATAATTACTAACTCTCGTCACGTTAGTAATTAAGAATAATTAATTTTTGGATTTATATTAAATTAATAATTCACATCAAATTAAATAAATCCCCCAATTTATAAAGCATAAAAATACGGGGTATTACACTCCCTGTCGGACACAATACCAAGTGGCACCACATGTAATCTCACTATCTCAGTGATAGAAATTTAGGCACGCTGTCCTATAGTATATTCCATCCAGACTTGAAGAAAGTGAATTACCTTGGTCAACCAATCCACTATCACCCAAATGGAATAGTGACCCCTCTATGAAGTTGTCAACCCAGTAATAAAATGCATAGAAATTCTCTCTCATTTACACATCGAAATCTCTAATGGATGAAAAACCCCTGCAGACTTTTGATGATCCACATTCACCAACTGACAAGTGGTACAGCTTGAGACAAACTCATCAATGTTTCTCTTTATCCCACTCCATTAATATTGTTGTCTCATATCTTGGTACATATTATCCCCTCCAAGATGTACCACAAACCATGACCCGTGTGATTCTACCATCAATGCGTGTCGCAAGTCCTCCCCCTCTCAGACAATAAATCTACCATTGAAGCATAAGCCTCCCTCTAAACTCACAGAGTATGACTTTGCTCCCCGGCTAGAAGTTGTCGAATTCGTTCCACATAAAATGGATCTATTGTCTGGGCCTATACCACCCTCGTGACAATCTGGGGTGTAATGGTCATAACTGACATGAATAACCTGGCAACCGACTCCTGATGTCCCAGCTCTTTCCATTTTACTTTCTAAGCTTCAGCTATATCCCCCATCGGCCTGCGGCTCAACACGTCTGCCACCATATTAGCCTTTCTCGAGTGATACTGGATGCAAAATGATAATTTTTCACAAATTCCAGTCACCTACGCTGACGCATATTCAACTCTCTCTGAGTGAACATGTACTCAGTGACTTATGATCTATGAATAGGCAAAGTCTCTCTCCTAATAGATAATGTCTCCAAATTCGCAATGCAAACATGACTGCCTCTGACTCGAAGTCGTGGGTGGTTTAATTCCTCTCATGAGGCTAAAGTTTGCGAGAAGAATAAGCTATAGCCTGATCCTCCTACTTTAGCACAACCCCAAGTCCCTGTAGGGATGTTACAGTAAAAATAAGATACTCCACTCCTTCCCTGGGAAGTGTGAGTAAGGGTGCTAAAGTTAACTTGTCCTTTAGCTCATCAAAATCTAAATGACAAGCGCTATCCCAGATAAATGGTACGCCTTTGCGAGTCAAGTTAGTCAACAGACCTGCAATCTTCAAAAATCCTCGAATAAACCGTCTGTAGTACCCGACTAACCCCAAGAAACTGCGCACCTCTGTCGGTGTCGTGGAATGTCCCCACTTCCTCACTCCTGATACTTTGCTAGAATCCACTGATATCCACCTAGTAGAGACAATATTACCCAAAAACTGAACCTCGCGCAGCCAAAACCCGCATTTCTCCAATTTAGCATATAACTGGTGTTCGCGCAATATTTCCAAAACACAACGCAGATGGTCAGCATGCTCCTCCTCAATCTGCGAATAAACCAGGATGTCATTAATAAAGACATGAAAAATTGATCTAAGAACTCTCTTAACACCCTACTTATCAAGTCCATAAACATAGCTGGCGCATTGGTTAGCCCAAACGGCATAACTCGAAACTCATAAGACCCATATCTCGTCAGAAAGGCAGTCTTAGACACATTTTTCTCCCGAATGTGCAACTGGTGGTATCCCGACCTCAAGTTTATCTTAGAGAATTAGGCGGCTCCTCTCAATTAGTCAAATAATTCATCGAATCTGGGTAACGAATACTTATTCTATATTGTGACATTATTCAACTCCTAGTAATCCACACATAATCGTAAAGAATCATTTCTTTTCTTTATAAGCAGCACTGGGTCACCCCAAGGTAAAGTAATCCAACAGATAAAGCCTTTCCCCAACAGCTGATCAATCATATCCCTTAGCTCCCTTATCTCCATAGGAGCCATACGATAAGGCGCACGAGCTATAGGCCGAGTGCCCGATGCTAAATCAATAACAAACTATATCTCTCTGCTAGGTGGAAATTCTTATATCTCCTAACAAGTTGACAAACTCGCACACAACTTGGATTGAATCTATGGAAATAGCTATTCCTTGAGAGGTCACTTCCTCTATATAATACAAATGAGTCGACTATCCTCCTTCGGAACGAGGCATCTCCATTAAGAACATCTCTTGGCCCAAAATTGCAAACACTATGCTCCTACTAAAACTGTCAATCATGGCCCTATACGCTTCTAGATAATCCATACCAATAATGGTATCATACTCCGACATATTTAACACACGCATATCGATGGGAAAAATAAGTCTCCTAATATCTATACTCACACCCCGATATATAAAGAATATAAGTGTCCCGCTACCCAGTGGTGAGTCTACACACGTGACTATACTATCGATCGTGTCTAAAAACCCCATAGCTCATGCAAATCTAGTGGCTATGAACGAGTGTGAAGCCCCTATATCAGATAAAATGTGCCCCGAAGCCCCATGTATAAGAAACATACCCTCAATTACGGGTGGAGCCTATGGAACTACAGCCTGGTGGACGTTATACACACGCCCATATTGTAACTTCCCCTGCTGAGGTGGGGCTACTGGAATGACTCGTGCTGCTGGCAAGGCTGATACTGGTGCTGGGAGGGCGGCAGAGAAAATAGGCCTATAGGGCTTTTGACGAACGCCCTGCTTCTGCTGAACTCTACCCTTATTAGGGCAATCCTGACGCTTGTGACCATTCTTGCCACATATGAAACACCATCTTGTAAAAATTCCTCCCCTCTGGCCCTGCTAAAAACGCTGTTGGCTCGGCTGTCCCTGCTGACTCTGATGGCCATGCCAAATCCACCCTGTCCCTGCCTGTAATCTTCTGAAAGAAAACGCTTAGTAGAATCCTGTGATACCCCTCCTAATAAAATATCGGGTGATCACAAAACTGCTAAGGATCACAATTTAAAGTTTTATTTTTTCTTAATTAAATTCCGTTATGAAAACCCTTTATAATAACCAACAGTTTAAGAATTAAAAAACTGCTAAGGATTGCAATTAACACACATGAATTTAAACCATCTAGATAAACCAAACCAAGTTTAAGAACCATAAATGTAAACATCATGACAATAGTTAACTCTCAACGATTACTGAATACTAGAAACATAAATAAACATAAATCTCTGACAAATCCAAACGGAATAGGACAACGGGCGACACATGCCCTAACTAAGCAGAACTAAAGCAAGAATGGAATCAATGACGAGGTCGTCTAAAATAAAGGCCTGAAACTCCCACATAAGCTGCAGCTCGTCCAGTCCAAAGAATCTATGGATGACGCCCCTGTGGATGGGCACCTGTAATACATACATATATATACAAGAGAGAATAAGAAATGATAGAAAACGGGTCTGAGCCCGAGTGTAAAACGGTTTAAAATAGTTTAGCAAGTATTTAAAATGCTTACTTGCTAATGTGACAACTATGTTAGTATATGACACTCTCTTCAGAATTCTCACCTCTCATCTAGTGTGCACGCCTACCATACTACCGATCTTAAAAGTCTATCTAACTTATCTTCCATAAAGTTTTATCCCAAGAAGTGCTAATGCTTTGATATTTCGTTTTAGAAATTTAATCTCTTCCATTTTCTTACGTTACTTAAAACCACTCAGTACCATTACAAAATTCACAAACACTTGTTATAGAGTTGAAGTATTTGTTCATTACTTAATTACTTATACGCATAGTAGAAAGTTTCCATATTTAAGTATATATATATATAGCAATCACTCATATAATATATATATATATATATATATATATATATATATATATATAGTATCGGCACCCCACATAAATCTATGGTCCTGGCATACTCTGCTATCAAGTTCCCGTATCACTCGTACTAAGGGAAATACTAGTTCCCAATCACTCTCGAACTGTATTAACACAATACACACAAAATGGAGGCGAAGCATAGTTCCAAGTCACTAGGAGGTCAGAACATACCCTTCACGTCTCCTAGGACCGTCTAACTATCATTCTCAGATAGCCTGTACCAAGAAATCCTATGTTTTAGGGTACAAGTCAATATCCCCCATAAAGGTCCAATCGAGATAAGAATGTCCTGACGCGATAACCTCCGTGATAGCAAGTAGCGTGGGTATGCTTATTCACAAACATAATACTAATATATGTACAGTCACACAGTCATATATGTAGATGTTCACATTTTCCAAATTTGGTTCACCCACAACCCATATTTATTTTTATTCGTTCTTAGCACAAATTTTACTCAATTATCTCGCATAACGGATTCATCTCTTTTATTATCATTTATAATTTATTGCACACTCACTTCTCATCTTTCTAAGTATTCTCTCTTACTAAGTATAATTTTATTAGGTATACCCTCACTTACCTTCTGGTCTAAATCTTTCACGAGTCTAAATTCTTTAGTGAACGTAAGCACAATTTCCAATATATGAATAACTCCCCGTTAACCCACAATTTCATCCCATATTAAATTTCACTCAACGGAGTCTACTTAGACCCTACTGGTCCTCTTCATAACCCATTATACTCTATCAATAATAATCTATGACTCCTACACATTTTAACTGGATTAAGCAAAAAGGGGAAAAACATACGGTTTTCTAGGAGGGATCGATCGATCGAGGAATGGGGTCGATCGATCAATCATCGATTGATCGATGCTTTTTATCGATCAATCAATCAAGCAGTTCTTGCCCAGAATCTGCAACTTCAACCTACGGGTTTCATCCAAAAATTTCCTCCAAAGCACCATTAATGATCCCCAAACTCCCAACCAAGATTACTAACAGTCATATATACCTATATACATGATTTCCTACGTGAAACATGTCCAAATTCATCAAAGGTATTGAATTAATGGAGTAAATCAATATAAATACCAAGAACCCAAATTTTTCATGAAACTTCCATTCTTCTAAATTCTTTTCCAGATTTCTTGCTTCTAAATCCATACAATTTCGTGGGTAATCATCTACATATGATTGAGATGTCCAAATTATATCTATTTCCTCTAAAACACGTAATTTAAATTCTCTAAGTTATCAAATTCTTTAATGAAACATGATTTTATCAATCCTAATCTAACATGGGTGAAACATTAACAAAAAACAAAGCAAGATAGATACTTGCCCGGGATTCAAGGGTCTGATTTGTTGATGAAAAAGATATGGTTGCGCTCCTCGTTGTGCGATCTACATTTTGGTGGTGGTGGTGGTGGTGGTGCAATCGGGTGAGTTCTTGGCCTTGGATCGCTTGGAAAACTCTCTACCTTCTTTTCTAATGGCTATTCTTAGGTTTTGTGTTTGATAACCCTAGACGACAACTCCTAATGGCTGATATAACTTAGGAAATTTTTGTGGGTTTAATTACCCAAAAATACAAAATGTTTATAATACCCTCCTGGGATGTCAATTAGGCCTAAAATGCCTCGAGACCCAAACTAACCCCCCCCCCCCCCGGGTACACTTTTCTGACTATCTCGACCCTTTCGGACACTTTGGCACACTCAAAATGACCATACGGGCGACTTATAATTTATTCAATTTTATAATAATAATTTAGTCCTAACATGACACAAGCGCGTCCCGACTTAAATTTCCATAATTGCCATTTTATTCACTTGTGACAATTTTAATAAAATCAATCTTATATCTTACTTTACTCATATAGCAATATTCAACAAATTCCCAATAATTACTAACTCACGTCACGCTAGTAAATATTAAAATAAATTTCTGGATTAATATTAAATTAATATCTCAAATTAAATTTAATAAATCCTCAAATTTAAAATCCATAAAAAATACGGGGTATTACATACTTCCCCCCTAATAACGGAATTTCGTCCCGAAATTTGGAAAATAAGGCATACCTGGTAAAAATAGATCTGGATATTTTTTGCGCATATCTGCCTCGCGCTCCCAAGTGGATTCCTCCACATTATGATGCTCCCAATGGACTCGTACAAGTGGAACTACCTTCGACCTCAATGTCCTCTTACTATGGTCTAGAATAGCCACTGGTCTCTTCTCATAAAAACTATTGGGTTGTAAGTCAACCTCCTCTATCGCATTGTGAGTGTGGGCCATATCATCCCGAAGATATCGTCTCAATGACGAGATGTGGAATACATCGTGAATACGGTGCAAATGCTCTGGAAACCCCAATCTGTATGCCACCAGCCCAATCCTATTGATAATAGGAAATGGGCTCATGTACCTCGGAGCCAACTTCCCCTTCTTCCCGAACCTCATTACTCCTTTCATAGGAGATACACGCAGTAATACTTGGTCCCTTATGCTAAACTCTCGAAAGGACCGCTTCGCATCGGCGTAGCTCTTCTATCGGTCCTGGACTACCCGAATGCGACTCCTGATAAGCTCAATCCTTGATGAAGTCTCCTGAATCACCTGTTGTCCGAGCAGTTTGTTGTCCCCCACATCTAGCCAACAAGCGGGAGAATGACAAGGCCTGTCATACAATGCCTCAAATGTGGCCATGTCGATCGTGAACTGATAGGAGTTATTATAAGCGAACTCCATCAATGGAAGATAAGGCTCCCAACTTCCTCCAAAATCAAGGACACACATGCATAGCATATCCTCCAACATCTGATCGGTATGCTCTGTTTGTCCATCTGCCTGTGGGTAGTAAGCTGAACTCAATCTCAACTTTGTACCCATGGCCTCCTGAAAGATCTTCCAAAATCACGACACAAAAATTTTGTTTCTATCAGACACAATATCCAGGGGCACCCCATGTAGCCTAATGATTTCGACTAGGAATAACTGTGCATACTGGCCCATGGTGTAGTCTATTCGTACTGGTAGATAATGAGATACCTTGGTCAATCCACTATAACTCATATGGAATCGTGACCCCACTATGATTTAGGGAACCCCGTAATGAAGTCCATGGAAATACTTTCCCATTTCCATGTAGGTATCTCCAACGGCTGTATTAAACCTGGAGGTCTATGGTTTTCCACTTTTACCATCTGACAGGTAGAACATTTGGACAAGAACTCAGTAATGTCCTTCATCCCACTCCACTAGTACTGCTACCTCATATCCTGGTACATCTTATCCCCTCTGGGATGTACCACAAATCGAGACCCTTATGACTGTGTCATCACTTCATGACGTAAGTCTTATCCTTCTGGGACCACAAATTTCCCATTAAATCTCAAACCCCCATCATAACTCACTAAATAGGATTTAGCACCCTCAGCTAAGAGCCGTATAATCTGCTCCTGGAAAAACGTATCCACTGCATGTGCCTGTATCACCCTCGTGATAATCTTGGGTGTGACTGACATAACCGATATAACGGAACGTGCTACCGCGTCCAGGTGTCCCAATTCTTTCCACTTCGTTCTCCCTACTTCCGCTAAGTCACCTTTCAGTCTACTTCTTAACACATCAGCAACTACGTTAGCCTTCCCCGGATGGTACTGTATTTCGAACTGGTAGTCTTTCATAAACTCCAACCATCTGCACTGACGCATGTTCAACTCTCACTGAGTGAACAAGTATTGTTGTGACTTGTGGTCTATGAACAAGTGGAACTTTTCCCCTAACAAGTAATGTCTCCAAATCTGCAATGCAAAAACGACCGCTACTAGCTCCAGGTTGTGGATGGTGTAATTCCTTTTGTGAGGCTTAGGCTTAGGGGAGGCAAAAGCTATAGCCTGCTCCTCCTGCTGAAGTACTCCTCTGAGTCCCCGTAAAGAGGCATCAGTGTACACCAGGTGCTCCATTCCCGGCTTGGGCAAAGTAAGAACTGGAGCCAAAGTCAACTTACCTCTTAACTCATCAAAATCCAATTGATAAGCATCATCCCAAACATACGGTACTCCCTTGCGAGTCAAATTCGTCAACGGACCCTCTATCTTCAAAAAGCCTCGGATGAACCTCTTGTAGTACCCAACTAACCCCAAGAAACTATTCACCTCTGTTGGTATCATGGGTTGTCCCCACTCCATCACTACCGACACTTTACTTGGGTCAACTGGTGCGCCCAAAATATGGCTTGTGATTCAAGTGCAAATCTAATCGCAACAAGTAGAATCCGGTAAGTACGGAATCGTGATCCACAGGGATTGAACGCTCCTAAGAGAACTAGATTGGGGTAAAGAGATTCTCTAAACGTCACAAAATGTTTAAGTGTAAAAGATGATTTGTGGTTTGGAAAGGTGATTGAGATGTAACCTCTAAACTAACATACTATTAATGATCAGATGATTAATTTCTAATTACTGAACTATGAAAAGAACTAAGGTAAGCTTGAGTTCAAGAAATTAAGGGGATTGAGGATCATTCTCCCACCTCGGATTCACAAGGAAGGGGATTATAGGGCTTGATTAAATTAATTCTAATCGAGCATAACTAATTAAGTCCGAACATCAACCAAGTAGAGAATGAACTCAACAATGGAGGATTAGGGTTTAATTAATTATTGCTAGATGGGTTGAGTTTGTAGTAAAGCTTCAAACACTAGCCCTTGCATGACAAGGGAAGTTAAGAAACTATGATACTCCAAAACCAACACATGAAGTTCCATTAGAACAATTAAAAACCAAACCCTAGATATTAAGTTCAAGCATCCAAGGTGGGATTTTGATCCCCAATCACAAGTCTAGCTACTCATAATTAAAACTAAACTACACATGATAGTTAACAACATACTTGAATTAGTTATCTAGTTAAAACTCAAATCAATACAAAGGATGGAATTCAATGCAATTTAAAGCTAGTGGAACAAGAAGAGATGGAGTAATTGAACTTATCTTGCATTAATCACAACTATTCAACAAGTAATCAAAGCTTTACAAGTTGGTGAAAGCCATAAATGAGCTTGACCTAGGAGAGAGAAGAGAGTGTTTTTCTATCTTACTAAATATCCAACAAAAGTCATCCCCTTACAAAAGAGGAAATACAAGTGATATATCCCCAAAAATCCACCAAAATGGCAAACTAGTAAAAAGAAGAAAGCTGAAAATGCAGGGCCGAATCGATTCGGTGGCAAATACGAATCGATTCGGAAATGTAGAGAATTCCCCCTGCAAGTGACCGAATCGATTCGGTGGTAATGGCGAATTGATTCGGGCCTTCTGCAAAAAGAAGAGTTGCCTATATAGGCATTAATTGTTCCATGCTTCACCGAAACTTCCGTAACTTTTGCGTTCGAGATCGGATTCAAGCACCGTCGGAGGCCACGCGAAGAGGAGAAGAAGGTCTACAACTTCCGTGAAGAAATCGGGAACAAAGCCCGAGTGCTGAAATTACTAAATTGCCCCCGACTGTGCAAGTGTCAACGGAACTTTCCGGATCAAAACCAAGCTTCCCAAAATGCATTCCCGAGACCTATAAAAGCTCAATAAAGACACAGACAAAATATATATGATGAATTTATGGGTTAGTCAATAAATGAGTATAAGAACCGGGAAATACATGCACGGGAATGCTAGAATGTACAAATTAACGGGGTTTAAAATACAATAAAAGTGACGAATCACACCCCCTAACTTATACATTGCTAGTCCCGAGCAATGAAGTATGAAGGAACAAGGTCCAGCACCGCAACCAAAATATAAGAAATATGTACAACGAAGGAAAGATGCCACTTTCGTAGGCAAACGATTGCATTTAGCGTATGCAATAAGCCGTTAAACCCCTAGGTGGCCCTAGGGGACGAGTGAGGTCTCGTGAGGGTTTCCAGGGATGACACCCACAAACATCAAATCAACTCATACTATGATACTGCAAAATCCAATGTGTAGCTAAACAAATATCAAAGAAACACAATTTATCAACAAAGTGAACGAAGCTCACACAAAAGACGGCAATTATCGGCGTTAAACAAATAACTTCAACTAAAATTCGAAACCATGGGAAAGCGAAATAAGCGGACACATGTGGTAATTTAGATTTGGCAAAACTTTCAAAATCCATACATAAGCTAAGGCATGCATACTCAAGTTCTCTCCGGTTGTTACACTCAACAAATGAAACACTTAGAAATGGGATGTAACACACACGGGACATGCGGGCATTAAGAGTAATTGTAAAGGGAAACTAGGCCACACACATGTCATCAATGAAGAACGCAATATAAAAGTGAAAAATACAATCTCATGAAAGGATATCGCATATTAACCAAGAGAAGAGCATTTAAACAGATTATCGCTAATGTTCGACCATTGAATCACATCACCCTAAGATCAAATAGGACTTTTTAGGGGTATAGAATTTAGGCTAGGTTAGGGTTTGGAAAAGAACGGGATGTGTGTAGGATCAAAGGAGATTCGGGAATATCGCGCGGGATAATGGATTTAATGGGCAACTTAGGAATCGAAATCAAATTCCACAAGCAATGTATTAATGAGAGTGAGACTTTGATATTCATGCACAAGGGGAAATGGGAAACAACAAGGTCCCATTTTATTCGATATTTATCCTTTCTTTGCTTTTTCTTTGATTTTCTCTTTGATTTTCTCTTTGATTTTCTCTTTTCTTTGATTGCAATCCATATAAACAACAACATTCAATCCCGGGAACAATCCCTAATCAAGGTACGGGGGGAGTAAATAAGGGTTTAGGACTCCAATGTGGAGTTGGATAAGGGATTTGGGGTTCAAACGAAAGGAATAATAAGGCTCAAGGAGGTTGACTAGGGGAAACATTTAAGGGAAAGGTCAAGGTCATGTGGGTTTAACAACAAGGGCCTATAATCATTTCCTATGGTTTCATGTGATTCGCGGGACTCAACACCATTGAAAATCATGCTCAAGTGATAAATCAGTTAATATGCAATCAAATGAAAAGAAAATGAGATCGTCAACGAGTTCATTGACAAGAAAGAGATAGAGTTGGTGTATACGCTCACAAATGATGATAAGTCTCAATTTTCACTTTTGTAAGGGTATAGCATGCGCCTTAGAATAACGAATTTGAAACGCTTTTAAACCAAATCATAAATAATTATTTGTGTATATGCTCAAAGCTTCACAGTTTAATTTTATGATGCTATTCACAATGCAAACAATAACGGGCTAAAGGGTAATAAATCAATGACTCAAAGCATGCTTCATAGCTATACAACAGGATATGCCGATCATATAAGTAATCATCGTAGATATGAGAAAGAAAAAGAAAAAAAAAATTAATTTTTTTAATTTTTTTTAATTTTTTAATTAATTTTTTTTTTAAAATAAATAAATAAATACTAATATGATAACCGGTATCACAATGGTATACCATACCCCCTAACTTGAATGAAACATTGTCCCCAATGTTAGTAGGGATAAAAAGGGAAAAGGGGTATGAAAATAGTCACCCCGTAAGGAGTAACTCGAGAACCGCGCAACGGCATGCCTGTTACAAGTTAGTACCATACACAATAATATATACAACATAGATATATACAAGAAGAAAAATGAAACCGAAACTGAGTCATTTCATTAATATATAAGAGTTGTGTACATGGGGAACAATGAAACCGAAATTAGAAAATACAAGAATTGCACTCTCTCCTCCCCACAGTAACACAACTACCTAAGTATAAACCCAACAATCTAAATAAATAACCACCCAAAAATAATCAGCATAAACTGGATCACAACAACCTACATGTCGTCCGGATGGTGGCGCGGGGACTCGGGCGCGGGAGGATCGCGAGGAGCGTATGGGTCAAAGAGGTACTGAGGCACAGAAGCCTCGCCCCCTCGCAAGTGTGAGAACAAATCCATCTGCGCCCGAGCGATCATGGATATATCGCGCTCGTATGCGCCCCGATATGCAGAAAAGTCGGCCCAAAACGATGCAAAGTCCGACATGTAGGCGCCCCGAAACTCGGAGAAGTCAGCCTGAAGCTCATCCATCCGCAGCCCTAGATATGAAATGGGGTCTACAGTAGACGGGGCTGGCGGTGGAGCTGGATGAGGCACAGGCTGAGGCATGGGCATGTGCTGGGGCATGTCCGGCATAGGAGCGTCCGGGGCAACAGGAACAGCAGGAGCATCCGCAGGAACATATAACATCCTCTTCTTTCTCCTCTCCCAATGGTCCTTCCCAAGACTCTTTTCAATTGCCTTCTCACCAAGCAACTTGGGAAGGCGAGGAATGTAGTCCGTACTTGCTACCTCACAGTGCGCATCCCTACATATGCGGGAAACCAACCGCGCGTACGGAAGGGTAGTGGTCCCCTTTTCACAGTATGCGGCCTTGAGCATCCGATGTAGCACCAAAGTGGGAAGGTTTATAATTGAATTCGCATCCAGTAGATGGTAGAGGAAGTGGGCTTGCGCGGAGCGAAGGACAGCTTTTGTTTGGGTAGGCGTGATAGAATTAATGGCCACTAGGTGGATGAGGCGGTGGTTATCGGGCATAGCAGAAGTGGGGAAAGTTTCCCCAGCCCAAATATGCCCTGGCGCCAGACGCGCAATCAGGGTTTCGTTGGTCAGTCTCCCCTCGTCGGTGCACGGGTAATCGAAATCCTCGGGGTTTTCGGCCCCAGTGAGGTGCAATGCCAAAAGAGGCTTAGAGAGAGGAATTCGCTTACCCCGTACGTAAGCTTCGAAAGTGCGGTCCCCAGTTGGGACGAGGGAGGTATAAAACTGACGTACGTTCTCATCATTCACCTCCCCCACCCTGGAAAGGTGTGCCTCCCAGTTGAATTTCTGAAAGTAGCGACGGACTGAGGCAGGAAAGTCCTCAAGATGGACAGGCCGCTCAATTGCAATAGGGCGACCTGAAGGGAATTTCGCAATGAACCAGTCCTTTTCTTGTTTGGAGCGGAAGGACTCGAAACCTCCCCGACCCGCAATTAAGTTGGAGGAGGGCTTGGTGACCGAAGGAACCTACAAGAAAAATCAATTCGATACATACACAATTAGTGTAATGCACAAAATCAATTTGGCGTGAAATAGGATCGAAAAGGAATCGGTGGGTGTGCATCGGGAAAAATTGGTCGAATTAACGTTACCGATGCACACCGCACTCAAACAAGGTTAATTCAACACCAATGTGCGAGAAAATGTGCGAAAATGAAGCATTATGGCACATTTTCTCCACAGGGGCATTTCATCGAACACCTAGTGTGCAGTGTATGGAAAATAGGGTGTAATTGACATTTTCATGTGGAAAACCCCCAACACATACTACTTAAACATCAAAGCAACATAGTCAAGTAGTATGTGTTGGTTTCTAATCACAATCAGTGGAAAAGGAAAGAGTTTTATGCAGAATATAAGTGAAAATGGTGAAAATGCATTATACCCTATTTTCCATACTATATACACTAAATCAGGAATGAAATTGAATCAATAAGGTTGAGTTAATACCTTGGATGAAGTTGCCTTTGATGATGAAGCCATTGGGAAGACTGAGAATGGAGGAGAGGATTTGATTTGGGAGAGGGTAGGTTCGCAGGCAAAAGAGGAGAAAGAATAAGATGTGGGATAAAACAGAATATGGGATTTTTAAGTGTCAGGTGACCCGAATCGATTCGGTGGGAAGTCCGAATCGATTCGCGATTCTCGAACATGAGCACTGGAAGTGTTCGAATCGATTTGGTGGGAAGTCCGAATCGATTCGCGAATGAGGGACCTGTTACTTTCAATTAACCGAATCGATTCGGTGGGATTGCGAATCGATTCGCAAATTTAAACTTGGCTACTGGAGTGGGGCGAATCGATTCGGTTGGAAAGCCGAATCGATTCGGCTTCTGGGAATCAGTTTCTGCTTTGCTGAATCATGATTTTTTGGTTGGTGGTTGGATTGGGCTGCATAAGGAGGTATTTTTGGACCCCAATGTTAATATTACATAAGTACAAGGGGTCCGGGACAAAAAGTTTGCACCCCGCACATGCCGGGGGATGCTCGGCACAAAAATACACAATTCCGACGTCCTAGAGAGCCCCGTAAACGGGGTCGGACAATGGAATCGTGTCCGAACTCGGGTCAAATGGTTCTAGGAAAGGCTTGAGGCGCTGACCATTGACCTTGAATAACTTCCCATCCGACGGGTTCTCAATCTCAATTGCACCGTGATGATGGACGATCTTAACGACAAACGGACCCGTCCATCGAGATCTTAGCTTACTCGAGAATAAATGCAACCTAGAGTCGTATAAGAGAACCTTTTGGCTAGGGTGAAATGTTTTACGGGATATGTGCTTATCGTGCCTCTCTTTCACCCTTTGCTTATAGATTCTCGCACTCTCGTACGAATCACTCCGGAGTTCATCCAACTCATTGAGTTGGAGCATTCGCTTCTTTCCGGCCTTGTCTAGATCGAAATTGAATTTCTTGATCGCCCAATAGGCCTTGTGCTCGATTTCTACCAGTAAGTGGCATGGCTTGCCGTACACAAGTCTAAAGGGCGACATTCCCAAAGAGGTCTTGTAGGCCGTACGATATGCCCACAAAGCGTCAGGAAGTCGAAGAGACCAATCCTTGCGGTCGGGATTGACCGTCTTCTCTAGGATATGCTTGATCTCTCGATTGGCCAATTCAGCTTGGCCAGTGGTTTGTGGGTGGTAGGTAGTTGCAACTTTGTGTGTTACACCATACTTTCGCATAAGAGTAGCAAACGGGGAATTACAGAAATGCGTCCCGTTATCGCTTATAATCGCCTTCGGAGTTCCGAAACGCGAAAACATGTGTTCCTTTAGGAACTTCAACACCACCCGATGGTCATTGGTTTTGGACGCAATGGCCTCGACCCACTTTGAAACATAATCTACGGCCACTAGGATGTAAAGGTTACCAAAAGACGGTGGGAATGGGCCCATGAAGTCAATTCCCCAACAGTCAAAGGCTTCAAGTTCTAGAATGGGGGACATTGGCATCATGTTGCGACATGTTATAGCACCTAATCTTTGGCAACGATCACACGAAACGCAGAATTCGTGTGCATCCTTAAAAAGTGTGGGACAGTAAAGCCCGCATTGTAAGATTTTTGCGGCGGTTTTCTTGGAAGAAAAGTGGCCACCACACGCCTCCGTGTGGGAGAAACGAATCACGCTCTCATACTCATCATCCGGGACACATCTCCGGATGATCTGGTCGGAACAATATTTGAATAGATACGGATCATCGAAAAAGAATCTCCTCACCCAAATAAAGAATTTCCTCTTCTCTTGAGGGGTCCAATGAGATGGAATCGAACCCGTCGCGAGGTAGTTCACGATATCAGCGAACCACGGCAGAGAGGAAGTGGAGAACAGTTGTTCATCCGGAAAGAATTCAGCGATGGGGAGTTGGTCCTTGGGTGCCTCAAATGTTAAACGCGACAAGTGATCCGCGACAACATTCTCTACTCCCTTTTTATCTTTAATAGTCAAATTAAACTCTTGGAGTAAGAGCACCCACCTAATCAAGCGCGGCTTGGCGTCCTTCTTAGATAGAAGGTATTTGAGCGCCGCATGATCCGTAAAACAAACTATGGGCGATCCCACAAGGTATGCCCGGAACTTATCTAACGCATAGACGACCGCTAATAACTCTTTCTCGGTGGTAGAATAGTTCAATTGAGCACCGTTAAGAGTTCTACTCGTATAGTAAATGACATGGGGCTTCTTATCACTTCTCTGACCTAAAACCGCCCCAACCGCGAAGTCGCTAGCGTCGCACATCAATTCAAAGGGGAGGGTCCAGTCCGGGGCTTGGATTATAGGAGCGGTGGTAAGCATACTTTTCAAAGTCTCAAAAGCTGCTTGACACTCATCGCTCCATTCGAAAGGAGTTTCCTTGGAGAGGAGATTACACAAGGGTCTAGCAATCGAGCTAAAGTCCTTGATGAAACGGCGATAGAATCCTGCATGCCCTAGGAAAGACCTTACATCTTTCAGAGATTTAGGAGCGGGTAAGTTGGCAATGACCTCAACCTTTGCCTTATCTACCTCAATACCATCAGAGGAGACGATGTGGCCTAAGACAATACCCTTAGTGACCATAAAATGGCACTTCTCCCAGTTTAACACGAGCTTTTTCTCTACACACCTAGACAAAACCTTTTCTAACATAGAAAGACAATGGTCATAGGAGTTGCCAAAGACGCTGAAGTCGTCCATGAACACCTCTAGACCACGCTCTACCATATCACTAAACATGCTCAACATGCACCTTTGGAACGTAGCAGGCGCATTACACAACCCGAAAGACATTCTTTTGTAAGCAAATGTCCCAAAAGGGCATGTGAAAGTAGTTTTGTCTTGATCCTTGAGATCAAGTTCGATTTGGTTGTAACCCGAGTACCCGTCGAGAAAACAATAAAAAGGATGGCCGGACACGCGTTCCAACATTTGGTCAATGAATGGAAGGGGAAAATGATCCTTTAGTGTCATTGCATTAAGTTTTCTATAGTCTATGCATACACGCCACCCAGTGGTGGTGCGTTTAGTGATCAATTCCCCTTTTATGTTTTCTGCAACGGTAACTCCTGATTTCTTAGGAACCACATGGATTGGACTGACCCATTTGCTATCGGATATCGGATATATGATATCCGCATCTAAAAGCTTAATTACCTCCGCCCTCACAACTTCCTTCATCACCGGATTCAATCTCTGTTGCATTTCACGAGAGGGTTTTGCATCCTCTTCAAGACTAATTTTGTGAGTGCAAATCAAGGGACTAATTCCCTTCAAATCTGCAATTGTCCACACGAACGCACCCTTGTATTTTCTTAACAATTCTATTAGCCTTTGTTCATCCCCCGCCTCGAGGCTTGATGAGACAACAACGGGATATGTCTCATTTTCGCCTAAATAAGCATATTTCAACTCGGAAGGCAATTGCTTTAATTCAAGTTTGGGGAATCTCACATCCGAGGGAACTTCATACGAATCACGAGGGGGTAAGTCCTCAAAAACACTACACCAATTAATATCATCAACACTCTCGTCCTCATCTAACAACAAGCTCATGAACTTGACCTCTTCATCATATGGAGAATAGCTATTCTCCAAGCAAATCGGGTTCACAAGACATCCCTCTAAGGGATCCGATAAATAGGTAGCATCAAAATGCTCTTGTACCACCTCCTCTAGAAAGTCCACCTCATGGACTTCATCATCACAATCCCCCACTTGGTTCGAAACATTGAAGATGTTCATTTCCAAGGTCATATTCCCAAATGTCAGGTTCATTTGGCCATTCCTAGTATTAATCAATGCATTGGAAGTGGCAAGGAATGGACGACCGAGGATAATGGGGGTAGTTCTACCGCTAGTAGAAGTAGGATGGGTATCAAGCACCACAAAGTCCACAGGAAAGTAGAATTTGTCAACCTATATGATGACATCTTCCACTACACCCCTCGGAACCTTAACGGAGCGATCCGCTAATTGGAGGGTAATCTTAGTGGGCTTGAGGTCCCCTAGACCGAGCTGTTCATAGACATGATAAGGTAATAAATTTACACTCGCTCCTAGGTCTAGCAAAGCCTGCTCAATTTTAAAGTCCCCTATCACACATGAAATAGTGGGACATCCGGGATCTTTATATTTAGGTGGTAATTCAGATTGAATTATTGAGCTAATACTTTCGGCCAAGAAAGCTTTCTTCCTTACATACAATTTCCGCTTAACAGTTAGTAAGTCCTTTAAGAACTTAGCATAAGCGGGGACTTGCTTGATAGCATCTAAAAGAGGGATGTTAATTATTACCTGTTTGAACATCTCTAGTATGTCATAATTACTAACATTCCCCTTTTTCGACAAGAGCCTTTGAGGGTAAGGCACGGGACTAGGAAGTTTCGAAACCACATCCGACTCTAACGGGGCTTTCCCCTCTCTCTGTCTCAAGGAGGCATCTTCGACCTCTAATGGGTTGGGCGAAACCTCCTTAACGACGGTTGGGACACTAGGAGGGATGGGCTTATCAACGACTTTCCCGCTCCTAAGAACGGTCACGGCCTTAGCACTATCGGGAGGGGGATTCGAAGTGTCATTGACACTATTTTACCCCAATGCCTTTTGAGGTTGAGAAGGGAATTTTCCCTTTTCTTGGATACTTAAAGCCGAGGTCAACTTGGAGATTTACTTTTCAAGCCTAGAATTCATGGCTTGTTGAGAGGTTATGAAAGATTGAAGAGTCTCTTCGAGGCTCCTCTTGTTCGGGTGAGCATACAATGGTATAACCGGAGGAGGTGGTCCCTGAGGGGGACCTTGCATTTGAGCTTGGGGTGGAGGAGCTTGATTATATGGTTGCTGAAAATTATGAGGTGGGGGATGATTTTGATAATTCGGGGGAGGTGGATTTTGAGAATGTTGGGGCTGCCCATAAGAGAAACCCGGATGGTTTCTCCACAAAGGATTATAGCCCTCACCTAAAGGAGTCATGTATTGTTTCTTGTAAGTGGCCATCGCGTTGGCTTGATCGTGAAGCATCACTTTATATGCTGGGATTGTTGGGCAATCCCTCGTTGAGTGATCGTCAACGTCGCAAATGGCACAAGACTCCTCTACATGTGAGGGAGAAGGATGGGATGGTTCCCAAGATTTGGCATCCATTGCCTCGATACGCTTGGAAAGTTGGGCTACTCTTAATGACATATCATCTCCTTCGGCAAGGTGATATATGCCATGGCTAAATGAAGGTGGATTGGATAACCGGGCATTGGTTTTGCTAGGTTCCGAAGTGTCCCAAGCTTGGGTGGTCTCGGCACAATATTTAAAATGTGCCCACGCATCATCCGGATCCAAACCGAAAAACTCGCCGGAGCACATAGTCTCCACCATTTGTTTTGCATTGAGGGTGAGGCCATTGTGGAAAAAGGAGATTAATCTCCACTTTTCGAACCCATGATGTGGGCACTTATGAAGTACCTCGTTAAACCTCTCCCAACATCTCTCAAATGATTCACCTTCGGCTTGAGCGAAGGTTTGGATTTGACCCTTTAGGGAGTTGGTGCGATGAGTAGGAAAGAATTTGTTCAAAAATTGCGCTTGCATCTCGCGCCAACTCCCAATGGAATTAGGAGCCAAGGACCAAAGCCAAGTTTTGGCTTTGTGCTTTAAGGAAAATGGGAAGAGTTTGAGTCGGGTGACATCTAGAGGGCAATTTTGGTCGCTAAAAGCAGCGCACACCTCCTCAAACTCTCTCACGTGAAGATAAGGTTGTTCACTTTCCATGCCGTGGAAAGTTGGAAGTAATTGGATCATTCCATTTCGGAAATGGAATTGCGCGGCATTGTATGGAAAGATGATGCAAGACGGAGAGGTGGTCCTCTCCGGTTGTAAGTAATCACGCATAGTCCTATAAGGGGGTTCGGGTGCAATCCCCTGACTACCATGTTCACTTACATTATCGGCCATTGTTGTGGGTTCAGAGTGAGCCCAAGTGTACGAAGAAGATGAGATCGAACTAGAACGAGAAACCGATGGTAAAGGTCTCCAATAGTCCGAGGGCTCACTAAACGAGGGTTCGCAAACAGGATTTAAATTGCTACTACGCTCGTCTTGCATTTACAAATACTTTTGGATTGATTTTCTGGAAACCGTGTTGTCACGGTGACCACAGGGAACGATTAGTGTAAAGAGAATTTCTAAACCCTAAGTTAGTTGACAATCCCCGGCAACGGCGCCAAAAACTTGGTGCGCCCAAAATATGGCTTGTGATTCAAGTGCAAATCTAATCGCAACAAGTAGAATCCGGTAAGTACGGAATCGTGATCCATAGGGATTGAACGCTCCTAAGAGAACTAGATTGGGGTAAAGAGATTCTCTAAACGTCACAAAATGTTTAAGTGTAAAAGATGATTTGTGGTTTGGAAAGGTGATTGAGATGTAACCTCTAAACTAACATACTATTAATGATCAGATGATTAATTTCTAATTACTGAACTATGAAAAGAACTAAGGTAAGCTTGAGTTCAAGAAATTAAGGGGATTGAGGATCATTCTCCCACCTCGGATTCACAAGGAAGGGGATTATAGGGCTTGATTAAATTAATTCTAATCGAGCATAACTAATTAAGTCCGAACATCAACCAAGTAGAGAATGAACTCAACAATGGAGGATTAGGGTTTAATTAATTATTGCTAGATGGGTTGAGTTTGTAGTAAAGCTTCAAACACTAGCCCTTGCATGACAAGGGAAGTTAAGAAACTATGATACTCCAAAACCAACACATGAAGTTCCATTAGAACAATTAAAAACCAAACCCTAGATATTAAGTTCAAGCATCCAAGGTGGGATTTTGATCCCCAATCACAAGTCTAGCTACTCATAATTAAAACTAAACTACACATGATAGTTAACAACATACTTGAATTAGTTATCTAGTTAAAACTCAAATCAATACAAAGGATGGAATTCAATGCAATTTAAAGCTAGTGGAACAAGAAGAGATGGAGTAATTGAACTTATCTTGCATTAATCACAACTATTCAACAAGTAATCAAAGCTTTACAAGTTGGTGAAAGCCATAAATGAGCTTGACCTAGGAGAGAGAAGAGAGTGTTTTTCTATCTTACTAAATATCCAACAAAAGTCATCCCCTTACAAAAGAGGAAATACAAGTGATATATCCCCAAAAATCCACCAAAATGGCAAACTAGTAAAAAGAAGAAAGCTGAAAATGCAGGGCCGAATCGATTCGGTGGCAAATACGAATCGATTCGGAAATGTAGAGAATTCCCCCTGCAAGTGACCGAATCGATTCGGTGGTAATGGCGAATCGATTCGGGCCTTCTGCAAAAAGAAGAGTTGCCTATATAGGCATTAATTGTTCCATGCTTCACCGAAACTTCCGTAACTTTTGCGTTCGCGATCGGATTCAAGCACCGTCGGAGGCCACGCGAAGAGGAGAAGAAGGTCTACAACTTCCGTGAAGAAATCGGGAACAAAGCCCGAGTGCTGAAATTACTAAATTGCCCCCGACTGTGCAAGTGTCAACGGAACTTTCTGGATCAAAACCAAACTTCCCAAAATGAATTCCCGAGACCTATAAAAGCTCAATAAATACACAGACAAAATATATATGA
Organism: Sambucus nigra; assembly: GCA_949130495.1. Lineage (NCBI taxonomy): Eukaryota > Viridiplantae > Streptophyta > Magnoliopsida > Dipsacales > Adoxaceae > Sambucus > Sambucus nigra. The sequence continues at coordinate 180,082,015 of OX422218.1, read as the reverse complement.
TGAATTTATGGGTTAGTCAATAAATGAGTATAAGAACCGGGAAATACATGCACGGGAATGCTAGAATGTACAAATTAATGGGGTTTAAAATACAATAAAAGTGACGAATCATCAACCGATATCCCCAATTCTGACACAACATGCCCCATAAATTGTACCTCTCGCAGCCAAAACCCTCACTTCTAATACTTAGTATACAACTGATGCTCTCGTAGAGTCTGAAGAACTTGTCTCAAGTGATCGTCATGCTCCTCCTCAGTCTATGAGTAAATCAGGATGTCATCTATGAAGACAATGATAAACTAATCCAAAAATTCATTGAACACTCAGTTCATCAAATCTATGAATATGACTGGAGCATTTGTCAGCCCAAACGGCATAACTCTGAACTCATAGGATCCATATCTCATCAAGAAAGCAGTCTTCGACACATCCTACTCCCTAATTCGTAACCGATGGTATCCTGAACTCAAATCAATCTTCAAAAATAAGGTTGCCCCTCTCAGCTGGTCGAACAGGTCATCGATTAGGGGCAACGAATATTTATTTCGTATCATGACCTTGTTCAACTCCCGGTAATCCATGGATAACCTCAGTGAACCATTTTTGTTCTTTACAAACAACACCGGAGCGCCCCAAAGCGAGGTGCTTCTATGAATAAAGCCCTAGCCTGACTACTGCTTTATCTAGTCCTATAACTCCCTCATCTTTGCTGGGGCCATACGGTACGGTGCACACGTTATCGTCCATGTGCCTGGTGTAAACACCCCATTTTGTTACCCCATAAACTCTCCTTAGGTCCTTATCACCTCCCTTCACCACTATAAACCTAGGTCATACTCCGAGTACTGACCTAGAAGCCATCGGGCACTCCTAGGCTCCGTTTGACCAAAAGTCAAAGTCTTCAGCTCGACCGAGACTAAATGAATCTTTAAAGGTCCCTAAAATCCCTTTCCAATGGTCTATCCCGTGCGCGATTCTGACTTACCATGCAGACGAACGACCCATTTTCCCAAAAACTTGATCTAGAGGCCCTGGACGCTCCCAGGCTCCATTTGACCTAAGTCAACTCTTCACCTCGACCAAGACTAAATGAATCTTCAAAGGTCACTGAAACCCCTTTCGAACGGTCCATTCCGTGCCCAATTCTGACTTACGGTACGGACGAACGACCCATTTTACTCTGAGAGGTCACCAAATGCTTCTAGGACCCGATTGACCAAAGTCAACTCCTCAAACCAAATCAAACTCTTTATAATGTTGAATTATATCTCCTAACCTTTCCAACGGTCTGCCCCATGCGTGATTCGGACTTACCATTCGGGCAAATGATTCGTTTGCGTCCGACGATTTCCCGTCTAATGTACCGACGAATGCTTCGGAGCTATATTTGACCCAAAGTCAACTCCTGAACCCGGTTGCAGTGCCAAGGACTTTCGAAGGTCTCTGAATTACCTTTCCAATGGTCTACCCCGTGCGCGATTCGGATTAATGATTTGCACTTTGCGGACGATTTTTCAAAAAGGCCTGAAAGACACTGCCAAACGGCAGGTCCCAGACCCTACCTATCGGAAGTGTGCCTAAACGCACCTGCCAATTGGTAGGAATAGGGATATGCCAATCGGAAATGCCCTGGGCCTATAAAAAGGAAGCCTTGACCTCATTGCAAAAGGGGGCCCAGATCAGAAACATATCACTCTCAGCAAATCCAGAAAATCTCTCTCGAAGCCAGCGCGATTTCCACATCCAAATCCCTTTCCAACCTTCAACTTTCATCATCCTTTTCATTAAACTTGGTGAAATAACCACTCTCCATCATCATCCAAGTGTAAGGGTTGCTCTCCAACATTCAAGATCAAGCTCAAGATCTTCAAGAAGGTCCAATTTTCTCAATTCTCTCCTTAAATTCTCATAAATTTGCATTAACTTGTTTTATTACTTAGCACTTTTATTCTCTCATCTCACATATGCTAATATAATTTTTATTTAGTATTATTGCACATCTCTTATTTTCATACAAATAAAAAACCAAAAAATAATTAAAAGGAGGGTTTGCTCATAAATTCCAAACGGGAATTCTCACACTTTTCTCACAACTAAAACACTTTTTCTACACACACACACAAATAAGAGAAGTCCCCAGTTGGATTTATCGGATAAACTCCACCCCTCATTTTGCATGCAAACTACTTGAACTTTGATGCCTCTATAGGCTACGTAGGCGTCTTGGGGTAAAATCTGAGATTCGAGTCCTGTTTTTACATTTTCTTTCAATCTCCTATTCTCTCTAAATTCAATTCTCCTAGATTACATATATACATATATTTGTTCTTAGTGGCGTATTACTCCACATGCAATGTCGTTCCATCGTAACGATTAGCGTAAGGATAATCGCGTAAATCCTATTTCCTAATATTGTTATACCTTCCTACTAATGACTCGCTTTACCTCTTCCGTGGTACAAGTCGATAATTTCTATCTCCACTATATATACACATGCACACATATCACGGGAAAATAAAGGAAAATAGCAAAAACCCATGAGAGACCGTAAGGGCGGAATGGGTGCCTAATACCTTCCCATTTCGTAACTTAGCCTCCGGACCCTTTTCAAATCATTTTGGTTTCGTACGCATCAGTATGTTTTTGGATGCGGTCCTTCGGAATGGCTCCCTTTTTTTTGTCTGTTTTGAGTAAAATAGACTAGCGACTCTATCTTTCTACATTTTTCACCTCACCCAAATGACGTCGGCCGAAGCGCTCCCGAGAGGGATGCGCGGGACCTAGGATCCTCCCTCACATGCCTGCCCATCGCGAGGATCGGGGATGGCCACAGTGGTGACTCTTCTAGGGACATTATGAGGGCTAGACTCTATTTACATAGGTGTTATGTTTGTTTATATTTTCCCCCTATTTTCATGCTCCCCTTTATTACTCATGTGTACCCCATGCTTATGCTTCTATTCACACACTTGTAGAAAATTCTCCATGTACACTTCGCACTACGTGCACCTAGAGTCACATATATCCACATATTGTACGCATCACCAATGCATACTTGGTGTACCATTGGTACTTGTACTTTGCTCCCTGTTTGGCATAATCAAAAAAGACATTCACGTAAGATACTAATAAGAGAATCATGCATGATTCACACGACATCACCAAAGAGCATTGTTATTGACCAAATTTTGTCCAGTAACTGGAGGGTCACTTCGTGATGGGCGCTGGTCCAGTAGGGCGCAATTAGCCTAAGCGATATGACTCTCACCTTCCATTGGCCAAGTACCGTCGACGTATATCGAACACTTCCTTCACATCGTACCACTTGATCGAAGTCATGACGAGAGGTATATCGCAGGGAACTCGTTCACGTACGCCGAGTATATCAAATTCTCTCTCACACGTACCGTCCCCATAAGGTATATAGTGACGTAATTCACGTACACTCAATTATATCAAATGGCTTGTCCACACGTTTCGATTTCCCGCAAGAGCAAGACATATATGGTGGAAGTCACGCCAAATAGGGAAACCCTTTTCGATTCACCCAACCAACTGCATACCCGCATATAGGTGTCAAGCCTAGGACACACATATAAGATTGTCGATTTTAACCCGAAACTCTGTCGAAATTTCGGGTCGGCCTGCCGCCCAAATTTTCGTGCATTTTTAAAATGGAACCTTGTCCGTGAGCCTGGTCACAAGTCCAACCATAGCATTGTATATATTACAAACCCATTTTTTTCAGGCTCGGGTCCCTTTCGGCATTTTATTTTGCATTTAAGAGAATTTAATACAAGTGAGAACATAATAATTATAATAATCATGATGAGATCCATCTCCCGAAAAAAATCCAAAAATATTTCTCCCTTGCTTATCAAAAAGCCAAAAAAAAATCTCCTCTCTTTGTCAACGAGCCAAAAATATTTTGTCTTCCAATCTCAAAAAAAAATGTCAAAAATATTTTCATCCCTTTTTTTCTCAAAATAAATCCCATTTTTGTGCCTTCTCAGGTTGATCGCAAGCCCTTAGCCTGGCTCCTTATTGGCTTCGATCTTCAGTCAAATCCCCCAGAGTTCCGTTTGTTCCCCTGTTACTTCTTCCGAGTTCGGTATCCATCCTCTTTCTATGGAGAACACAGATCAAGTCCCCATTGTGAAGTCGGATCTGACGACAGTCCTAGCTCATCTCGTGTCCAAGATTGATAACCTCAAAACTGAGGTCCGAGAAATGCAACGAAACCAGGTTGTTGTTCCTAAAGAGCCTGAGTCCCTATTTCCTCGCACTATGGGTCCACCCAAGCCTATCTAGGTTCCCGAAGAGTATCATCACGCTCCACGTGTCCCTCCGGTTAATGGGTCTCCGCCTGCCCAGCTTCCTATGCCGAACCTTGCCCAGCCTGGGGCTAACTTACCTATGATCATTCATCAGAAGGAAGAAGAGCTGAAAAAAGTCAAAGAGGACCTCAAGATGCTCACCAAGAAGTTTGATTAAGTCATAATCTCGATTAATTACGTGGACTACACCCACATGTCTCCTTATCCTAAAGCGAGGTTACCTGAGAAGTTCAAGATGCCAAATATCGATAAATTCGGAGGAAGTGGACCCCCGATTGTTCATCTCTGCGGTTATCACCGCTCCATGACTCTATTAGGGGATTCTGAAGAAGTGATGGCCCAATTATTTCAGCAAACTCTGAAGGATAGCGCCCTCCAATGGTTTTTGTCTCTCGAAGAATCCAGAATTTGTAGCTGGGAGGATGTGACTTGAGAATTCATGTCACAGTACAAATACAACGAAGAACTTGAGGTCGCACGCCGTGATTTAGAGTTGTTCAAACAGAACTCTGGGGAATCAGTCAGTAACTTCATAGACCGATGGAGGGAAAAAGCAGCAACCATGACCAATCGGCCTTCCGAGGAAGAGCAAGTCAGCATAATGAAGAAGAACTTATTACCCCATGTCTGAGCAATGATGGGAGGATAATACTATCCCCACTTTTGAGCTCTCAGAGAAGCAGTAGTAAAAATCGAGGAAGATCTTGCTAAAACAGATGTCGAACCAAAGAAGTTGTCCGGACAGTTCACCTCCAGGAAATATGATAAGCCTGTCAGTGTTGCAGTCTCCACCATCAATAACATCTCTCAACCAACCACATCATGGGCACCATAAATCCACACTGTCCCAGTCCGAAAAGAATACATCGAGCTCCATGCTCCCCTATCCAAAGTTTATCAGGCACTATTAAGCCAAAACCTTATCAAACCCTTATATCCCCGTCCATTGCCAAATCCACTCCCAAGAAACTTTAAGGAAGATGCCCATTACACCTTTTACCAAACAGGTGGCCATACCACTGACCAATGCTTTCACCTCCGAAACATAATCCAAGGTCTACTTGACCGGGGTACCATCGCCCTACCAGTCAATCCTAAGCCACTACTCACAACCCACTCCCAAATCATGCCAATGCCATCTTTCTGGAAGAGAACCCAGAATTTGATCCCTCAACTAAAATCACACTCATATACTCTCCTAAACCTCTCCAAATTTTCCCATATTTCCTCCTACACCCTTCTAGCCTCGCTAATCAGTCACTGTCACTCCTTACTAGAGCATGCATCGCTATTCGTACCCATTCTGAAAATGGAGGTATGGAATTACTAGAAGTCTTAGACCAACTCCTAGAGTTCGAGCTGAAATTGCCCTCACAGATGATCATTGATTGCCAAAGGTTCAGTATGCATTCTTGGAAGCACATAAATGGGCCCGAGAGTCAGATAGTTGGGTAGTACCGACCGATGAAGTCAGTCTGGATGATGTTGTCCAGATTATGGAAGAATTATTCAGATAAACCAATAATATTTGCAGTATCACCGAGTTATTTAATGCTTTTAAGCTATAAGGGCGCCTGGTCCCTTCACCCTTACACATACCCACCGATTTGGAAGAGTTGTATGAAGAAGCCGTTGAAGTTGTGGAATATATCGACTTTACATGGAAAGATAAAATTGTTGCCACCGGATGGGGGGAATAATTCAAAGATTCAAATGAAGAGCAAGCTTCAGAGAAAAATGGCCCGTTAGCCGACATGTGTGGGATGATATCATTTGAACTCCTCGAAGAAATAAACAAGGTGGTGGAACAACCCGAGTCTGACAAGGAAATGGGGTTCATGTTCTTCCCTTCTTCAGTAAATCACCTGACCAGATCAGGGAGGCATTACCAGATCCCAAGCTCACTACCAGCCAATGACAAGGGAAGGGCGTGGAAAACCTTCATATGCCAGAGATGACCCTCGAGGAGAGAAAGATCCTTGATCAACTAAAGAAAACTCAAGATAACATCACTCTATGGGGGCTTTTCATGTCTTCTCAATTGTACAGAAATGCTTTGATCAAGTTGCTCACTGGACCCACAATTCCTCCCTCTACCACACCAGAAGAAGCGATAAATTTGGTCAAATCCTTGACCTTTACCAGAATGATATCCTTTTCCGAAAAAAAAAATCCCCAAGATTGGGCCAAACCACAATCATGCACTCAACATCTCCATCAAAGTTATAGGGAAGGTCGTGCCACTCTCTCTTGTCGATAATGGATCCGCCTTGAATGTCTTCCCACTGAGAACCTTCAAATGTTTATGACTGAAAGAAAGTGTCCTCTCTCCAACCTTCACTTCTGTGCGTGCCTACGATAATACCCATCGGGAGGTGATCGAATCCATAAATCTTGTAATAGGGGTTGGCCCTATAAACCCTATCGTCGAATTCCAAGTTATTAACATGCTAACTTTCTTCAACCTGTTACTCGAATAACCTTAGCTTCACTGTATTAAGGGTGTATCTTCTTTACTCCATCAGAAATTAAAGTTCTTCGCCGACAGACGGGTCATCACCATTTTGGGCGACGACGACAATATCGAGAGTGCAAGTACCAACAATCCAATTCTTGAGATACCGCATGGGGTCAAATGATATGCTCCTATCAGGATTCCGAGTTGAACCACTCCTACTCTCGATAGGGGACGACTTCAAAAAAAGGGTATGTTCAGAATACGACCCTTATGGCAACGTCAATATGATTCAAATGTTTAAAAACATGCACTTCATGCCCAGGCTGGGGCTAGGACAAAGACAACAAGGGATACTCGAGCCAATTGAACTGTAGAAATCTTTCCCTCCTTAAGGTTTGGGGTATCAACCATTAGAACAAGAGCTCAGAATGATCTACTAGTCTCGACCAAAAAGAGGATTAGACTGCAACCAGACTATCCCAGGTGACTCCTTGAATGGACAATTCATCAAAGAGGGCAAAGACTTTCCCTTTTACGACTTTCCAGAACCATGGTATGACCATACAAACAAGAAGATGAATCCTAGAATGGAGATCTTATTCCAAGACATCTACCCATGGGCCGAGAGTTCCCAACACCATGTACAACTGCTCACCAAAGATACCGAAGAGACTAAGGAAAGTGACTCTGAAGATTCCTTCAACTTACAGACATTGGGGCTAACACTTTGCATGGTTCACTCAGGCACTACATCACCGAATCTTTCCCAACTGATTAAAGTTACTGATACACCTCTCCTCAACTAGCATACTGCACCAGTTCTACCTGCTAAAACCTCCCTTAATCCTAATGTTTACCCTATTTATTCTTCTGTTGTCTATCCTTGCTCAAATGTAATCGAGACCTCCTTTGATGAGGTTCTTAATGTTATTTTTCCTATCAATGAAATAAATGAAGATTTTGAGTATCTTGTTGTTCCTTACATTAACTGTTTAGATTATAATCAAACTTTTGATGATGATGATTTTGCAAATGAATAATTCTTAACTGATCTAAATAAGGTTAATAATAAACAACATAACCACATTTAAGATAATAAAGAAGAGGCTGTTATTATTAACCTCAGTTCTAGTAGCCAACTGCGCAAGATTAGGATAAGGGCTACCCTCGATGAGCATGAGCGTGCACAACTCGAAGAATTGCTAAAGGAATTTGTGGATGTCTTCGCATGATCCTATGATGATATGCCCGGTATTGATCCTAAAATAGCTCAGCATGAGATTCCCACTCTCCCTGATTATAAGTCGGTTAAATAAAAGTTGAGAAAGCTCTGCACCGAATGGTCGTTCAAGGTCAAAGAAGATGTGGTCAAACAGTTAAACGTAGGTTTCATTCGTGTGATCGAATATCCCACATGGCTAGCCAATATAGTGCCCGTGCCGAAATCAGGATGAAAATTTCATATGTGTGTAGGCTACCGAGACTTGAACAAAGCCTCTCTAAAGGATGATTATCCATTACCCAATATCAACATGATCGTAGACAACACATCCAGTCATTCGTCGATGAGTTTGCTGAATACAACCTAATCAAAATACACCCAGACCATCAAGAAAAAAATGCATTCATCAACCCATGGGGAACCTTTTGCTACACTTTTATGCCATTTGGTCTCAAGAATGCTCGAGCTACCTACCAGAAGGCTGCCACAACCATCCTGTACGATCTGATTCACAAAGTGGTTGAGGTCTATGTGGATGATATGATTATCAAATCCAAGACTAGAAAAGGTCATGTTCTCCCTCTCTGAAAGTTCTTCGAATGACTGCGACAGTATCAGATGAGACTCAATCCGCAAAAATGCATCTTCGTCATTACAAAGGGAAAACTCTTAGGATTCATGGTCAGTGAGAAAGGGATGGCAGCAAATCCAGCTAAGGTGAAAGTCATACTTGAGATGCCACCTCCCCGAACAGAGAAAGAAGTCCGAGGTTTCCTTGAGAAATTTCAATACGTCAGTCGGTTCATCAGCAAGCTAACCTCCATCTGTGAACCTATCTTTAAACTCCTCCGAAAGGATTCAACTAAGGTTTGGGATGAGGCCTGCCAAGAAGCTTTTGATCGAATTAAATAATATCTGACCCAACCCTCGATACTCATGCCACCACAGCCTGATCTCCCTTTGCTCCTATACCTAACCATAACCGACACTACAATTGAGGCTTTGCTAGCCCAATACCTTGAAGATTCCTGTAAAAAAAAGAGCCATATATTATGCCAGTCATAAATTGGTCGGATACGAGGTTAACTACACTGCTTTGGAAAAGGAATATGTCGTACTTATCTGGGTTACCCAAAAGTTATGGCACTACATGCTCGCCTTCCCCATCAAACTTGTATCTCGAATGGACCCCATCAAGTACCTGCTTGAGAAACCTGCCTTGTCCAACTGAATGGCCCGATAGTTGATACTCCTAGGCGAGTTTGATATCATATACGTCATGTAAAAATCCATAAAAGGAAGAGCCATCTCTAACTACCTTGCTGATTACACCATGGATGAGGCCGATGTCTAAATCTCTGAAACCCAGATGAAAACATCCTCTACACTACCCGATACATTCTCTGATGGCAAATGTTCTTTGACGGTGCTGCCAACAAAAAAGGATATGGCATTGGGATACTTCTGATCACCCCAGATGACTCTCACACTCCTATCGCCATCAAGCTGGATTTTCCCTGCACCAATAACATGACTGAGTATGAGGCATGCACGGTAGGCCTCAAAGTTTCTCTTAAGAAAGGTATTCAATGCCTAAACGTCTACGGGGATTTCGTCCTCATCATCGGTCAAGTGCTCAGAAAATGGATAATTAAGGACGAGAAGCTCCAACCATTCCATGCCCACTTAGAAGAACTAGCCTCCCAATTCTAAGATATCACCTTCCACTACCTACCTCGAGTAAAGAATAACCTACCCAAAGCTCTTGCTACCTTGTCCTCCATGGTGGACATGCCCAAAGAAATCACAATGACCCCCTTCCAGATTCAAAAGCAAGACAAACCAACCCATTTCTACCACATTGAGCTCGTAACCACAGAAGATCCTAAGATATCCAATTGTTAGTACTATGATATTTGGCACCTCCTCAAGCATGGTAGGTATCCCGAGGGTTCCAACAAGAATGATAGAGCAACCCTTCGAAGACTGGCCACCCAGTACATCATTTGTCACAAATCACTACTCAAAAGGAACTTAGATGGAACTCATCTGCACTGTATCGCAGGGGATGACATTAAAAAGATAATGTAGAAGATCCATAGTGGGGAATGCGAACCCCATATGAATAGTCATATGCTTGTGATGCGACTAAGAATGTGTCTTAAAAGTTCGTACTTTATAGGCTCAATTGGAAGCATGTCGCTCAAGTAATAATCCATTAAGTCGGGTAGCGATCCTCACGGAAATAGGACAATGGAGTTATAATGATGTTGGACAAATGAAGGAACCCTAACTCTGACTCTAAAGAAAAAGGAAAAGATGATTTGATTTGAGAGGTAACTACAACTATATGCAATTTTTAAAAATAATTATCTAATGAACTAAAGTATGAATGGAATGCAACTATTCTAAATTACCTAAAATACTAATGAAGAATGACTTAAAACTTAAACTATATGATGAGGAAAACAGGACGGGAATATAATCCCTCAACCCTAGTGTATTGCTGGTATAAAACTATTCATAAATTTAAGTGATTAATTAGACCCAGAATTTAGTACTCTCAAGCATTACATATATGAGGTTTAAGCTCGCACCATACTTAATCAAAGGACGAGTAAATCGTTATTGCGATAGTTACATTCGAATTGCATTCTAAAGCATCCCCTTACCCTGAAGCAAACGAGATCCAAAGATCTACAATTGTCGTGTTTCTACGCAATACGGTCATAATCAAGTCAGTAAATTTAGAGGATTAATTTTATACACATGAAACTACCACATCAGGTTGAGTTCATGCATCCCGACCTTTTAAATATATCCGGACATATGAATACTTGAAAACAACACGTTTCGAATGAATGAAACAGTTTTTTTCTACTAAATGAAGATGAAGAAAGATGAAATTAGTAATGAAAAAGCAACTAGAACAAAGATTGAAACAAAATTTAGAATGATTTAACTTGAATTGCAAATTGAAAGCAACTAGGGTTTATGTTCTTTTCTTCTAAAATGGATTACAAAGATTCCTTACTGACTTAGAAGTCTCCTCTTATGTTTGGGAGGAGTTACAATTTATAATCTACGAAATACAAGAGTTTGAACCAAGTTGGATTCTATTTTTTACAAATGGATGAGTCTAGAAAATCGAGAATGGAACCGATCCTGTTAAGGGGTGCTGTTCGGTTCCATCGTTTCCAGCTTTTATAGATACTTCCTCGAGCATAGGATCGGTTCTTTATTTCCTTGCTTCGGTTCGGTTCCATCTTTTTAACTTTCACATGAAGTTTTCTAGGTATAGGATCAATTCGTTTTCTCCTCACTTCGGTTCGGTTCTATTGTGTTCAGCCTTTACAGAGACTTCCCTCAAGATGGATTCGGTTTGTTTTATTTCCCTTCGATTCAGTTCTATTTTTTCCAGTCTTCACAGAATCCTTTTCTTCTTGTGTTTCTTTGATTCTTTTGGTATGGAACTCGGATTAAAACACTGAACTCCTGCGAAATAGATGAAGAACACATGAAACTCGATGTACTCATTAGAACTTGTCAATAGCAAAGATATGATAAAAATCCACTTGAATTACACTTCGCGACGCGATAAAATCCTCTAAATTAAGGGGATAAATGGGAAGAATTTATGCCTAATCAAACCCCCCCTAACTTAGAACTTTGCGCGTCCCGAGCAATGTAAAAGAATCGAAACATGGTGTAACTCAAAATGGGATAGGATACCTCTTTCGCTGGCGCACGATTGCATTTAGAATATGCAACAAGACTTTAAACCCCTAGGTTTCCCTAGTAGGACGAGTTGGGTCTCGTGAGGGTTTTCAGAGAATATACCCACAAAATTTGTCTCAAAGAAAACTCAAAATACGCAAAAATTGTATAATTCAAACTTTTCCAGAAAATAGTCTTCATCAAATCATGTCCAAGAGTCTCAAATCATTGTGCGTGTGTGTGGAACCGGAAATGTAATCGTGAATTTCCACCGATTGACCATTGCGTTACTTATCCGAAAATTCATTTTGATTTCAAAATCTCACGGAATGCTCTCACAAATGAATCACTCGGAATGTGGCTATTCTCTCGGTATGCATGATTTATAAGATTAAATGTAGTGGAACCAAATTCACGCATACAAGTAGAAAGAGAGAAATTTATGGTAACCGGATCTCATCATTGGATTACGAATATAGAAAATGGGAACATTGCCTCTAATTAGTATCTTTGATCTCTTTTATTATCTTTTTGTGTTTTTGCTCTTCACGCGGTAACCAATTTCGCAATTTTGGATTCGGTTAGGACTTTTTCGGGCCAAGGGTGTTTTGGTTAATATGAGATAGGTACGAAAAATCTGGAATTGGAAGTTTTCTTATGATGTCTGTTAGTGCGTTTTCGGGCTTTTGCTCATTTGTTTTTTTTTCTTTTCTATTTTTTCTATTTTTCACGCTTTCTTTTCTTGGTATTTTTGTTGAGCATAGCTATTTTTTTCTTGCCCCTTTTTATTCACTTTCCGGACTTAATTTCTGGGATTGTCCCTTTTTCACAATTTCGGGCCAGTTGGGATTTTTTGGGTTGTCAAACGAAAGGGAAAAATTTATTCGTCTCAATTTGGGTTACAAAAGGGGTAATTTTTCGCTACTTTTTCTGGCCAATATTTTTGGGCGACAAACAAGGGCCCACTTCATTGTCCAAAATACTAATTGCGTTACCATATGCGTTTCGAGATAAATTAAATTTAGAGATCTATTTGGCACATTTTTCAAGGCAATATCACATACATTTCTCATAACCGATCAAAATGAAAGGATTGAGATCCTCGATGACTTTTTAGACGCTGAAAAGAACTTTGAGTTAACAATTAACTTGGATTGATTTATAGATTTCACAAAGATGAAAGGCTCGAATCTCACCTGGGTTGTTAATCTCTAAACTTATTCGTTAAGTCGCCTACGTTCGCTCAATTTCTATTTTTGGTCAATTTCGGCTTTGTGTATTGTGTTTTTACAATTTGAGACTTTAAACCGACTTTTAATGATATTTTTGAAATATTTGAATTCCAAATTTTATTTATTTTGAAGAAAAATATTTTTGGATTTTTCAAGGTTTTATGATTTTTTTTGAAATTTTGGGGCATTTTTGAAAATTTGTGAAGTTTTAGAAATACGCACTTGTGACCCCCCCTAACTTAGACTTTTGCATTGTCCTCAAGAAAAAAGGACTAAAATCTAACTCAAAGCGAATTAAAAGTGCAGAAAAATAAAACAAGCAAATGAAACAAAAATGGAGCTTTTATATAGATAAATAAAAGACTGTGTTACAAAGGAGAAGGAGAAAAACACATACAACCAACACTGTGTAAACATAAACTTCAAACACATACAAACAGCAAACATAGACATGGGCTTCATTATAGCGGCGGATTAGAGGGCACGGGTGCGCTAGGATCGTAGGGATCATAGAAGAAAGTGGGGGGCGGCCCACCGAAGTTGAGCTCCTAGAGGTGGGCTTGGAGCTGATGCATCATGCTCATTTCCCTCCGGTAGGCATCATGATCCCTTTGCTATTGGGTGATGAACCCGTCAAAATGAGATTCCATCGCTGCCAAGCGTCTATCAAAATCTTCACCCGAGGGCGCAAAATCCGAGTCATCATCCTCATTGCATTCCTCCTCTTCAGCCCCGTCCATCTTAACGTCTTCTTCCACGGGCTCGTCAACATGAATCTCCTCCTCGGCCTCTAAATTGATCGCCTCCCGAACTTCTCGAATGGTAGCCCTTTGCTGGGCACTCCGCGTACGGGATACCTTCCCAATGGGCTCCGGGAGGTGTGGGAAATCTTGAGGTGGCTGGATACCAGCGTCGTCTAGGATGGAGGTGATGAGGCAGGCATAAGGTAGTGGTACCGCACCTTTTTGTTCCCAGGCCGCGTAAATGATATCAGCATAGAGCATACGGGCCAGATTTAGAGTGAAATTGGGGTCGAAAAGGTGGTACATGAGTGTGGCTTGGCGAGGGCGCATCGCCGAGTCATTGGTTGTTTGGTGCAGGTTGGTGCACACTATATGGAAAGTGATACGCGCCTTATCATTTAGGCGGCCCATGGGGAAGGTACCCCGTTCCCAAATGTCGTTGGGTGCGAGACGGTCAATGCACTGTTGTTTGGGAATGGTGGGGGCGTTGGTTGGGTAGTCATAAATTTCTAGGTGGGGAACGCCCTTATCAACAAGTTTGCGGGGGAGGATGGCTAAGGAGAATCGGATGGGGCGGCCGTCAATAAAGGATTGGCATTCAAACTCGCCCGTGCGGATGAGAGAGCCATAAAAGGACCGGACTTTGTCTGCCCAGACGACATGGTGTGGTTCCTGTAGGTATTGCGTCCACCCCCTCCGGCTAAAAAGGGTGGTGACGGGGCGGGGAAGCTCGTCCCAATTGATAACCCTCTCGATGTGCAATTGGTGGGAAAATCTGAAGAAGCGTTCACACCATACGCGCTCCATGTGGGAGTTGTATTGCCCATTGTCGTTGGGCAGAAGTTCAGTGGACATGTATTTGGCAGGAAGAGGTTGATTGTCCATTTGGAAATCTGGGAATTAGGAGAGGAAAGGCTTAGTCTTGTAGAGAGGGAAAGATTTGGAGGTGTGAGTGGAAGAGTAGGGAAGATATGGTATTTATAGGTGGTGGGGAGGGGTTTGGGTGAAGGTTTTTGAAGGGAAAAGGGAGTGGGTGTTTTGGGGGGAATGAGGGAAGAATGGAGGGAAGGGGGAGGATAGGGGGTGAATGGGTTCCTCAGGAAGGACCAAAATCGCAGGATCTGAACCGATCCGGTTTGGGGATTCGGTTCGATTCTGGGGATTTTTATTTTGCAATTTTTCCAAATCAAACCGATCCGGCTTGGGGATTCAGTTCGGTTCCATCTTAGCAGAACCCCACTGTCAGTTTGCTGCTCTGAAATCCTATGCTCTCACTTCTTTCTGGATGCTTTCGCACTTATTCCCCCACTGAATTTATCGATGCCCTCATGAATATGGTGTTGGAATGCATGATCTGAACCCTAACCTTATGCAACCTACCTACGAACTAAATTTACTCTACCGAAGCACAGCTATTATACACAAGAATTCACACCATACGCGTCGGGGTGCGACGACCTCTCTTTTTCAGCTCATTCGACCCAATAAACGGGGTCCGACAACCAAACGGTGTCGACTTCTTCCACACACGCCTCTAGATATGGCTTTAGGCATTGTCCATTTACTTTGAATGTATATCCCCCTTTCAAATCGTCTAACTCTACAGCTCCATAAGGGAATACATTCTTCACAATGAATGGGCCAGACCATCATGGCCGCAACTTAACCGAAAATAGATGAATCCGAGAGTTATAGAGAAGTACTTTTTGCCCGGGAAGAAACTATTTGCGTCGAATAATGTTATCGTGAGCGAGTTTCATCCTTTCTTTGGAAATTTAAGCGTTCTCATACGCATCATTATGTATCTCCTCTAATTCATGTATTTGAAGCTGACGAGCTTCACCGGCTTTATCCATGTCATAGTTCAACTTCTTAGCTGCCTAATATGCTTTGTGCTCTAATTCAATGGGAAGGTGGAAAGGTTTGCCATATAAAAAGAGGAAAGGGGACATCCTGCGTGGATTTTTGTATGCGATACACTAGGCCCATAGCAAATCGTTCAATCTAAGTGACCAATCTTTTCGGGTGGGATTGACGGTCTTTTCAAGAATGTTCTTGATTTCCCGATTTATTAGTTCAGCCTGCCCATTTGTTTGTGGGTGATAGGTCGTTCCAACCTTGTGAACGACGCCACACTTTCTCATGAGCTTTACGAATGGCCTATTGCAAAAGTGCATGCCATTATCGTTGATTATCGCTTTCGGAGCACCGAAGCGGAAAAGTATGTGTTCCTGTAGGAACCTAATCACCACTTTACTATCATTTGTCTTGGTAGCTATGGCTTCTACCCATTTAGAAATGTAATCTACCATGACAAGGACGTACAAGAAACCAAAAGATGAGGGAAAAGGGCCCATGAAGTCAATACCCCAGCAGTCGAAGATCTCAATAATGAGTATCGGGGTTAATGGCATCATGTCTCGTCGGGTAATCGCTCCCATCCTTTGACACCTATCGCAAGATTTGCAATAATTATTCACATCTCGGAAAATTATGGGCCAATAGAGGCCGCATTGAAGAATCTTAGCGACTGTCTTTTTCGTCAAAAAGTGGCCTCTATAAGCTTCCGAATGACAGAATTGAATGACTTTGGGGATCTCGTCGCCCGGTACACATCGTCGGATGATTTGGTCGGTGCAATATTTAAAAAGGAAAGGATCATCATAGAAAAACATGCGCGACCAAGTGATGAACCTCTTCTTATCTTGTTGTGTCCAATCGGGAGGGACGGCACCCGTGATAAGATAGGTCATGATATTCACAAACCAGGGCAAATAAGAGGTAGCAAAGAGTTGCTCATCCGCGAAGTATTCATCTATGGGTATTGGATCACTAGGTATGTAGGATGAAAGTCGTGATAAGTGATCGGTAATGACGTTTTCTACTCCTTTCTTATCTTTAATGGAGAGATTAAACTCTTGTAGGAGTAGGATCCACCTTATGAGGCGCGGCTTTGCGTCTTTCTTTGCAAGTAGGTATTTCAATGCCGCGTGGTCGGTGAAGCAAGTGATGGGAGAACCGATAAGGTAGGATCAAAATTTGTCAAGAGCAAAGACTACCGCTAGCAACTCCTTCTCTGTGGTTGAGTAATTGAGTTGTGGTCTGGTAAGAGTTCGGCTATCATAGTAGATGACATGAGCCTGTTTGTCTTTTCTTTGGCCCAAAACAGCCCCTATCTCATAGTCGCTTGCATCACACATAAGTTCGAATGGTAGGGACCAATCCTGAACTTGCATGATGGGAGCGGACATAAGCATGGTTTTTAGTTTTTCAAAAGCACTATGCCATGATTTTGTCCACTCAAATGGGGTGTCCTTCATGAGTAGATTGCTTAAAGGTCAAGCGATGGCACTAAAGTCCTTAATGAACCTTCGATAAAACCCCGCGTGGCCCATGAAGGAGCGCACGTCTTTGAGCGATTTTGGTGAGGGTAGATCGGCTATGACATCTATCTTTGCTCTATCAACTTCAATCCCTTTGGATGACACGATGTGGCCAAGAACTATGCCCTTGGTTACCATGAAATTACATTTTTCCTAATTCAGCACTAAGTTCTTCTCCACACACCGGGAAAGTACTTTTTCTAGTTTGTCCAGACAAAGATCGAAAGAGGTGCCAAAAATGCTAAAATCGTCCATGAACACTTCAAGTCCTCTCTCAACCATGTCACTAAATAAACTCAACATGCACCTTTGAAAGGTCGCGGGTTCATTACACAAACCGAATGGCATACGTTTGTAGGCAAACGTAGAAAAGGGGCAAGTGAAAGTAATTTTCTCTTGGTCAAGTACATCTACCTCAATTTGGTGATATCCGAAATAACCATCAAGGAAGCAATAGTAATGGTGGCCCGCTACTCTCCCAAGCATCTCATCAATAAATGGTAAGGGAAAATGGTCTTTTCTAGTTCCTGCATTGAGTTTTCGGTAATCAATGCAAGCGCGCGACCCAATGGTGGTACGTTGGGGAACTAGCTCTCCTTTAGCATTTTTAATCACTGTCATTCCCGACTTCTTCGGGATAACTTGAATAGGGCTCACCCACTTTCTATCTAAGATTGGGTAGATAATCTCAACATCCAATAACGTAATGATTTCAGTTCTCACTACTTCCTTCATATTGGGGTTTATCCTTCTTTGCATTTCTCTAGAGGGCTTTACATCCTATTAGAGATGGATCTTGTGGGTGCAAATCAAAGGACTTATCACCTTCAAATCAGCAATACACCAACTGAAAGCACCTTGGTGCTTCCTCAGAATTTTTAACAGTTTACCCTCCTACTCTTCGTCTAGGCTAGAGGAGATAACAACTGGAAATGTCTCGTCCTCTCCTAGGTATGCATATTTAATATAGGAGGGTAGTTTCTTCAATTCGAGGGACAGAAATTTGTCACTGGAGGGAACCATGCGTGCCTCCCTTGGCTGTAATTCCTCGAACCGAGAAACCCAACTTACATCTCTCGCGTCCTCGTCTGACGCTCTCTCATCAAGTGACTCTCTCAACTCCTCAAGTTCCCTCTCAAATTCAGTATACGTCCCCTCACTCTCGTGGATCAACACTAAATAGGACCCTATGGCATCTCCACAATAATTTTCCTCAAAATACTCCTCTACGATCTCGTCGATTAGGCTCACCACGTGAAGATCATCTTCTTCCCCCGTATGTTGGCATATATGGAAGATGTTAGTCTCTAAGGTCATATTCCCAAAAGTGAGTTGCATTTGCCCATTTTGAGTATTAATGATTGAGTTAGCCGTAGCTAATAATGGGCGCCCAAGAATAATGAGAACATGATTGCTCGAGCTGAAGGAGGGCTCCGTGTCCCAAATGACAAAGTATATCGAAAAGTAGAAAGTGTCAACTTGGACGATCACGTCCTCAACTATTCCTCTTGGGATCTTTACGGTTTGATCCACTAATTGGAGAGTGATATTTGCGGACTTAAGGTCGCCCAGATCAAGTTGCTTATAGATGGTGTAAGGGAGGATATTGACACTTGCTCCCAAGTCAAGTAAGGATTTTTCAATTTTATTTTCTCCAATGATGCAGGAAATGGTGGGTGCACCGAGATCTTTGAATTTTGGTCGGAGATCATTAAGTAGAATGGAGCTCATGTTGTGTGCTAGAAATACGTTTTTCTTTACCTTCATCTTCCTCTTCGTTGTTAACAAGTCTTTGACGACTTTTGCATAAGCTGGAATCTGCTTAATGGCATCGAGGAAAGGTAAATTTAACTTTACTTGCTTCAGCACATCTAGCACGTCATCACGGGGGTTCCCTTCGTGGAAAGCAACCAGCCTTTGAGTAAATGGTGCCATGGTGGGTGGTTTCACTACTACCTCAGGCTCACTAGTGTCTTCTTTATCACTCTCATTCAAGGGGACATCTTTGACCTCTTTCGTTCCAGGTGAAATCTCCTTGTCTTTGGTTGCGTCATGTGGGGGAGGTGATAAGTCAACGACTCTCCCACTACAAGAGTGGTCACAACTTAACATTGCTCCTAATGTTCTGTATAAGTGGATCTAACACTAGTTTGACCTTGGGGAGGTCTTTAGCCCTGGGCAGGAAACTTGTCCTTCTCTTGGACATTCAACGATGATTGTATCTTTGAAATATTTGTATTTATGTCACTGATCATGCGATCATACCTAGCATTAGCTGCATTCCGGGTATTGATTAAGTGGTTCATAGTATCCTCGAGATTTCTTCGCGGTGGAGTGATATATGCTCCTTGAGGTGGTGGTTCTTGCACATGTCCTTGCATGTGTGGAGCTTGTTGAAAGTGAGGCGGTGGAGGAGGGGCAACATGTGAATTAGGATTCATCGCAGCATGTTGTTTCCCATAGCTAAAACTAGGATGGTTTTTCCATGAAGGGTTGTAAGAATTCCCGTGCGGTGCACCGAAATTAACCTTGAATGCTCCTATACCACTTACTTGTTCTTAAAGCATAACTTGGTAGGCGAGTATAGTCGAACATTCCTCAGTTGAATAACCCGCCTCATAAATCGCACACACCTTTTCGACGGGGTTTGGGATGGATCCAGTTAGTCCTCTTTCGCATACTTCAAGTAGGTCTCGCATTCCTTTCTCAAGTACATCGAGTCGACTGTCCATCATAGAATTCTTTTCTACGTGAAATAGATCGGACGCCGATAGAGTGGTGGTCACTTGGCGATTTCGATTTTGAGCATTAGGGTCAGATGTATCCCAGGATTGGGTAGTCTCGGTGACATACCTCAGGTGAAGCTCAGCATCGTTGGCGTCTAATTCGACAAATGGACCATCGCACATGGTTTTAATGAGTTGCTTAGAATTAATGTTCAGCCCATTATGGATGAAGGAAATGATTTGCAGTTTATCAAATCCATGATGGGGGCACGAAATAATTAACTCATTGAAACGCTCAAATCATCGATCGAACGACTCATTTTCTAATTGTTGAAAAGTTTGAATTTGAGCCTTGATGGAGTTCGTTCGATGTAGAGGAAAGAATTTCTTGAGAAATTTAGATTGTAACTCGTTCCATGATGAAATCGAATTTGGAGGTAAAGACCATAGCCAGGTCTTAGCCTTTTCCTTTAGTGAGAATGGAAAGAGTTTAAGGCGGAGCACATCTTTTGTGCAAGTTTGATCGGTCAGAGTCTCGCACGCCTCCTCAAATTCCATGATGTGAGCATATGGATTTTCTGAATCCATTCCATGGTAAATGAGAAGTATCTGGATCATCCCATTCCTAAAGAGAAATTGCCTTGCATTATACGGTAGTAAAATGCATCTCGAAGTGACGATGCGCTTGGGATATAAGAGTACTCTCAAAGGGCGGTACGGGGCCTCTTCCTCACTAGCGGCTGCCCTACCGTGTTGTAACATATTTCTCTCACTCAAAGACTCTGTGTCCTCACTGGGTATACTTGGAGCGCTCTCTGAGGTGTGTCCTAAGAGGGATAACGGAGTGTTATTCGCGATTAAGTGTGGCGGTGTGGGGGTGGTACCCAGAATTATGGAGCGTTAGGAGTGTGAGGGCTATCAGGATCGTACTCAACTATTGGATTTTCGTGAATGTGGGTTGGAGTATTATGGGGAGTTGGAGTGAGTTCAGAATTTTGCATTAACTTTCTTATGAGAGATGATGAGAGATATTTTTGTGTATTTTCAAAAAAATTTATGTTTTTGGATTTTTGGAAATTTTTTGTCAAAGATTTAGATTGACCTGATCTAATCCTAAGTCTACCTAAGTCCCCGTCAACGGTGCCAAAAACTTGACGCGACTAAGAATGTGTCTTATAAGTGCGTACTCTCTAGGTTCAAGTGCAAGCCTGTCGCTCAAGTAATAATCCGATAAGTCAGGTATCGATCCTCAGTGAAATAGGACAATAGAGTTGTAACGACGTTAGACAGACGAAGGAATCCTAACTCTGAATCTAAAGAAAAAGTAAAAGATGATTTGATTGGCGAGGTAACTACAACTATATGCAATTTTTGAAAATAATTAACTAATGAACTAAAGTATGAATGAAATGCAACTATTCTAAATTACCTAAAATACTAATGATGAATGACTTAAAACTTGAACTATATGATGAGGAAAACATGATGGGAATACAATCCCTCAACCCTAGTGTATTGCTGGTATAAAACTAATCATAAATTTAAGTGATTAATTAGACCCATAATTTAATACTCCCAAGCATTACGTATATGAGGTTCAAGCCCGCATCATACTTAATCAGAAGACGAGTAAATCGGTATTGCGACAGTTACATTCGAATTGAATTATGAAGCATCACGTTACCCTGAAGCAAACGAGATCCAAAGATCTATAATTGTCGTGTTTCTATGCAATACGTTCATAATCAAGTCAGTAAATTTAGAGGATTAATTTTATACACATGCAATAACCACATCAGGTTGAGTTCATTCATCCCAACCTTTTAAATCTAGTCGGACATATGAAAACTTGAAAACAACACGTTTAGAATGAATGAAAACATTTTTTTCTACTGAATGAAGATTAAGAAAGGTGAAATTAGTAATGAAAAAGCAACTAGAACAAAGATTGAAACAGAATTTAGAATGATTTGACTTGAATTACAACTTGAACGCAACTAGGGTTTATGTGCTTCTCTTCCAAAATGGATTACAAAGCTTCCTTAATGACTTAGAAGCCTCCTCTTACGTTTGGAAGGAGTTACAATTTATAATCTACGAAATACAAGAGTTTGAACCAAGTTGGATTCGATTTTTTACAAATGGATGAGTGCAGAAGATCGAGAATGGAACCGATCCTGTTAAGGGGTTCGATTCGGTTCCATCTTTGCCAGCTTATACTGTTACTTCCTCGAGCATAGGATCAGTTCTTCATTTCCTTTCTTCGGTTTGGTTCCATCTTTTTTACTCTTCACGGGAAGTTTTCTAGGCATAAGATTGGTTCATTTTCTCCTCACTTCGGTTCGGTTCTGTCGTGTTCGGTTTATTTTATTTCCCTTGGGTTCGGTTCTATTTTTTCCAGTCTTCACAGAATCCTTTTTCTTCTTGTGTTTCTTTGAAACTTTTGGTACGGAACTCTGGCAAAATAGATGAAGAACACACGAAACTCGATTATAACTTGTCAATATCAAAGATATGATAAAAATCCACTTGAATTACACTTCGTGACGCGATAAAATCCTCTAAATTAAGGGGATTGTTGATGTAAAAAACTAGATTACTCTAATTATTCAATCACAGATAAATAAAGGAGACAAAGAATTTTAAAGTGGTTCAGCCTTGTATGAATGGCCTACGTCCACTGTTATGTTATTGCTGAGTGTTTGGGAATTCTCGATTACAAGTTCTATCAAGAAATTCCGGTCCCTTTGAATGAGGGTGATACAAGGTACTTATAGCCCTTAGGCTGTACATGAAAGGGTGTTACATTAAATGATACACATATGAAGGGGTAATTCATTTAATGCTCTTCAAATGTGTGCGTCAAGATGATAAGCATTCAATGAATAGTTGAACTGTTGATTATCTGGCAATCAATGCTGCGGTCGAGATGCAGCTCGAACCGCCTTAGTTGCTCATCGTTCAAGAGTTCCTCGAAGCGTTAGAGTTTCTCAGAGCGCTGGAGTTCCTCGAAGAGTTAGAGTTCCTCGGAGCGCTGGAGTTCCTCGGAGAGCTGGAGGTCCTCGGAGTGTACTTGTTGCTCAGAGTGAGTCTGACTTGGTCGGGGGAATGAACATCCTCGTTGCTATAGTGCCACGTAGATTGACACGCGTCTTCTTATTATTCGTCCACATCAGCATACTAATTTGGTATCAACAGAAGCCCCCAATGTTTCATATTTCGAACTTTGAGGAGTATGGAACATTCTTTCTCGGTATATGGCAATATTAAATGACCTTCCTGGGTTTTAGGAGCCTTTTCTTCGTATTTGAATTTCCTTCCAAATTCGCAGAATCCGCCTTTTTTGCATTTTTATAAGCGCTTCGATCTTCGTGCCCTTTTTGTCCTTTTAGCCGCCGGTAGCGTAATAGTTTCTTTTTTGTAATCATTTCTTTTGCCGTTTCCCAAGGCAAAGTATTTAAGCTTCAGAAGCAATCCCATCGTCTTCTACCTTTTTAATTTCTGCTTTCGAGTTTTCTATAGCTTTTCTCTCTCTTGTGCGTTCATCCCTTCCTTCGTTTGTTTGTCAACAGATCTCCTCTTTCCTGTAAGATTTTCTTCCTTCTTCTTCATTTCTTTTTATTCACCATGGTTTATATTATCGAATCTCTTGAGAAGTTCCGTTCTGACTTCTCTATTCCTTCTTGGGTAACTTTGGAGAGTCTTTCTGAGCCTTCAAGTTATTTTGATTTGGCTGAGGGACATTGGTTCGCTAGCCTCTTTATTGCTGAATGTGGATTTTCTTTTACACCAAACCCTTTATGTTTAGAGTTCTGTCAGTATTTCGATGTTGTCCCCGCAAAAATAGCCCCCAACACATGGAGAATAGTTAATGGGGTGTATAGGTTAAATCAAACTCATGGAACTCGTATAGGAATTCCTGAGATTATGTACTGTTATAGATGGGTTGTTTTAGACAACGTTTTTTATTTGAAAACTAGGTTTTTGAATAGGGCCTTAG
This sequence comes from Sambucus nigra, assembly GCA_949130495.1. NCBI lineage: Eukaryota > Viridiplantae > Streptophyta > Magnoliopsida > Dipsacales > Adoxaceae > Sambucus > Sambucus nigra. The sequence goes on along the minus strand of OX422218.1, from coordinate 180,058,194 downwards.
TAGTCAACCTCCCTGATGCAAACAGGGATTATTTTGAACATGGGGTAGTTATAAAAAATTGGCAACATGCCCCTTTGGTTGGAGATGCAGTACATGAGGGTCCCAGATGCCCCCAATATGGCAATGGGATAGGTTATTTTCATTTTATTTCATTTCTGAAATTATGATTTCATTATGTTTGAATAAATGCATGATTGACATTTCAATATGTTTTTTGTTTGCAGTTGACAGTAAGAGAAAAACTCCCAAAGAATCAGAAGTTAATATAAAGCATCTGAAACATATCTGGAATTTGCATCGAAGAGTTGCAGACGAGCACATCAAGTCTGCTTCATATTTGCTGCAGTACAGGAGCTACACATCATCCTTTACTGCTCGTCCTGTGGTCAGCATTAGTGACCCATTGCCAGCTTCCGAGGAATCTTCACCAGAATCTCACATTCCTCTAAGTCAGAAGATGGGCAAGAGAAGAGTTCCTGCTATCTTCGAGGAGACTTCCTCTGCCGGTGATGGAAAAAGGAACAAGGCTGAAGTCCTAAAGGGGGCAAAGAAAGTGGATGTTGTTCCTTCCGTTGCTGCTTAGAAGGCTGCCGAGAAGCCTCCAATGGCTCCAAGCAAGAAAAGTACTTCTCTGGAAGTGGTCACCATTTCCCCCACCAAAGGTTCTTTGGCTGAAATTGCTGAAGTACCACTGAGGAGATTGAAGAAATCCTCCTCGGTCAGTTTTTCTGAAACCACTCCTCAGCTCCAAGCTAGTGGAGCTGGTGTTCCAACCATTATTCCCCCGAGTTCTGCAATGAGCTCGGTAAAGACTTGGACTATTCCTGAAGTCCAAGGAATTGAGGAAAACATATCTAGGGATATGCTGACATCCCTAGCTACTCATCACATTGCTTCAGTAAGTTTCTCTTATCATGAATTTTTTCTTTCTTTCAAATTTATGTATCTCGGCACTGACTTGGACCTTTTATTTCATTATTTTTCTTTTTCAGCTGGTGAGTTATTTTAACACCATAGTGAAGAAAGATGAAGCGCTCAAGGCTTCAAGCTCCTCGTCCGGAGTAGAGGATACTTTCCAGGGTTTAGCCCAATCTCTGAAGGAATCCCGTCAAAAATACGACGAGGATAGGGGTGAATGGGAAAAGAAGTTGACTGCGTCTGAGGCAGAGAAGGTACAGTTGGGCAATAAAGTGAAGGATTTGGAGAGAGAGAATAAAAAATATGCCGAGAAGCTCACAAGCTTTGGGGAGCTTGAGAATAAGTTGAAATCGGCCGAGGAAGAGCTGACCCTTCTGCGAGAAGTAAATCGCCAGAAGGAGGAGTTGGAGGCCAAGTTGAAAGCCACCGAGGATCTTCTATCCGAGAAGCTCTCCTCGGAGAAAATGAAGAGAAAAGCGGTTGTGAAGAAATCCTTTCGAACTGGTTGGGACAAAGGATGGGATAGGGGGTAGCGGCAATGATGACCCAAGTCAATTATGGAAGTTTGAAATACTTCCGAGATGGTTGGGTTGCTGCCCTGCAGGAACTGAAGGTGAGCGAGGACTCTGAACTATTTCAACAACATCTCCTTGGTCCTCCTCCAGCTATTGAAGATGAAGAAGAGGATGAAGTTGCATCCGAGGAGTCTTCAGTGATAGTGGGTGATCAAGTCCTTGTTCCACAACCCAATCAGACAACCACCGAGGAGATTTCTTCCTTGCCTGCTCCTCCTGAACAAGTCCCAACTCCTACCAGCCAAATCGTTGTTCCCACCGAGCAACCAAGCTCCTCGTCCCAGCCTCCCGAGAAAGTCTTGGGAGACAAGGAAAAGGTGTGAAGTTGTTCGGTATTCTCTTTTATTTTCCTTTTACTTGTACTTTGTATTCTGAACGATGTACTCTTTTTGATGATATAATAAAATAACATCTTTCTGTTCTTCTACATTGTTGACGCTCTGTCTTCTTCTTTTATTAACTCTTGCCTTCTCTTCTTTATTAGTTTATGACTAGAATGGAATTGTTGTCTGCCAATGATACAAAACTGATGCAGCAATGCCATGAATATTTTAAAGCTGGCCATACTGACCTGAGTGCATCAGAAATTGCTGATATCCTTGGTCATGATGCTTCAGACCAAGCAGTGGAGGCATATCAATACTTGAAATGTCTTCTTGATCGTGCTGTAGCCAATAACGTGGCATATTATGACATGATCGAGGAGTTACAGTATACTTTAGAAGATCTTCAGACTCAGTACAAGGAATCAAATGCCTTGTTACATGAGGGGTATGAAAAGAAGTATCAACAGCTTTCTGCCGAGACAGGCCACAAAAAGATCATTGCTGGGTACGATGTCAGGGAAAAAACCCTAAGGGGTGAAGTTGAGGCTTGTAGACAAATTGTTGAACTGCTGGAGCAAGAGAATAATAATTTGCAGAAAGAGCTGGCACAATATAAATCTGCAGCCTCTTCTTCAACAGCGGTAGTCCCAGTGACTGATGAGGGATTTTCCTTCTTAGAGGTTGAGAATGCCAAATTAAGGCAAGAGTTGGATGTCCTGAGAAGGTCTGGTACTTCTACTTCTACTCGGGGACGAGGAAGAGGTTCTCGTGGGTGAGGAAGAGTTGCCCAGGATGTTGTCGAGGAACGAAATACTCTACCTTATCGGGGTCGATCAAGAACTCCTCGTAGTATTGAAGAAGCTCGTACTCTGTCAACATTGGAAACTCAAGCGTACCAATTGAATGCAAAAGATCGGGCTTTATCTGAAATGTCTAAGAAAATACTAACTCTGGAGGATCAACTTGCTTCGACCAAGTCTGCTCTGAAGAATAAGGATGTTTTTATCAGTAACCTTCATGAGCAGTTAGAGAAAATAACTTTCCAATTCCATAAACAACCTCGTGAGTTCTGGAATGCAGGCTACAATGAGGCCCTTTATCACTTGGATGCTCGCATTGAAAATGCCAATAATGAAGGTTATAATCAGGGATGGTTGAACGCCCTGGGTGTGCTGAAGCTCGAACAGGGGCACTACCTGTGGGATTATTATGATACCGGGGTTCTTGACTTGCCAGTGGCACCGTATAACTTGGACATAGAATGGATCCCAGCTCGTGCCATTCCTCGGAGCTTAATTGCAAAATACCTTGGCGACTATAATCTTCACTCTCAGATCGAAGTATCTCGTCCCGAGCATCTATTGGATACTCCTTTAGTAATGAATGTTAGGATGTTGAAGGATTTGAACTTCATTAACTCTCCTCAGACTTTAAATGATCCGCCTACTGGCGAGGAACCTATTTCAAAAGCTGAGGGAAAGAAACCAATAGAGTAGGGATCTCAATGTAATAGTTAGTACACATATGTAAATTGTAATTTGTTTTGAATTTTAATGAAAGACTTTCATTTTCTGTTTGCAAATCTGTATTGTTATTGTTTTGTGCTTGTCAAACACTTTATATTTATGCATATGTATCTGTTTAAATAGATAACAATATTGTGCTATTCATCGACTAACTTAGTAAAAATTTACAAGTACCAGTAATGAGTATAAAAATGTTAAAATTTCTTATAACCAACCAAGGTTGTTAAGTTAAGCTCGTCGACCAATTATAGTTAATGGGTTTTTATCCCCTACCAGCTATACTTGGTAAATTTTGTCTTTTTCAGAAAATGTTCCCGACCAACCAAGGTCAAAGATTTTTCCTCGTCGACCAACTACAGTTAGTGGGTTTTTATCCCCGACCAACTATACTTGGTTCAGTTTGGAATATTTGTTCTTCGAGGAACTTTTATGTAATAAATTTACTTCCCGACCAACATAAGTTAGCATTTGAGAGCATATCTTGTTTCCTAACCAACCGAGATTGGTCTTTCGTCGATCATCTTTTGTTCTCGCCTTTTTACCAACCGGAGTTGGTCGTAGGTCTGAACTATCATGTCCACTAGATCTTTTACCAACCTTAGTTGGTCACACTAGTGTACGCCTCCTAACCAAAGGAGTATTGTTTGTTCTCGCCGTTTTACCAACCGGAGTTGGTCGTAGGTCTGAACTATCATGTCCACTAGATCTTTTACCAACCTTAGTTGGTCACACTAGTGTACGCCTCCTAACCAAAGGAGTATAGTTTGTTCTCGCCCTTTTACCAACCGGAGTTGGTCGTGGGTTTGAACTTTCATGTCCATTAGATATTTTACCAACCTTAGTTGGTCACACTAGTGTACGCCTCCTAACCAAAGGAGTATAGTTTTTTCTCGCCCTTTTACCAACCGGAGTTGGTCGTGGGTTTGAACTATCGTCTTCTTTTTACTGTCGAGCAGCTTTACTGCCGAGCAGCGTAGTGTTAAACACATTAGTATTCACCGAAAAACTTTCAATAAAAGGAGAGAAGATTGTGAAATATCATCATTTAATTCATATTGATGGAACTGCTTTACATTTTACATCACTGATAATACTTGAGTAGGTGTTCAGCATTCCATGCATTCTTAAATTCTTCTCCTTCTAGAGTTTCTATTCGGTAAGTTCCTAGTCGGACAACTGCAGTAACTCGGTAAGGTCCATGTCTGTTTGCTTCCAACTTATTGTGCTTCTGAATGACCTTCTTTAGCACGTAATCTCCTTCTTTTAAGTCGCATTTTTTTACCCTCTTATTGTAGAACAGGGTTGTTCGTTGTTGATAAGCAGCATTCCTAATGGCTGCCTCTTCTCTAACTTCCTCGAGCATGTCCAAATCTAATCTCCTCATCAAGTCGCTGACTGGGGAATTGAAATTCAGCACTCTGTGTGTTGGAAGACCCAACTCGGCAGGTATTACAGCCTCACTTCCAAATGCCAGCATATATGGTGATTCTCGAGTTGCTGCTCGGGGAGTTGTTCGGTAAGCCCACAACACTGACTGTAGCTCATTAATCCAATTAGCTTTAGCCTCACTAAGCCTCTTCTTCAAACCATTTAATAATGTTTTGTTCGTCACTTCAGTCTCCCCATTGCTTTGAGGATGCCCTGGTGCTGAATGAACCTTCAAAATATTTGATTGATGACAATAGGCGGCAAACTCCTCGTTATCAAATTGTGTTCCATGATCTGTGATAAAGGCATGAGGGAGACCATATCGGCAGATGATGTTCTTCCAAACGAATTGGTACACCTTCTCGTATGTCATATCAATCAGAGGCTCAGCTTCTACCCACTTAGTAAAATAATCCACTGCGACGACGAGGTACTTGAATCTTCCTCGGGTCGTTGGCAGTGGTCCAACCAAATCCATTCCCCATATGGCAAAAGGCCAAGTGGAAGTTATGGGTGTCAACAATGCTTGTGGAGTTCGTCGGATGGAGGAAAAACGTTGGCATTTATCACATCTCTTAGCATAGGCTATACAATCAGTCCTCATCGTTGGCCAGTAGTATCCTTATGTCATCACCCTTTGTAAAAGTGTCCGACATGCTACATGGGCACCATAGGACCCTTCATGGATCTCTTCAATCTATTCTTTCACCTCGGAGGGATGCACACATCTTTGTAAACCTGCCATGATTCCTCGTCTATACAAAACACCATTAGTTAGTACATACCGAGCAACTTTAAACTTCAATTTCTTTGCTGAGAGCTTATCATCCGGCAATTCTCCCTCCTCAATATATGCCCTGATGGGATCCATCCAATATGGTCCTAAATCAAAGGTAATAACATTCATCGTCAGGTCTTCATCTATGCTCCGAGCTTCTAATACTTCAATTGGTATAGTCCTTCGCATCTCGGTACGAGTAGCTGATGCTAGTCGGGCCAGTGCGTCTGCTTGTGCATTCTCCATTCTTGGTATTCTGATCAACTGAATGGCATCAAATTCTGCCAACAACTTCATCGCCTTTGCATGATACTTGACCATCAATTCTCCTTTAACTGCATATGTTCCCATCATCTGATTCACAATTAATTGAGAATCACTGAATACCATTACTTGTTGCGCTTCCATAATCTTTGATAAATTAAGACCTGCTATCAAGGCTTCATATTCAGCCTCATTATTGGAAGCTTTGAATTGGAATCGCAGGTCATATTCCATGTCAATCTCGTCTGGAGTGCTCAAAACTATCCCCGCGCCACATCCTGCAAGATGAGCCATCTACGTATAACCTCCATATAGGTAATTCGTCTTCAAATTTCTTATCTGACAGAGTTCCTCGGTGAAATATCTGTTGTTTTCTTTCATCCTCCCCTGGTATTTTTCGCTCCTCGTCGACCATCTCTTCTCGTCCTTTTACCAATCGGAGTTGGTCTGGGTTTGAATTTGATGATCTTTCTATATCCACAAGCCCTTTTACCAACCGGAGTTGATCTGGACTTATGCCTGTTGATCCTGTAACATCCACAGGTTGGTCGGCGAGCAACTTTTGTTCCTTGGGGATATCAGGATATGTAAATTCTGCTGTAAAGTCTGCTACAGCCTGCCCTTTTAATGATGATATGGGTTCATACACAATATCATATTCACCGAGCTCTATTGCCCAATACATCAGTCTCCCTAATTTTCCTGGCTTATAAAGGGCTTGTCTCAATGGCATGTCGGTATACACGACGATGGTATGAGCCTGGAAATAAGGCCTCATTCTTATACTTGCTTCAATTAATGCCAATGCCAATTTTTCCAGCTTTGGGTACCTGATCTCTGCACCTCAGAAAGACTTGTGTAATAAATTGGCTTCTGGACTCCATTCTCCAATCTGATCAATGCCGAGCTGACTGCCTTCTCTGATATTGCCAGGTACAAGTACAATTTCTCTCCCATTACTGGCCTGGATAACAATGGAGGTGCTCCCAAATATTTCTTCAAGTCTTGAAAGGATTTTTCACATTCATCATTCCACTCGAAAGTTTTTCGAAGTGTTTTGAAGAATGGGAGGCATCTATCAGTTGCTCGGGATATAAATATGTTGAGCGCTGCAACTCGTCCTGTAAGACTATGCACCTCTTTCTTCGTCGTTGGAGATCGCAACCCTAAAAGAGCTTTGATCTTTGCTGGATTTGCCTCAATGCCTCGCTGGTTGACGATGTACCCGAGGAACATTCCTTCTCGTACTCCAAAGGTGCACTTCGTCGGGTTGAGCTTCATTTGGTATTTATCCAGTTGATCAAAGGTCTGACCTAAGTCAACTAGATGATCATCAGCTTTTTCGCTTTTTTTCAGCATATCATTGACATAGACTTCCATGTTGCAACTGATTTGTTCGGCAAAAACCTTGTTCATCAGCCGCTGATATGTCGCTCCTGCATTTTTCAAACTAAAAGGCATAACATTATAACAATAAGTTCCCCTATGGGTAATAAAAGAAGTGTTTTCCCTGTCTTCAGGTTTCATTTTGATCTGGTTGTAACCAGAGTAAGCATCCATGAAGCTGAGCAGCTCGTGTCCCGAGGTAGCATCCACTAGTTGGTCAATTTTGGGCAATGGGAAATGATCCTTTGGGCAGGCCTTGTTGAGATCAGTGAAATCAACACACATTCTCCATTTATTGTTTTTCTTCTTTACCATCACCACATTTTCAAACCACTCTGGATATTTCACATCTTCAATGAATTGGGCTTTCTGGAGCTTCTCGACCTCCTCTTGTATAGCCTGATTCTTCTCGGGACTAAATACTCTTCTTCTCTGCTTTACAGGCTTGATCTCCTTATTCGCATTGAGCTCATGGCATAAGAAGTTGGGATCTATTCATGGCATATCTTCATGACTCCATGCAAAAGTTTTCCTTCTGTTTCTCAAAAAAGTTATCAACTCCTGTTTTATTGAAACATCTAATGATGAACCTATCTGGGTTACTCGTTCAGGGTGCTCGTTGTCCAGAATAACATTTTCTGCAGATTCCACCACCTGCCCTTTTACCAGTTGGGATTCATCTCTGGGATCAAGTGTTTCAATTTCTGTACCTTCATCCACCTGGTAGGTAGTAGTCTTTTTCCTTGACTCTTCAAGCTCCTCTTGCTCGGCAGACGAATAATAGCATTCCCGAGCTACTTTCTGATCACCTTTCACAACTCCTACTCCGAAATTTATTGGGAATTTTAAGCACTGATGTACTGTGTGACACCCCGACTAATTAAATACCGGATAGATACTCCTTTATTAAATTAATTCAAAATGCCAAGTTGGTCCAGTTAATAGCATCACTGTCGAAAACATTTTAATGATTACTAACCACCTAGTATTTAAAAAGTAAGTTGCCAAATTTTAATTTAAGTTTGATTAACATGCAACAAGTGTAATGAAGAATAATAACACCATTCACCATAAAGAAATAAATAGAATAACCATCACATAACGTAAATAAAGTCTGGAGGAAAACTCCTCACTACAATCCCACAAATGAAATAAGTAAACTGAATACTAAATCCATACATGCCAAAGTCTGAAAACTGTAATGGAAAGATGTCTCTAATAGAAATGGGCAACATGCCCTACAACTGATAGATAATGACTCTGGAATCCAAATGATAGAAGCGCCTACAAGAAAATCCCTGTAGCTTCCACAAACAGCTACAGCTCATCACCTGAATGAGTATCCTATGCATGGTGTCCTTGTGGCTGGGCACCTAAAATGGTTTTACAAGAAAAATAGATTTGAAAGCAAACGGGTCAGAGCCCGAATGTGGAGATATTTTAAAAACCTGCAAGTGCTTTAAAAACATTTAAAACATTAAATGCAAAGTACATGTTAGGACGTGCACTCACATGATATTCTCACCTCTCGTCTACTGTGCACTCCTAACGTAAGTACCCATCTACAACGACACAAACCACATTAAGTGCACAGTAGACACCTCTCGTCTACTGTGCACTCCCATTAAATGCAAAGTACATGTTAGGTAAGTGACATCATATCTAGCTAGACTGTCATAGGTCCTACCCTTATTACTCGGTTCTATTAACATTATAACGCTCGTAATTAAATAGGGGTTTAACGTAAACTCAGATGCTCAATATGCAATATATATTTCACTATCAGCTAACTCGTTATGTTTTTCTCGAAACAATACCGTAATTATTTTCACAACATTAATATGAAGGTTCCCATTTATTAAGTGTATATTATTCACATCATAAATATACAATACAAGCACCCCGAGAACTAAGCTGTGGTGCACACATACTCTGCTATCCATCCCGGTACATCACGTACATAAGGATTACACATTCTGAATCTCTCAGGAATAGTTCAAAAATAACAACATCACAAATAGTGGAGGCGAACACAGTCACATCACATGGGTCAAGCACATACCTATGCTCCCACGATCAGCGGACTTATTAATATCCCAATAAGTCTTTCTATGACCTATGTTCATCAAGGTAACCAGTCTAAATCCGGGCAACACAAGTATTAGAGGGCCCTAAGAGAACGCAAACCTCCCGTGATAGCAAGTATGGTAGGTATGTCATACACACAATTTATATACCAATACTAAGTAAACACACATCTTAGTAATCTCGTAGTTTAATTGTAGTACTATTCTCATTCTAGTACCAATATATAATTTACACATTTTATACGATTGCGGTTTATAATCATACGCGCCCTAAATTTATTCTCACGCCGTAGTAGACACTCACGTCTCAACCCAAACGGTTCATTGATTTAAATCACTCGTATATAATTTATTCCTCATAATAACCCAAAAGTCCCAAATCTATCCATATATCATCAAAGGAATGCTATCTCTATCCTCAAACAAGTTTACGGGACTCCCAAAATCAAAACGGGCCAAAAAGGCCTAAACTGCCTGCTCGTTAGAAGTCTCATTCGAACGAGGCTGTTCGAACGAGATTCCAGTTCGTTCGAACGAACTGTACCTTCTAACGACATCTCGTTCGAACGAATGTATCGAAAGAAATACAGTTCGTTCGAACGAAGGTATCGAACGAAGTCTCCCCTCGTTATAAGCGACTGGTCAACTCGTTAGAAGCTCGTTCGAACGAGGCTCGTTCGAACGACCTGGGGAGGCTCTTCTAACGAACGACCAGTTCGAGCCCAGATTTTTCCTTCTTCGTTTTTCATCAATTTTACTCCTCAAATCTCCTCTAAAATTAGTCCCAATGATTGTTTTAAGGTCTCTAATCAATCCTAAACATATTATAGTCACCTCCTAACACGTTTTAAAGGATTAAATCACCCTAACATCAATCAATATACAAATCTCTATACTTTTCCCCAATTATTCAAGAACATAAACCCTAGAATTTTTAATCATCAATTAGTCCATTCTAGATCCGTTTTTGTTACATTCCACGTATACTAATACCAGAATAATCATCTCTATATGGTTCTACATGCAATTTATCCTCAATATTCAAGTTCTAACCCCAATTAACATGGGTTTTCATTCATCTTTCAAGAACAATTGGAATTCTTCAATTTTCTAACATGGAAAGGACATTCTCTGAATTTAAATGTAATTAAATCACTTGCCTTGATTGTCTCTGAATTTGGTGATGATTTTTGTAAAGATTTTTGCAGAATTCCTTCTCTTTCTCTCCCTCTCCAAGCTTTCTTCTCCAAAGGTGGCTATGGTGGCTAGGGTTTTCTTTGGGAAAGTTGGAAACCTAAATTGATAACTCCCGTAGCTTATTGGGTTAATATGGGTTGGTTAGTGGCTTAGTGGGTCAATTCCCAATCAGATTAAAACTCTAAATTTTCGTCACTTTTAATTCTCCAAAAATACAAAATTACTAAAATACCCTTTATGTTGCCGGTATGGCCTAAAAATACCCCGGGACCCAAACTAAACCCCCGGCTAGTGTTTTCTGTCTATCTCGACCCTTCCGGACGCGTTGGTGCACTCGAAACGACCATACGGTTAATAGAATTTAAATTCACTTTTATAAATAAAATAATTATATCCCGACGCGACTGTCACACGCGTCCCAATAAAATAACCAAATTGCCATATATCAATCTCACGATAAATTTCATAATTCAATATTCATATAACATCATATATACTCAATATAGTCAAACACAAACTCACAACTCGCTAGTATTTTACCCAGATTAATTTCCAAATAATTCACATTTAATTAATTAAGACCAAAAATAAATATAGCCAAAAGTACGGGGTATTACATACTGTAGATGGGACTGCTTCGAACTTCTTCAAACCAACTCTTCCCATGATGATGTTGTAAGCTGACTGCACATTCTTATCCATCACAAAGAAGTGTATTTTTTCTGTTCGACAAGTAGGCCAAGTTCCAATGAATATATCCAACTTGATCGTCCCAAGTGGAAAGACTTTCTCGCCAGCAAAACCCAATAGAGGTCTGTGATAAGGTTCTAATTGAGATAATTTCAAATTTAAACTGTCAAAGCATGAATAGTAAATGATGTCTGCCGAACTACCATTATCTACCAGCACCCTTGAAATCACTACTTCTTTCATCCTCATTTTGATCACTAAAGGGTCGTCGTGAGGGTAAAGAACACCTGCTGGGTCGTTTTTTGAAAAACCGATGACCAGCTTCTCTTTGTTTACCTTCCTCGGGTGATCCTCTTCGGTCAAATTTATCCGTTGAATGTATGAGCAAGCCTGAGCCTCACCGAGGTAAGCTTTTCTTTCAGCAGTAAGGTCTCCTCCTCCTGCATCTCCTCCTGTAATGACATTACAATCAAATGATCCAAAGCGTATTGAAAATACCTCTCGTTCTGGCTGCCTTGGTTTCTTGGGAAGATCGGGGTCATCCTCTGTATCATCTTCATGATCCCTTTTCTTTTTCTCCTCTGCTCGACGAGGAGATCTAGACCTTTCTCTAGTTCGGTCATTATTTCTTCTTTCGCCTCCCCGATCAACATACTTTGCTAGTTTCCCTCTTCGAATGAGTGTTTCAATCTCGTTCTGAAGAGCTATGCAATTTTTGGTCATATGGTCGTGATCCTTATGAAACTCGCAATATTTATCCCTGTTCCTCAGTTCAGGGTTTGACCTCAGTTTCTTTGGCCACTTTACTTCCTCGTTATTCTTGATTTCTTCCAAGACATGATTAATACCCATTTTCAAAGGATTATAATTATCGAATTTCTTCAGGACTTCCCATGACGATTTATTATTCTTGGAGTGCGTGTCACCGCTATTGCCCTTATTCTCTTTCTTCTTGGATTTATCGTCTTCCACCTTGGTTTCTTTATCCATATTCTTCTTCGCAGCCATAGCCTCCTCGGCATTCATGATTTTGGCTGCTTTTGCCATCAACTCTGACATAGTTGTAGGTGGATCTTTGTCCAAAGTGTAATACAACTTATTAGGCAACAACCCACTCATCAAGGCGGTGATCGCTGTCTTTTCTTCATAATCTATGACTTCCAGCCTCTCGTTATTGAAACGAGTTATGTAATCTCTAGTACTCTCACCAGATTTTTGTCTAACACTTAACAAGTGTGCTACTCTTTTTACTGGCTTTGATCCAAAACAGAAATTGCCGATGAACAACTCGGCTAATTGAAAGAAAGTTGAAATCTTACCCCGGGGAAGATTATTGTACCATATCTGGGCAGCTCCAGTAAGAGTTCCTGAGAATGCTCTGCATCTCATCTCGTCGGGGACGGCATAGATATCGGCAGCAGCTTGATATTGCTCTATGTGTAGAACAGGATCTGTCTTTCCATCATATTTGGGGGTCACCATTGGTGCTTTAAACTTTGATGGGGTAGGAAAAACCACAATGGCTTGGACAAAAGGTGTCCCTTGAACAAAAGTCCGTTGTAAGGGATTCTTCGCCTTAGATATTTCTCCTAATCTATCCTCCAAGCACTGAATGGAACCCTTCCATGCATCGTTTCCTTCCTCGGGCTTATTAGTTCGAGCAATTGATTGTTCTGATGTGGCCTCTTGAGATCTATCTTGATGAGCAACTGGTCGTGATTGTGCTGATCCTTCTCTTAGATTTGATAGTCGTCGAAAACTCCTCGACATGGTCTTAGGTGGACTCCTATTCCTCCTAGGGCCTAATCGACTGAAAGGAGACACCCTACTCAGTCTTTCCAAGGCACTGGGTCTTTCTGGAGAGAGAGTGATACGTTGATCAGTATCTGTAGCCTTTATTGACGAAGTTCGCCCAGGTTGATAAGAGAAATCATCAGACTCCTCATTACGATATGACTCAGTACGCCTGGATCATGAAGAAAGTAAATAAGTTTGCCTCTGACCACTTCGTTGTCCTGAACGTGCAGGTGCACCGCCATAAAGGGTCTGTATGAGTTGTCGCATTGTTTCTTGCATGGCGGTTTGTCCTTGAACCAGATTCGTCATAATCCCAGCCAGATCTGGAGGTGCAGAGGGATTTGGAAGATTTCCGGCATTTCCAGCATTTCGATTACTGGATTCCGAGTTATCTGCCATTGATGATGAATGATTTTTGGTGAAAAACGATAATAACAATCGTTTCCCACAGACAGCGCCAATCTGTTGATGTAAAAAACTAGATTACTCTAATTATTCAATCACAGATAAATAAAGGAGACAAAGAATTTTAAAGTGGTTCAGCCTTGTATGAATGGCCTACGTCCACTGTTATGTTATTGCTGAGTGTTTGGGAATTCTCGATTACAAGTTCTATCAAGAAATTCTGGTCCCTTTGAATGAGGGTGATACAAGGTACTTATAGCCCTTAGGCTGTACATGAAAGGGTGTTACATTAAATGATACACATATGAAAGGGTAATTCATTTAATGCTCTTCAAACGTGTGCGTCAAGATGATAAGCATTCAATGAATAGTTGAACTGTTGATTATCTGGAAATCAATGTTGCAGTCAAGATGCAGCTCGAACCGCCTTAGTTGCTCGTCGTTCAAGAGTTCCTCGGAGCGTTAGAGTTCCTCAGAGTGCTGGAGTTCCTCGAAGAGTTAGAGTTCCTCGGAGCGCTGGAGTTCCTCGGAGAGCTGGAGGTCCTCGGAGTGTACTTATTGCTCGGAGTGAGTCTGACTTGGTCGGGGGAATGAACATCCTCGTTGCTATAGTGCCACGTAGATTGACACGCGTCTTCGTATTATTCGTCCACATCAGCATACTAATTTTGGTATCAACGGGGATAAATGGGAAGAATTTATGCCTAATCAGCTTGCCAAGAAGATCGTCCGACAAGGCTACTACTAAACCACCATGACCCAGGATTGCACCGCCTATGTCCAGAGATGCCTTAAATGCCAATAATTCTCCAACCTTCAGCATCTGCCTCTGCACGAATTATACAACGTGACTTCTCCCTGGCCGTTCTCCACCTGGGGCATTGACATCATACGGAACGTTACATCAAAGGCTCCCAATGGGCATGAGTTCCTCCTAGTTTCCATTTATTACTTAACCAAATGGGTCGAAGTTGAGTCATACGCAGTGCTGAACGCCGAGAAAGTGGCCAAATTTATCAAGAAAAATATTATCTGCCGATATGGGGTCCCGCACGAGCTAGTATCAGATAATGGCTTGCATTTCAAGGCAAAAGTTATAGAAGTGGTCAACGAGTATGGGATTCAAAGCAATAAATCTTCTCCCTATCGACCTCAGACCAACGGTGCAGTTGAAGCCACCAACAAAAACCTCAAAGCCATCATCAGTAAGATGACCGAAAGCTATCGAGATTGGGCCGAACGAATCTCGTACGCCCTGTGGGGATACTGAACCTCAATTCAAACCTCTACTGGGGCTACCCCTTACTCTCTAGTCTACGGTATGGAAGCAGTCCTACCCGTGGGGCTGGAAATACCCTCATTGCACGTCATGCTTGAGAGAAAGGTCAGCGAAGAAGACTGGTACCAAAGTCGTCTTGACGAGCTGACCCTCCTAGGTGAAAGGAGATTAAAAGCACTATACCACATACAAGGGTACCATCGCTGAATAGCGCATTCATTCAACAAGAGAGTCAAGGATCACGATGTCCGAGAAGGGGACCTAGCCCTCAAAGATATAATAGAACCCATCTGGGACCCAGAGGAAAATTCAAGCCCAATTGGAGCAGCCCCTACATTGTTAAGAAGATCTTGTATGGCGGTGCAGCCATGCTCACTGATTTAGATGACGAAGAGATGGCTCGTACAGTCAACCTGGAGTGTCTCAAGAAGTTTTACCCCTAGTCCGAAATCTCAGCGCGCTACGACTTTTCTCATCTCCCTTCTATTCTAAAAAAAATCTTTTCATTTCCCTCTACCTAGAACTACGTGGGCCTGATCCTCAGCAAAAACCATTTTCAAACAAATTAAAACTTTTCAAAAACTCCAGAGGTACATAGGCAGCTCATATACCTTACATGAGCACGGCCCTTTCTTTTTCACAAAATACTATTCTTTTCTTATCTCCGAGAACGACAGTCCATTCTAACATATACTTGGACAAAAAGGATTATGTATGCCTTAGCGATCGGTAGAGATAATTCAAACAACACAAAACTCATCAAAAGGAACAGCTGGATGATCAAAAACTTGTTTATTTCACTAATAAGAAATTTTGGTACAAATTACATAAGATAAGGAATGGATAACTCCCTTCCCCCTACCTTCCTAAAAAAGCCAAAATAAAATCCCCACATTTATTCTCCATTATAAACTCTCCAAGCATCCTATTTGCAGCTACCAGAGGAGCTCGCTCCGTCATCATCATCTACATCCTGGGGTTTCCAAATTTCCCTGCCTGAATGGAGTGTCGCAACGCTTCAGGAACCGATAAGCTCGAACCAGCTTCAGAAAAACTACCACACCTCCCTCAATGGTATCAGACAAAATAAGCCACCTTTGTCCAGTCTCCACTTCCAACATCTTGTTGACTACTCTCCTCTACAACCACTTCATATAAACCCCAGGGTTATGCCAAACTCTCCTAACAGATTGAGAAGGACGGGTCGACGGACACCGATTCTCCCACATAGAGTCTAGCTGCATGCGCAAATGCTCAATTAAAACTTCTACCGGAAAGAAGTCTAGTGTCCGAGGTGGCACAGCCTGCTCCCATCCAAATTGGAGCAGAATTCGCCAAGGGAAATAGAATGAGGTCTGCCTAAGACCAACAAACCGGGCATATGGGTATTCTCCTAGCTCCGGAATGGATAGCAACTGTCCCCACCAAGGAACAGACCAACACAAATTTAAAGCCCCATGTTACACAAGCTAGTTCTCCCAACTCTCGATGTCCAAGCCAATGCTGATAAAGTTTCATGAAAAGAAGTTGATAACCACATGAACAGCATCACGGGGCTACCCCTCAGGAAGTCAGAATGACCTTCTCGTCAGGCATCCAGGCCATTCAAGGTCTCCACCAGTATCACTGTCGCCGAATTGCGATGGTATGACATCCAGGAAATAATGGTAGCAAGTTGTGGGTCCACCAACAGTTCCCCACTCACCAGCAACAATTTTGATACTAAGCCCAGAATAACGGCTCCGGCGTATCCAGCATCGCTAGCCTCCTGCAAATGCACGGACTGTAACACCGCTGAAAGGGAGATCATTCCTCCAGTAACCAATAGTCTGGCCGCCGAAGGCAAAGTGTGAAGAAGACCGGCCAGCAAATCCGTGGGAGTATGGGAAAATTCGGGTAAAGCCGCGGTAACACTGGGATTTATCACCAGTATGGCAGAAAATTCCTCATAGGTAGGACAAACTTTATCCAACCCAAAGAGAAAAACATGGTCTTCGGGGTACTGTGACACCCCGCCTAATTAAATACCGAGCGATCACTCCTTTATTAAATTAAAATCAAGGTGAATAGTTGGTTCATTCTTAGCATCACTGTTGTAAAAAATAACTATTCCAATTTAAACACCCTAATTAATTAAGCTAAGTGTCAAAACCATTTTTAAACATTACTTTCCAAATTTTTATTTTTTTTAAACAAAGATTTAATTATTTACAGCAATTCAATATTTAAAGAATCACACCACAATAATCCTAAAACATATAATCCAAATAATTTAAACATTCAACAACTAAATCACAACATTAAACTTAAAGTAAAACATCCAGACAGTAATAAATCACAAAGTGACAATACTAGAAATATCTGAATCACAATGTCCAAATAAACAACTGAATAATGGAAAGGGCGACACATGCCCCACTAAATGAATGTGCTAGGAGTGGAGTCAAATAAATGAAGTCGTCTAAGCAAGAGTCCTGCAACTCCCACCTAAGCTGCAGCACGTTCCTTCCAAAGGATCCTATGCAAGACGCCCCTGTGGCTGGGAACCTATAATATATACATATATATACAAGAGAGAGAGAGAGAAATAGAAATGGGTCAGAGCCCGATAGTGTAGATGATTTAAAATTTGTTTAACAAGTATTTAAAATGTTTACAGGCCAATGCAACAACATATTAGTGCGGCACTCTCTTGAGAATTTCTCACCTCTCTTCTAATGTGCACGCCTATCGCACTAACCTCCCCAATGATTTAACTTATCTTAGGTTACTCGTAAGATTCAAAACCGAAGAATATAATTGTTTAAGAAAATAACTTCATTAGATCACAAAGTTCTCATTTAAACCTTATTTACTAATAAAGTTTGCCAGTGTTCCATTATACTTTTCCAAAACAAGTATTTTCAATTTGAGTCATTATACATGGCATACTTACCATAACACAGTAGGCAGTTTCCCAAATTTCAGAATTTCATATATATATTAAATACTCGTATAATATATATATTCTAACAGCACCCCACATAAAAATCATAGTGCGTGCATACTCTGCTATCCAATCCCCGTATCTCTCGTACTAAGGGAAATACAAGTTCGGAATCACTCTCGAACTGTATTAACAAATACACAACAATATTGAGGCGAAGCATAGATTCCAAGTCTCTAAGAGGATAACACATGCCCCCATGTCTCTTAGGACCGTCTGAACTATCGATTCGATAGCCTATACCAAGGATATCTATCTTCTAGGGTACAAGTCAATATCCCCCATAAAGCTCCCATCGAGATAAGACTGTCCCAGCGCGGTAACCTCAGGGATAGCAAGTAGCGCGGGCACGATTTTCACACATAGATAGTATATGCATAAACACAGCAATATAGCTATACTAATATTACCATATCAA
Organism: Sambucus nigra; assembly: GCA_949130495.1. Classification (NCBI taxonomy): domain Eukaryota; kingdom Viridiplantae; phylum Streptophyta; class Magnoliopsida; order Dipsacales; family Adoxaceae; genus Sambucus; species Sambucus nigra. The sequence goes on along the minus strand of OX422218.1, from coordinate 180,040,134 downwards.
CTTAGGTACATCTCAAATCCCATTAATTACGACATTTGTCCTCATATCTCATTATTTAGTTCTCACGTATAACCGTTCATTTCTTACTTTGATTTGAGGGATCATTTCAACTTATTACGTAACACTCATAGACTCTATCCTCCCAAGTGTAGGATTCAGTAGGTACTCATCTAATTTCCAACGTAACCATCTTACGCATCTCTCCCCTTAATACATAATTTCATCGTCCCTTATATGTAAATATCCCAAAAATACAACTATTTTCTTACATTAAAGGTCCCATAATTATTTATAAGTCCTACTGGTCTTCTTTATCTCCCAAAACATTTTAATAAGGGTGTCCAAGGATTATTTCTCATTAAATTGAATTCAACTAATTTAAAAAGGGGAAATATGAGCCTTACAGAAGGGGTCGATCAATCGAGGTCTGGGGCTCGATCGATCGAACCTTCGACCGATCGAAGCTCTTGGCTCGATCGATCGATCAAGCAGGTATGGCGAATTCTGCAGTTACCAGTTACGGGTTTTCTCACATAACTCCATCCAAATCCAAACTTTTCAGTCCCAATCGTCCAAAAATTTGTACTACTAATAATATAAATCCATTCCATACATATTTTACGTAAAGCATGCAAATTTCCATTAATAATCATGGATTAACAGGCCAAAATTCATGTGAATCTCAAGAACCCTAGAATTCTTTTTAACATGGTTCTAATCAGTCCTTTTCAGAATTTTCTTCTTCTAAAACATCAAAATTTCGTGGTTAAATCCTCTACATGTTAAGGGGTTTCCAGATTAACATTCAAATCATTACTACATGCGATTTCCTATCTCAAATTTGGGTTTTCTTCCATAAAACTCATCCCAATCATCCCTAGACTAACATGAGTGATGCATTAACGAAAATAAGCAAGATAAACACTTGTCTGGGATTTTCGACGTTCTGGTTTGATGGAGAATTTGGTGTGGTTGAGTTCCGCGTCGCGCGATCTACGCGTTGGTGGTGGTGGCGGTGCAACCGGGTGAATCGTTGGCCTTGGATTGCTTGGAAAAGCCTCTCCTTCCCTCTCCTATGGCCGTCACTTGTCTTTGGTTGGTTTAACCCTAGAATACAACCTTAGACATCTGATATATCCCTTGAATTTTCGTGGGTTTAATTACCCAAAAATGTAAAATATCCAAAATGCCCTCTCGGGGTACTAATTAAGCCTAAAAACGCCCCGAGACCCAAATTAAACCTCCGGGTACACTTTTCTGACTCTCTCGACCCTTCCGGACACTTTGGCACACTCAAAACGACCATACGAGCGACTTATAATATATTCATTTTTACTCATCAATATTTAGTCCCGACGCGACACGGGCGCGTCCCGACTCAAATTTCCAAAATTGTCATTTTATTCACTCGTGACATTTAATATAACCAATATTATATATTACTTTGCTCATTAGTAATATTTAACAAATTTTCCATAATTACTAACTCTCATCACGTTAATAATTATAACATAATTAATTTTCGGATTTATATTAAATAATTAATTCACATTAAATTTAATAAATCCCCAAATTAATATAGCATAAAAATACAGGGTATTAGAGGTACCAAAATTATACCGCCGCCATCCGCATGTTCCACTCAATGGGCCGATTACACCACAAAGAGACTCGACGCGTGTTGAAAGCATCGTAGTCAACATTATAAGAGCACATTGCTTCCAAGTCTTTGAGGTAGTTAGTAAATTCAATGCTACCAGGGAGAGCCATCTTGCAAAACTAAGAAACGTATACAAATGAAGGTGTGATGAAAACACTCTACCCTTCCCATTTTTAAACTTGAAAACCTTCACAAAAGACATGACCCTGCAGAAATTGGAGGGAATCCTACCCCACAAAGTACAAGAGGCTGAAGAGGGCACTAATCAAAGCTTTGAATTGATGGGATTGACTGCTGATAGGAAGGACAATGGGCTTGCCGATCGGTAACCCCCTATTTTTGGAATTTTTTCTTTTTCCTCTTTTGTCAAAATCAGAAGCTCAATAAAAATAAATTGATATTCTCAACAGAATTTCAAAAATCCCCTTCCACCCTTGTATAATTTTAAAAAAAAAATAACTTTCCTTCAAAATCCCAAAAATATCTCTTTTTACTGTCTCAGCAGCGAAGTAAAAACCGCATGTACATTCATTCATTCACCATTAATAAAGATAATAAATAAATAAATAAAAAATCCCATTTCATTGCATACATATATTCTTCTGTGTTACATTAATTTTGAAGGAAAGAAAAAAATAAAACAACGGGACTCAGCCCGAACCCACATTCTCTCTCTCTCACCTAACCTTCACCCCTATCTAAGAGCTTCCACCCCTACGATGCGCACTCTTTCCCCTACGGCGAGACAACGCACCACCACTACTCGAGTCAGAGTCCTCCCCGGACGAAGCAGATAGTACCAAGAAAGAAGGAACCGGGACTGCATCCTGAATGTGGGCAATCACTGAGGATATCCAGTCTCTAATGTCCCTCAGCCAAGAGGTCGATACCCGAACTTGATGCAAGAAGAAGGAAAAATCAGTATCAAAGCAAAAAGGATCAAAATAGAAAAGGAACTAAAAAGAGGACGAAGGTATACCGCAAGACGAAGAACCTCCTCAGTCAAACCCAACTCCTCCGGATCCATCGTGTGAGGATGGTGCAACATAGGCACCATCCCTCCATCAACCCTCCAAATGTTGTATGAAGGGGTATGCAATCGCACGAAGGGAACCTCTGAAGTCGTCGCCTCATACACCAACGGACCACTGTCATTGTGGGAAGACCCCACCGCACGAATCGAACCCGCAGGAGGGAAAGGCAAGGCATCATATATGCTGGGCGCCATCAACATCTCGTCATAAAGTCCATATAGTCATATGGTGCACCCGTATCAGTATATAACATGTAGGACTCGCTGATCATCGCCGCGATCCTCACATCCTCCGACAACAGTCGCTCCTGCCTCATAGACATAGGAGGTTGTGCAGGTGGCACCACCACCTCCTCCTCCACAATTTATCGAACCACATGCTCCTTGAGATACCCAGAATGGTCAAACTCATGCGCTAGTAAACACCGCAGCTGTGCGTTCACCCCAGTCGCCCCCATATCCCGAATGGTTATCCCCCAAGGGTAAAAAGTCACCTGAAAATCCCCAGCAGGCATAAGTCAATACAGAATCAGAATGTGCAAAAACCAAGACTGAAAAAGAAAGATTCTTACCCTACCATTGGTCAGGCCATTCAAGACCTGACGCACCACCTCCAAAGAGAGAGATCCCTTCGACTGTCGATTGGCCTTGCACCATCGATACAATCGATAAAAGTACCCAACAATCTCGTCCTTCAAGGAAATCAGCGGGTTATTTCACCCAATCACCTCATAGAACCACGTCTGCCAAAGACAAGAATTCATAATCAAAAAGAGATGCATAAGGAAAATACGAATGCATGAAAAGAAAATGCGCAAATTAAAGAATACCTCAAGGAGATACGTGGCTCTAGTAAAAGTTTGCCAGCAGCACCGGCTAAATGCGTCCAAAGAAAAATAGAGGGTCGCCAAAGTCAGGCTCCCCCAATCATAGAGAGGGATGTTCGAAAACATCCTCAAATACGGCAAGAACCACAAATGGACAATGTCGCTGCTCGACGCCACCATGAAACCTCCCAACACAAATAATATGAAAAATTGGGCTATCTGCCTCACCTGCAGCTCGTCCTCCACATTAACCACCCTACTCAGCAAAACATCCTTTAGCAAGGACAGCCGGATGGAATCCCCAGAGACTATCCTCCCTACATCACCGAGCGCCGCCCGCATAGCCTCCAGCCTCACCCTCAAAGAGCGATCCACCTCTATCTGCTCTCCGTTACAATCCAGCCCAGCAGCTGCTGCATGTCTATGGGAGTCACGGTCATTTCCCTAAAACTGAAATGGAAGGTGTGAGTAGTATCCCACCACCTCTCCCCCAAAGCGCATAAGACCGCTGTCGAACGAGGCGTCTCATCCAGCGCAGACGCCAACCTCCCAAAACCCGTTGAGGATACCACCCAATGCACCACAGGTGGAAGATGCTCCCAAACATCTTTAAGCCTCGTTGTCTCGCAGGCACGCATGTTCTTCAAAGATATATCATACGGTCAAAAGAAAAAATATTATCAAAAAAGGAAGGAAAAATCACCAAGAAAAAAGAGAAGAATGCCAAAAGTCAGGTTACTTACATAACCACCGGGGCTCACCACCCTCGAAAACCGATGACGCGATGGCTCCCGTAGCAAAGCCCGATCATCCGTAATCGGCTCGAATGCATCAAAGGAGTTCTCACTCCCCAAAGAAAGAGGCTCCATGGCCCTTCACTCCACGTTCGATCAGTCATCAACAGTTAACCATTCTCTATGCGTTGTAGTTCTCACAAAGGAGCCATTTTTTAAAGATAGGAATGATATAACGATTTGCAGAGGAAAATCGCATAAAGAAAGAAATCAAGAAGCTGTGAAAAATGAAAGTAACTCGCCCCTTTATATAGGATGCCAAGGGTCATGCGATCGGCATTGACCCCCACCCACCGATCGGCACTGTCTCCTTACCTTCCCGAGGTAGTCCAAAAGTCCATGCCACTGCCGAATGGCACCCTCCACACCATGCCGACCGGCACCTCCCTTAAATTTTCGTACAAAAAATACCAGAAAGCCCTGAAAATTCTCAAAAAAATCCTATAAATCCCAAGAAGGATTTAGAACATTTTCACCAAGAAAATTTCGCACTCCCTCAAGCCGAACCCCTATTTTCCAACGGAACTACCAAAAACCAAGTAAAACTCCTCCCGACAACATCCCTAGAGGATCTCTAAAGATCACCCCTATACCCCAAAGGTCTCAATTTTCCCCAAAAAATACATCAAAACCCTGGTCCACCTAATCACCTCCCCACTGGAATTTTATTTATTCCTTCAGAGGATGCAAAAGATTTCCCCAGCAATAGGCTCCCCATCCCAAAACAAAACCACAAGATAAATCTCCCCGATAGAGTTCCCCAAGAACATCTCTACTTAAGCCCGCAGAATTGGCTTAGACCCGCAGAATCGATCACCCTCATATTCAAGCCCGCAGAACTAGCTACGACCGCAGAATTGGTCATCTCCACTTAAGCCCGCAGAATTGGTCATCTCCACTTAAGCCCGCAAAATTAGCTTCGACCTGCAGAATTGTTCATATCCACTTAAGCCCGCAGAATTGGCTTTGACCCATAGAATTGGTCATCTCCACTTAAGCCTGCAGAATTGTCTTCGACCAACAGAATTGGTCATCTCCACTTAAGCCCGCAGAATTGGCTTCGACCCATAGAATTGGTCATCTCTCCTTAAGCCCGTAGAATTGGCTTCGACCCGAAGAATTGGTCATCTTCACTTAAGTCCACAGAATTGGCTTCGACACGCAGAATCGGTCACCCTCATATTCAAGCCTACAGGATTGGTCATCTCCACTTCAACCCGCAGAATTGTCTTTGACCCGTAGAAATGGTCATCTCACCTTTAAGCCATCAGAATTTTCTTCGACTCGCATAATTGGTCATCTCATCTTCAAGCCCTCAAACTTGGCTTCGACCCACAGAATTGGTCATCTCAACTTAATCCCATAGAATCGGCTTCGACCCGTAGAATTGGTCATCCCAAACACCTCCTTAGGAATTGACCTAAACTATTACTTCAAAACAATCACTAGTATTCCCCCTCAGGCCCTCAGAATTGGCCTCGACCCTCCGAATCGGTCATCCTCCCTCCTTAGGTCCTCAGAATTGGCCTCAACCCTCTGAATTGGTCATCCTCCATCAAAAGCATCATGCGGTGTCTATTCGACGGCTATCATTTATTCTAAACTCACCCATCGAAGGGCTCAGTAGACACCCCATTTTATTACCCCTTAAACTCTCATTAGGTCCTTAGCACCTCCCTTCATCACTACAAACCCAGGTCATACCCCGAGTACTGACCTAGAAGCCATCAGGCACTTCCAAGCTCCATTTGACCAAAAGTAAAAATCTTCAGCTTGACCAAAACTAATTGAATCTTAGAAGGACCCTGAAACCCCTTTCCAACGGTCCATCCAGTGCGCGATTTCGACTTACCATGCGAACGAACGACCCATTTTCCCCAAAACCTGATCTAGAGGCCACCGGATGCTCCTGGGCTCTGTTTGACCTAAGTCAACTCTTCATATTGACCGAGACTAAATGAATCTTCAAAGGGCACTAAAAACCCTTTCTAATAATTTACTACGTGCGCAATTCTGATTTACTTCGTTTTACTCCAAGAGGTCACCGAATGCTTTCTGGGCCAAGTTGGCCAAAGTCAACTCCCCAAAACAGATCAAACTCTTTGGAATGTTGAAGTATATCTCCTAACCTTTCTAACGGTCCGCCCCGTGCGCGATTCGGACTTACTATGCGACGAATGATCCGTTTGCATTCGACGATTCCCCGTTTAATGGACCGATGAATGCTTTCGAGCCACATTTGACCCAAAGTCAACTCCCGTACCCGGGAGAGATCCAAGGGCTTTCGAATGTCTCTGAATTACCTTTCTAATGGTCCACTATGTGCGCAATTCGGATCAATGGTTTGCGCTCTGCAGCCGATTTTCTGAAAAGACCTGAAAGACACTACCAAATGGCGGGTCCCAGACCCTGCCCATCGGCAGTGTGACTAAACGCACCTACCAATTGGCAGGAACAGGGCTATGCTGATCGAAAATGCCCCGGGCCTATAAAAAGGAGACCTTGACCTCATTGCAAAAGGGGTCCCAAATCAAAAACATATCACTCTCAGTGAATCCAGAAAACCTCTCTCGAAGTAAGCGCAATTTTTACATCCAAATCCTTTTGCAACCTTCACCTTTCATCATCCTTTTCATCAAACTTGGTGAATTAACCACTCTCCATCATCATCCAAGTCCAAGGGCTGCTCTCCAACATTCAAGATCAAGCTCAAGATCTTCAAGAAGGTCCAATTTTCTCAATTCTCTCCTTAAATTCTCATAAATTCGCATTAACTTGTTTATTACTTAGCACTTTTATTCTCTCATCTCACATATCCTAATATACTTTTTATTTAGTATTATTGCACATCTCTTATTTTCATACAAATAAAAAACCAAAAAACATGAAAAAGAGGGTTTGCTCATAAATTCCAAACGGAAATTCTCACACTTTTCTTACACTTTTCTCACAACTAAAACACTTTTTCTACACACATACACACACACACACACAAATAAGATAAGTCCCTAATTGGATCTATGGGATAAACCCCACCCCTATTTTCCATGCGAACTACATGGACTTTGATGCCTCTATAGGCTACGTAGGCGTCTCGGGGTAAAATTCGAGATTCGAATCCTATTTTTACTTTTTCTTTCAATCTCCTATTTTCTCTAAATTCAATTCTCCTAGATTACATATATATACATATATTTGTTCTTAGTGGCGTATTATTCCACATGCGTTGTCATTCCATCGTAACGATCAACGTAAGGATAATCGCGTAAATCCTATTTCCTAATATTTTTATACCTTCCTACGGATGACTCACTTTACCTCTTTCATGGTACAAGTCGATAATTCCTATCTCCACTATATATACACTGTTGATGTAAAAAATTAAATTTTATCTAATTATTTAATCACCGATAAAATAAATGAGACACATAAGTTTTAAAGTGGTTCAGCCTTATAAGAATGGCCTACGTCCACTGTTTCTGTTATCGATGATTGTTTAGGAATTCTCGATTACAAGTTATATCAAGAAATTCTGGTCCCCTTACAATGAGGATTGTACAATGTATTTATATCCCTGAGGCTGTAATGTGAAAGGGTAATACATTCAATGCTGTACATGTGAAAGGATAATATATTAAATGCCCCTTAAGCGTATACATCTGAATGATAAGCATTTAATGAATAGTCAAACTGTTGGTCATCCTGATATTAATGCTTTGTTCGAAGTGCAACTTGGACCGCCTAAGTTGCTCAGACCGCCTAAAGTCCTCGGTAATCAAAAGTTCCTCGGTACTCAAAAGTTCCTCGGAGAGTTCTTGTAGGTCGGAGCGTCTAAGTTCCTCGGGGAAGCAGTGTTCCTCGTTGTAGTATGATTCCTCAGAGCGTCTGAGTTCCTCGAAAGTTCTTGTTGCTGCCATGTAGATTGCCACGTGTCTTCACTCGATTGAGCCATGTCAGCAGACTAAATTTGGTATCAACAGAAGCCCCCAATGTTTCATATTTCGAAATTTAAGGAGTGTGGAACATTCTTTCTCGGAATATGGTAGTTTTAAATGGTCCTCCTGATTTTTAGGAGTGTTTCCTTTGTATTTATTTTTCCTTCCAAATTCGTAGAATTAGGCTTTTTTATAACCGCCTCGATCTCTGCTTACTTTTTGTCCTTTTAGCCGCCGGTAGCGTAATCGTTTCTTTTTGCAATCATTACTTTTTCCTTTTCCCAAGGCAGAGTATTTAAGCGTCATAGACAATCCCATCGTCTTCTACTTTTTCAAATTTGTATCTTCGAATTTTCCATAGTCTTACTCTCTTGTGCGTTCATCCTTTCCATTGTTCGTTGTCAACAGATCCACTCTTTTTCTGTAAGATCTTCTTCCTTCTTCTTCATTTCCTTCTTTCATCATGGTTTATTTTGTATAATCTCTTGATAAATTTCGCTCTGATCTATCTATTCCCTCCTGGGTTATTCTGGAAGAGCTTTCTGAGCCTTCAGACTATTTTCGTTTGGCTGAGGGACATTGGTTCCCCAGTCTCTTTGTTGCTGAGTGTGGATTTTATTTTCCTCCCAACCCTCTATGTTTGGAATTCTATCAATACTTTGACGTGGTTCCTACAAGAATAGCCCCCAATACATGGAGAATAGTTAACGGGGTTCATAGACTAAATCAAATCCATGGAACTCGCATAGGAATTCCAGAAATCATGTTTTGTTATAGATGGGCTGTTGGAGATAATACTTTTTATTTAAAAACTAGATTTTTAAATAGGGATTTAGTGGTCAATCTCCCGGATGCCAATAGGGACTATTTTGAGCACGGGGTTGTTATAAAAAATTGGCAACTTGATCCTTTATTTGGAGATGAAGTTTATCAGGGTCCCAGATGCCCTCCATATGGTAATGGGATAGGTTTATTTTTATTTTATTTTACTTGTTTTGAAATCATGCTTCTTCTGTGTTTGACAAAATGTGCCACTGATATTGCAATTTTGATTTATTTGCAGTTGACAGCAAAAGAAAGTGTCCAAAAGAGGCAGACGTTAACATAAGGCACTTGAAACTTATCTGGAGTTTGCATATGACTGTTGCCGACGAGCAAATTAGGTCAGCTTCATATCTGCTTCAGTACAAGAGTTACACAACTTCTTTTACTGCTCGTCCGGTGATAAGTGACGCAGAGCCAGTACCAGCTTCCACCAGTTCTTCGCCTGAGTCACACGTTCCTTTAAGTGAAAGGATGAAGAAAAGACGACCTCCCACCCTGTTCGAGAAACCTGCCTCTGGTGTTGGAGAGGCAAAAAGAAGTAAGATTGACGTCCCAGGAGAGGGGACGAAGAAAATTGATGCACCTTCCGCGGCTGCTCCTATGAAGGTTGCCGAGAAGCTCCCAGTGGTCCCGAGCAAGTCTTCTGCTCCAGGAGAAGTGATTGTAATATCACCGACCAAGAGTTCTTCCTTGGTCGAAACTATTCTTGTTCCCCCGAGGAAGCTGAAGAAGAGCTCCTCGATCAATTTGGCTGAAACCATCTCTCAGCCCCCAACTATTGGAACTGGTGTTCCTACTTTTATTCCCCCGAGCTCTGCCATGAGCTCGGTGAAGACTTGGATCATTCTCGAGATTCAAGGTATTGAAGAAAACCTTTCTCGGGACATGGTCACCTCTTTGGCAGCTCGCCACATTGCTTCTGTAAGTCCTTTTATTTTGAACTTTTCATCTTTCCCTTGTTATATCTGTCTCTGACTTGCTTTTATTTTCTTTTTTCAGTTGGTGAGGTGCTTTAACACAATTTTGAAGAAGGATGAAGCTATTAAAGCTTTAAGCTCCTCGTCTGGTGTAGAGGAAGCTTTGATAGGTTTGGGGCAGTCTCTGAAAGAGTCTCGCCAGAAATATGCTGATGATAAGGCAACTTGGGAGAAGAAGCTTGCCTCCACCGAGCAGGAGAAGGATCGAGTTGTTGAAGTCTCCAAGGGGTTGGAGGAAAAATTAAAGGACTTGGAAGAGAAAAATAAAGAGCTCGACAAGAAGCTCAAAGATGTTGGAGAGCTTGAGAATAAACTCAAGGTTGCTGAGGAAGAATTAATCCAACTTCACGAAGTAGGTCGCCAGAAGGAAGAAGTTGAGAATAAATTGAAGACTGCTAAAAATCTTCTGTCCGAGAAGCTTTCCTCGAAGAAGTTAAAGAGGAAAATGGCTGTGAAAAAGTCTTTCAGCACCGGCTGGGACAAGGGGTGGAACAAAGGCTTGGCTGCCATGATGTCTCAAGTAGAATATGGAAGCCTTAGATACTTTAGAGATGGGTGGGTCGCTGCTCTACAGGAGGTGAAGGTGGATAAAAATTATGAACTCTTTCAGCGACACATCCCTGGTCCCCCTCCAACTCCTAAAGACGAAGAAGAGGATGAAGCTGCCTTCGAAGAGTCTTCCATGGTGATGGGAGATCCTCCCCCAGCCATCCAGCCTGCTAACAAGGAACTTCAGCAGCTCGCTACTTCCTCTGAGCAACCTCCAGCACTTCCCCAGCTACTATCTGCTCCATCCGAGCAACCTACCTCCTCGTCCCAGCCTCCTGAGAAAGTTTTGGGAGACAAGGAAAAAGTGTAGAGTTGTTCGGATTTCTATCTATTTTATTTTTCTTTGACAAATGTAATCCTGAACTATGTAACACTAAACTTTGTGATCTAATAAAATTTGAACTTTTGTTTATGCATACTGTTGTTTCTCCCCTTCATACTCTGTTGGGACTCTTATTGATTATTGCTTTTTCTTCCTCTTCTAGTTTCTGGCCAGGATGGAATTATTGTCTGCTCATGATACAAAGTTGTTGCGGTAATGCAATGAATATTTTAAGGCTGGTCACACAGATCTGAGTGCAGCACAAATCATCGACATCCTTGGCCAAGATGCTTCGGAATAGGCAATTGAAGCTTATCAATACTTGAAGTGTCTGCTTGATCGTGCGGTGGCCAACAATGTATCTTACTATGACATGATTGAGGATCTCCAAGGCACTCTTGAAGACCTTCAGCAACAATATAAGGAATCCACTGCCCTCTTGCACGAGGGGTACGAGAAGAAGTACTAGAAAATCATTGCCGACAAAGGATACGAGAAGCATTTTGCTGCTTACGACGTACGGGAAAGAACTCTGAGGGTGGAGGTCGAAGAGTGCAGACAAATAGCTGAATTATTAGAGCAAGAGAATAACAACCTGCAAAGAGAGTTGTCACAGTTGAAGTCTGCATCTTCCACTTCAAAAGCCTTGATCCCAGTGACTGATGAGGGATTCTCATTCTTGGAGGTCGAGAACGCCAACTTGAGGGACGAATTGGAGACCTTGAAAAGGTCTGGGCCTTCTTCTTCTTATCGGGGACGAGCAAGAGCTCCTCGGGGATGAGCAAGAGCTTCTCGGATTCCTGTCGAGGAACAGAGGACTCAATCTGCCTTAGAGAACCAGACCTTCCAGCTAATGGCGAAGAACCAGGCGTTGGCTGAAATGTCAAAGAAGATCAAGGATCTGGAAGAGCAGCTTTCTGCGCAGAAGTCTGTATTGGAGAATAAAGAACTATTCATCAAAAATCTCCACGAACAGTTGGAAAGATTGACATATAAATTCCACAAACAGCCCAGGGAGTTCTGGATGGCTGGGTACAACAAGGCTCTCTACCACTTGGACGATCGTATTCAGAATGCCAATAATGAGGGCTACAAACAGGCTTGGTTGAATGCCTTAGGTGTGCTGCAATTGGAATAGGGTCATTACCTGTGGGATTACCATAATCCTGGGCTGCTCGACCTTCCAGTGCCACCATTCAAGCTCGACATGAGTTGGATCCCTGCTCGGGCCATCCCTCAGTGCTTAATTTCTAAGTATCTCGGGGACTACAATCTCCATTCAAATGTCGAGATATCTCGTCCCGAGCATCTTCTAGATCGACCGTCCGTGATGAATATTAGTATGTTAAAAGATCTTAACTTCATAAATTCTCCTCTTGCTTTAAATGATCCTCCTGCTGGCGAGGAACCTGTTTCAAAAGCAGAGGGGAAGAAACCAATAGAGTAGGAATTTTGATGTAATAGTTAGTATACATTTCATTATCAATGTAATCTGTTTTTGGATTTAATGAAAGACTTTTATTTTTGTTCGCAATCTTAATTGTTATTGTCTTGTAAAACACTTTACAATATTGTGTTGTTTGTCGATCAACTTATTGTCGACTAGTTTGAATTTGTGGTAGTCATTTGGCAAAAATAATGTTTTGTTCCTCGACCAACTTAGTAAAAAGTTACGAGTATCAAAAATGTTGCTCGATCAATTTCTCGTATTCATAAAATGAATGTTTTTGACCAACCAAGGTTGATAAATTTTCTTTTTCGACTATCTACAGTTAGTGGGTTTTTATCCCCGACCAGCCATAGTTAGTGGATTTTTCCTCGACGAGGAGCTTTGTCACTTTTTGGAATAATTTTGCCTCCCTACCAACTTTAGTTGGCATTTTCGAGAATATATTTACTTCCTAACCAACATAAGTTGGCATTTTTAGGAATACTTTTACTTCAGAGGAATACAAGTTTTACTTCCCGAAGGAATACAAGTAGCTTTACTTCCCGGAGGAATACAAGTAGCTTTACTTCCCGGAGGAATACAAGTAGCTTTACTTCCCGGAGGAATACAAGTTTTACTTCCCGGAGGAATATAAGTTTTACTTCCCGGAGGAATACAAGTAGCTTTACTTCCCGGAGGAATACAAGTTTTACTTCCCGGAGGAATACAAGTTTTACTTCCCGGAGGAATACAAGTTTTACTTCCCGGAGGAATACATTTGTTTCTCGACCAACCTTAGTTGGCATTTTCGAGAATAAATTTGAGTAGTTTGAGCTCCGAGCTTTGACGAGTAGTGTGTAGCACTAATATTCCCCGAAAAACTTTTAATAAAAGGAGATAATATCCATCACTGATAATACTTGCGCAGGTGCTCTGCGTTCCATGCATTCTTAAACTCCTCCCCTTCTAAAGTTGCTATTCGGTAAGTTCCTGGTCGAACAACTTCTGTAACTCGGTATGGTCCAAGCCAGTTAGCCTCCAGTTTGTTGTGCTTTTGAATTACTTTCTTCAGCACATAGTCTCCTTCTTTCAGGTCGCACTTCTTCACTCTCTTGTTGTAGAACAAAGTTGTTCGCTGCTGGTAAGCAGCATTTCTAATGGCTGCTTCTTCTCTAACTTCCTCGAGCATGTCTAAATCCAATCTTCTCATTAAGTCGCTGACAGGGGAATTGAAATTCAGTACCCTGTGTGTTGGGAGGCCTAACTCGGCAGGTATAACAGCTTCACTTCTAAACACTAGCATATATAGAGATTCTCCAGTTGCTACTCGGGGAGTAGTACGATAAGCCCACAGTACTGACTGTAACTCATTGATCCAATTTGCTTTCGCATAGTCCAGTCTTTTCTTCAAGCCATTCAGCAGCGTTCTGTTTGTCACTTCAGTTTGTCCATTGCTTTGAGGATGGCCTGGCACTGAGTGGATTTTCAAAATGTTTGACTAATGACAATAGGCAGCAAACTCCTCGTTGTCAAATTGTGTTCCATGGTCTGTGATGAAAGCATGAGGAAGACCATATCGATAAATGATGTTCTTCCAAATAAATTGGTACACCTTCTCGTACGTCATATCAATGAGAGGCTCAGCTTCAACCCACTTAGTAAAATAATCCACTGCGACGGCGAGGTATTTGAATCTTCCTCTAGTCATTGGCAGTGGCCCGACCAAATCTATTCCCCACATGGCAAATGGCCAAGGGGAAGTGATGGGTGTCAACAATGCTTGTGGAGTTCTTCGGATAGAGGAAAAGCGTTGGCACTTGTCACATTTCTTGGCATAGGCTATACAATCAGCCCTCATCGTCGGCCAGTAATATCCCTGCGTCATCATCCTTTGCAAAAGCGTCCGACCTGCTACATGGTCTCCACAGGACCCTTCATGGATTTCTTTAATCAAATCTTTCACCTCGGTGGGATGCACACATCTTTGCAAACTTTCTATCATTCCTCATCTGTATAGGATGCCATTAGTCGGTACATAACGAGCAGCCTTGAACTTCAGTTTTTTGGCTACAAGCTTGTCAATTGGTAATTCTCATATCTCAATATATGCCATGATGGGATCCATCCATGATGATCCTAAATCGAGGGTAATAAAGTTCATCGTCAGATCTTTATCTATACTCCGACCAGTTAAAACTTCAATTGGGATTGTTCTTCGTAGCTCGGTACGAGTAGCTGATGCTAATCGAGCTAGGGCGTCTGCTCTCGCATTCTCCATTCTTGGTATTCTGACCAACTGAATAGTAGCAAATTCTGATACCAACTCCATCACCTTTGCCTGATACTTGATCATTAATTCTCCTTTGACTGCATATATTCCCAACATTTGATTTACGATCAATTGAGAATCGCTGAAGACAATAAGCTGTTGCGCCTCCATAATTTTAGCCAAATTGAGACCTGCAATCATGGCCTTATACTCAGCCTCATTATTGGAAGCTTTGAATTGAAAACGTAGGGCGTATTCTATATCGACCTCGTTCGGGCTATTCAAAACTATCCCTGCCCCACAGCCTGTTGTGCAAGATGAGCCATCTACATATAGCCTCCATATGGGTAACTCGTATTCAAATTTCTGATCTGACAGAGTTCCTCGGTGAAATATTTGCTGCTTCCTTTCATCCTCCCCTTATATTTCTTTCTCTTCGTCGATCATCTTTTCTCGCCCTTTTACTAACCTGAGTTGGTCTGGGCTTGAATTTGATGATCCTGCAACATCCACTTGCCCTTTTACCAACCTAAGTTGGTCTGAGCTTGTGTTTGATGATCCTATAACATCCACAGGTTGATCAGCGAGCAACTTTTGCTCCTCGGGGGTATCAGGATAGGTGAATTCTGCTATAAAATCTGCTACATCTTGCGCTTTTAGCGATGATCTGGGTTCATAGACTATATCGTATTCACCGAGTTCTATTACCCAGCACATCAATCTTCCTGACTTTTCTAGTTTATGAAGGGCTTGCCTCAATGGCATATCAGTCTATACTACAATGGTATGAGCTTGAAAGTATGGCTTCATTCTTCTACTTGCCTCGATTAATGCTAGTGCCAATTTTTCCAGCCTTGGATATCTGATCTCTGCTCCTTGGAAGGCCTTACTTGTATAGTAGATTGGTTTTTGTACTCCATTTTCCACTCTTATCAATGTCGAACTGACTGCATTCTCGAGCACTGCCATATACAAGTATAATTTTTCTCCCATCACTGGCCTGGATAACAGTGGAGGTACTCCCAAGTATTTCTTCAAGTCTTGAAAAGCCTTCTCACATTCATCATTCCACTCAAAAGTCTTTCAGAGTGTCTTGAAGAATGGGAGACATCGATCAGTTGCTCGTGATACAAATCTGTTGAGTGCTGCTACTCGTCCTGTAAGACTTTGCACCTCTCTCTTCGTCGTGGGAGATCGCAACCCTAATAGAGCTTTGATATTTTCAGTATTTGCCTCAATGCCTCGTTGGTTGACAATGTATCCGAGAAACATGCCTTCCCGTACTCCGAATATGCACTTCGTCGGGTTCAGCTTCATTTGATATTTATCAAGTTGATCAAAAGTCTGACTGAAGTCAACTAGATGATCGGCAGCTTTCTTGCTCTTTGTCAGCATATCGTCAACATAGACTTCCATATTGCAACTGATTTGTTCAGCAAAGACCTTGTTCATCAGCCGCTGATATGTCTCACCTGCATTTTTCAAACCAAAAGGCATAACATTATAACAATAAGTTTCCCTAGGGGTAATGAAAGAAGTACTCTCCCTGTCTTCAGGTTTCATTTTAATCTGATTGTAGCCAGAATAAGCATCCATGAAGCTCAGCAGCTCGTGTCTCGAGGTGGCATCCACTAGTTGATCAATTTGGGGCAGCGAAAAGTGATCCTTTGGGCATGCTTTGTTGAGGTCGGTGAAGTCTACACACATCCTCCATTTGTTATTCTTCTTCACCATCACCACATTTGCTAACCAGTCAGGATATTTAACATCTTCAATAAAGCAGGCTTTCTGGAGCTTCTTGACTTCCTCCTGTATAGCTTGATTCTTCTCGGGGCTGAATACTCTTCTTCTTTGCGTCACAGGCTTGATCTCCTTATTCACATTGAGTTCGTGACATAAGAAATTTGGGTCTATCCCAGGCATATGCTCATGACTCCACGCAAAAGTTTGCTTTCTGCTTCTAAGGAAAGCTATCAATTCCTGTTTTAGTGAGGCTTCCAACGACGAACCTACTTGAGTAGTTCATTCAGGGTGCTCGTCGTCCAGAATGATGTTTTCAGTAGCTTCCACCACTTGACCCTTCGCGAGTTGCGACTCATCTCTAGGATCCAATGTTTCAATTTTTGCCCCTTCTTCCACTTGATAAGTAGTAGTCTTTTTCCTTGATTCCTCCAGTTCCTCTTGCTCGGCGGATGAATAATAGCATTCCCGAGCTACTTTCTGGTCACCCTTCACAACTCCTACTCCAAAATTTATTGGAAATTTTAGGCACTGATGCACTGTAGATGGTACAGCCTCAAATTTCTTCAATTCTACTCTTCCCATGATGATATTGTATTATGATTGAACATTCTTATCCATCACGAAGAAGCGTATTCTTTCTGTCTGATAAGCAGGTCACGTACCAATGAATATATCCAACTTGATTGTCCTAAGTGGAAATAATTTCTCGCCAGCAAAATCGAGGAGGGGTCTATGATAAGGCTCCATTTGAGATAGCTTTAGATTTAAACTGTCGAAGCACGAGTAGAACATGATGTCTGCCGAGCTACCATTGTCTACCAGTACTCTTGAGATCATTACCTCTTTCATCCTCATTTTGATCACCAATGGGTCATCATGAGGATACAAAACTCCTGCGAGGTCGTTCTTTGAGAAACCGATGACCAATTTCTCTTTGTTCACCTTTCTCGGGCGATCCTCCTCAGCTAGATTTATTCGCTGAATGTACGAGCAAGCTTGAGCCTCACAGAGGTAAGCTTTTCTCTCTGCAGTAAGGTCTCCTCCTCCTGCATCACCACCTGTAATAACATTATAATCAAATGACCCAAAGCGTATTGAAAATACCTCTCGTTCTTGCTGCCTTGGTCTCTTGAGAAGATCGGGGTTGTCTTCTGGATCAACTTCATGGTTTATTTTCTTGTTCTCCTCTGCTCGACGAGGAGATCTAGACCTCTCTCTTATTCGGTCATTGTTCCTTCTTTCGCTTCCACGATCAACATACTTTGCCAGTTTTCCTCGTCTGATGAGTGTTTCAATCTCATTCTGAAGAGCTATGCAATTTTTGGTCATATGGCCATGATCTTTATGAAACTCATAATATTTTGCTTTATTCCTTCGGTCAGGGTCTTCCTTCATCTTCCCTGGCCAGTTTAACTCCTCGTTGTTCTTGATTTCCTCTAGAACATGGTTGATATCCTTCTTCAAAGGAGTATAATTATCGAATTTCTTCATTACATCCCATACCGACCTAGTTTTTGAATGTTTGTCATTACCATTGTTCTTATGCTCTTTCTTCTTGGCTTTATCACCTTCCACCTTGGTTTCTTTGGCATCCATATTCTTCTTCGCAGCCATAGCCTCCTCGGCATTCATAATCTTGGACGTTTTTCCCATCAGGTCTGACATGGTTCTCGGTGGATCTTTGGCCAAAGTGTAGTACAACTTGTTGGGCAGTAGTCCACTCATCAAGGCGGTAATCGATGTCTTCTCCTCATAATCAATTACTTCGAGTTTCTCGTTATTAAAATGAGTTATATAATCTCTGGTACTCTCACCAGTCTTTTGTCTAACACTTAACAAATACGCTACTCGTTTAACTGGCTTTGCCCCAAAACAGAAATTCCCAATGAATAATTCGGCCAATTGAAGAAAAGTTGAAATCTTACCCCGAGGAAGATTATTATACCACATTTGAGCAGATCCGATAAGAGTTCTCGAGAATGCTCTGCATCTCATCTCATCTGGAACAGCATAGATGTCGGCTGCAGCTTGGTATTGCTCTATATGAAGGACAGGGTTTATTTTTCCATCATATTTTGGGGTCACAACAGGTGCTTTGAACTTTGATGGTGTTGGAAAATCTACAATGGCCTGGACAAAAGGTGTTCCTCGAATAAAAGTTCGTTGTAGAGGTTTCTTGGCTTTAGCCATTTCCCCTAATCTATCCTTCAGCCTCTGAATAGAGCCTTTCCATGCTTCATTTCCTTCCTCGGGTCTGTTGGTTCGAGAAACTGATCGCGTTGAAGTGGCTTCCTGGGATCTATCTTGACGAGCAACTAGTCGCGACTGGGCAGATCCTTCCCTTAAATTTGATGGTCGTCGAAAACTTCTCGATGCGACTTTTGGAGGACTTATACTCCTTCTAGGTCCTAATCGATTGAAAGGTGATACCCTGCTTAATCTCTCTAGCGCACTAGTCCTTTCTGGAGAGAGAGTGATACGTTGTTCAGTATCTGTGGCTCGCACTGACGAAGTTCGTCCAGGTTGATAAGAGAAATCTTCAGATTCCTCCGTACGATATGAATCAGTACGCCTAGTTCGTGAGGAAGGTAAACGTGTATTTCTTTGAATACTTCACAGTCCTGAATGGG
Organism: Sambucus nigra; assembly: GCA_949130495.1. NCBI lineage: Eukaryota > Viridiplantae > Streptophyta > Magnoliopsida > Dipsacales > Adoxaceae > Sambucus > Sambucus nigra. Next base: position 180,021,141 of record OX422218.1, on the reverse strand, counting down.
TCGGTGCACCGCCATGGAGGGTTTGTAGGAGTTATCGCATTGTTTCTTGCATGACTGTCTGGCCCTGGGCCAGATTTGTCATTATTCCATCCAGATCTGGAATATTTAGCGGAGCAGATGGATTTGTAAGACTTCCAGCATTTCGATTGCTAGATTTTGGAATATCAACCATTTGTGATGGATTCTTTTTTATGAAAAACGATATTACCAGTCGTTTCCCACAGAGGGCGCCAATCTGTTGATGTAAAAAATTAGATTGTATCTAATTATTTAATCACAGATAAAATAAATGAGACACGGAAGTTTTAAAGTGGTTCAGCCTTATAAGAATGGCCTACGTCCACTGTTTCTGTTATCGATGATTGTTTGGGAATTCTCGATTACAAGTTATATCAAGAAATTCTGGTCCCCTTACAATGAGGATTGTACAATGTATTTATAGCCCTGAGGCTGTAATGTGAAAGGGTAATACATTCAATGCTGTACATGTGAAAGGGTAATATATTAAATGCCCCTTAAGCGTATACATCTGAATGATAAGCATTTAATGAATAGTCAAACTGTTGGTCATCCTGCTATTAATGCTTTGTTCGAGGTGCAGCTCGAACCGCCTAAGTTGCTCGGACCGCCTAAATTCCTCGGTAATCAAAAGTTCCTCGGAGAGTTCTTGTAGGTCGGAGCGTCTAAGTTCCTCGGGAAGCAGTGTTCCTCGTTGTAGTATGGTTCTTCGGAGCGTCTGAGTTCCTCGGAAGTGCTTGTTGCTGCCACGTAGATTGTCACGTGTCTTCACTCGATTGAGCCATGTCAGAAGACTAAATTTGGTATCAACATGCACACATATCACGGGGAAAATAAAGGAAAATAGCGAAAACCCATGAGAGGCCGTAAGGGCGGAATGGGTGCCTAACATCTTCCCATTTCGTAACTTAGCCTCCGGAACCTTTTTCAAATCGTTTTGGTTTCGTATGCATCAGTATTTTTTTGGATGGGTCCTTCGGGATGGCTCCCTTTCTTTTGTCTGTTTTGAGTAAAATAGACTGGAGACTCTATCTCTCTACATTTTTCACCTCACCCAAATGATGTCGGCCGAAGCGCTCCCTAGAGGGACGCGTGGGACCTAGGATCCTCCCTCACACGCCCGCCCACCGTGAGGATCTGGCATCAAGTTTATGATGAAATCTAATTCTCGACTTGGGGGTAGGGCCGGTATCTCCTGAAATACATTGAAAAATTCACGAACGACGGGAATCGAATCTAGGGGAATCATAATCTGTTTAGAGGTATCCCTCTCTATATAATACAAATGAGTGGAAGATCCTCCCTCTAGGTGAGGCATCGCCACCAAAAATATCTCCTTCCCCGGAATGGAAAATACAATACTCCTACTAAAACAATCTATCATGGCCCTGTACGCAGCGAGCCAACCCATGCCAATAATGGCAACGTTCTCATGCATATCTAACACTAGAATATCTACAGGTAAAACCAAGCTACCAATCTCTATACCTACACCCCGACATATAAAGAAAATCAAAGACCCATTCCCCAGTGGTGAGTCTACGCAGGTCACTGTACTCTCTGTCGTGTCTTATAACCCTAAGGCCCATGAAAAATGAGTAGCTATAAAACAGTGTGATGCCCCTGTATCAAATAAAACTCGACCCATAGTGCCATGTATAGGAAACATACCCTTAATCGTGGGTGGTGCCTGAGGTGTTGCTGCCTGGTGGACGTTATAGACACGTCCATACTGTAATTGCCCCTACTGAACTGGGGCTACTAGAATGGCTGGTAGAGATGGCACTGGGAGGGCGGCTAGAAAGAGCGGCCTAGCGACTCATTACGGACACCCTGCTACTGTGGGGCCCTATCCCCCTCTGGGAAATCCTGACATTTGTGGCCATTCTTACCACGTCCAAAATATTTGCCCCTGAAATTACCTCCCCTTTGTCCCTGTTGACCACGGCCCTGTTGGCCATTTCCACCCCGCTACTGGCCCTACTGCCCCGTCTGAAAATGTTATTGGCCTTGATGGCCCTGCTGTTGACCCTGATACTGACCCTGCTGCTAATGGTGTTGGCCCTGCTGGCCATGCTGACTGGACTGGACCTGCTCGCCCTGTCTAAATCCCCCAATCCATGTCGATAATCACCTGATCAAAATCGCTTCGCAGGGTCCCCCTGATGGGAACTCTGCTCACTGTGATGAGTCTGACCTTGGGCTGCTGGTGCCCCACCGTTACTACCACTGCCCCCTATCCAGCCCTGCTGGACGGCCTCCCTTGCTGATGGAAGCAGTGATCCTGACAGTGCAACAAAGCAGCTTTAAGTACGTCCATGTAAGTACTTAATGATAGATTGCATATGAGGTGCTGACGAATCCTCCTGGCCAATCCATCTGAAAATAGCAGTATCTTCTTCTCCTCAGTGGGTGCCTCATCCGGCACTATAGTGAGAAGTCTAGTGAACTCCTCCTCATATTCAGCAACGTTCATGATCTCCTGCTTAAGATTAAGTAACCTTCGCCTCATCTCAGTCTGCACGTCGGATGGAAAATACTTGCGGTCAAACCGCGCCCAAAATGATTGAATCGGTATGCTGTCCCTCTCCTCCAAGGTAGTGGTGGACTCCCACCACTATAAAACGGCCCCCACTAGCTTAAAGGAAGCCAGTAACTGTCTTTGCACGTCGATGCACTCATACATTCGCAGATGCCTTTGGATATCCTTCTTCCATTAGCTGGCGACTACGATATCCGAACTACCTGAGAACTCCGGGGAATGTGCCTTCTGAAAGGCATTCCTCACCCACTCCCATGCAATGGGGAGTTATGCTTCTACTGACGCCACAGCCTGAACCTGGGGTGGAGCCTGTTGCACCACTGTTAATGCGGCATTCACCGCCTGAAAAGCAATGGCGGCTACTTCAGTTTTATTCATCATTCCCTGAGCTGGAGCTACTCGGACTGGGCATTCCTACCTCGGGGTGCACGTCTCGAAGGCATCTGAAATAAGAGGAAAGGACGCTAAGCTAGAAATGAAATATCTGAAGACTACTTCAGTTTTAGTAGTCTATAGTTATTATCAAATTTCAAATATCTGAAGACGTAAGCGTAAATACAAGAATACAATAGTCCTAAAATAGGGCTCTAAATCAAAGGTCGCTAAGCTAGAAATGAAATAAGCCATCACTACACCAAATCCTGCGAATGGTCACGCCCAGTTGGTCACGGCCCAAGTCCGCGACCAGCTGGTCACGGACTTGGGCCGTGACCAACTCAATTTTTGGCCTGACCATTTCCATTTTTACACTGAGTCATGGATGCTTTGGAAGTGGTCACGGCTCAAGTCCCTGACCACTGTGGGTCACGAACTTTGACCGTGACCCAAGGCGTGACCATGTTGGCGCAGAAACCCCGCCAAAATTCCCTCCAACTTGGTTGCGGATGGGTCACGGACTTGGACCGTGACCACCTCGGGAAAAAAAAAAATTGGTCGTGCAAATGGGGTCACGGCTAGGGGCCGAAACCAAATTTTGAAGTGGGTCACGGCTTGGGGCCTTGACCATACCTCATTTGAAGGGCTGTTAGTCGCGCATGGTGGTCACGACTGGAGGCCGAAACCAATTTTTGAAGTGGGTCATGGCTTGGGACCGTGACCATACCTCATCCGAAGGGGGGTTGGACGCTCATGGTGGACTGTTGGTTGAGCATGGTGGGTCACGACCTAGGGCCGTGACCAGTGGTCAGGGGATAACTAATTGGTCGCGGAGGTTGGGTCACGGCTCTAGGCCGTGACCAGGTCAACATATTAAAATATGATTTACTAACAACGCTAATCAAATTTCTGCCATTCTCGGTTTAGCTTTGGACGATTTGGGTGATTTGGGATTTCGGCTATTTGGGTTTTTTGTTGATTTCATCTAAGAATCGTGAAAGGTATGTGTGTATGTGTGTGTGCATTTCGATTTGTTTTTATTTGTGGCAGCTATGTGTGTATGCGAGTGTATGTGTGTGTGTGTATGTATATGTGTGTGTATGTGTGTGTGTGTGCATTTCGATTTGTTATGATTTGTGGCAGCTATTTGTGTGTATATGTGTGTGTGTATTGATTACGACAATAAACCCTAGATTGTATGTGTGTGTATTTTTTTTACAAAATAGTATTCAAAACTCTAGACATTATGTGTGTGTATGTGTGTGCATGTATGTGTGTATGTATAGATTATGTCAATAAACCCTAGATTGTATGTGTGTATTTTTTTTGACAAAATATTATTCAAAACTCTAGACATTATATTGTTTTGACAAAATATAATTAAATGTTTATATAATAAGTAAAAAAAATTGCAACCGCCTTATTGTTGGTTATATGTATGCATAGATTTATGTCAAAAAAAGTTAGGGTTTAAGTAAACCCTAGATTGTATGTGTGTGTATGTATAGATTATGTCAATAAACCCTAGATTGTATGTGTGTGTATTTTTTTGACAAAATATGCTTGTCTTTTTTTTTGACAAAATATAATAAAATGAAAATTTTTTGACATAGGAGTCGCAAACACGTGTGCACATTACTATAGTGAGATATTGTTGGCTTGGTTGTTGGATACTATGTTGTATTTATTGAATTTATACTAGTGTCGATAAATGTACATGTTATTAAAAAATGTACACTTCTTCATTACATACCAGTTCTTCATTACACACCAGGTACTCTTTACTTTAACTAAAGTAGTTATATAATTGATATGCATTATTTATTAAATCTTTTAGATGATAGAAGGAGTACGGGATAATTATTGGTTGTTGGCTTGTTGTTGGATAGTATGTTTGAAGGAATATGTGATAATTAGAAGGAGTACGGGATAATTATTGGTTTGATTGTTGGATAATCTGTTGAAAATATTTTAGACTCCCGATTTCAGAATACGATGATAATTTGCAAATGTCTAAATATAATCTTAAAAACATGGCGTTAGAGGAGATAAACTCGAAACATCCCACAAGCGGCCCTGTGAGAGGTGAAAACACGAAACAGCCCTCGTATGGGCCTGTGAGAGGCACCAACACCTCTCACGGAACTAATGTAACTCGTAGGAACTAACCAGGCAACCACAGGACTCCCGGTTTGAGAATACGACCCTAATTTGCATATTTCTAGGCTTAGGCATAAAAATATGCCGTTAGTGGGTGAAAAGCCCAAACAGCCCCCGAACGGCCCCGTGAGTGACACCAACACCTCGCATGGAACCAATGTAACTCGTAGGAACTGACCACGCTATCACGGGATCCCCGGTTTGAGAATACGATGATAATTTGCATATTTCTAAACATAGGCAAAACATGGCGTTAGTGGGGAAAAACTCGAAACAGCCCCCGAACGGTGCCATGGGAGGCACCAACACCTCCCACGAAATATATGTAACTCGTAGGAACTGACCGCGCGATCACGGGACTCCCGATTTGAGAATACAACGATAATTGAAAAATATCAGGACTTAGGCTTAAAAACATGGCGTTAGAGGGTGAAAATCCAAAACAACTCCCGACCAACCCTCGTAGGTCCTGTGAGAGGCACCAACACCTCTCACGAGACCAATGTAACTCATAGGAACTGACCGCGCAGCCACGGGACTCCTGGTTTGAGAATAGGAGAGATGTGAAAATGGGAATAAAAATTAGTCCGAGATGAATAGGAGAGAGGTGAAAATAGGAATAAAAATTAGTCATGGTTCGAAAGTTATTCTTGGGTTTGGAATTTGTGACCGCTCATCTTATTCACTTATCACGCGGGACCAATGTGACTCATAGGAACCGATCGCGTAGTCACGGGCTCCCGATTTGAGTATATGACGCAAATTTCCAAAAAATTAGATTTGATCATAAAAACATGCCATCGAAGGGTGAAAACGTAAAACAACCACAAAATGGTCCGGTAAAAATCACGAATACCTCGCACGGGACCAATCTGACTTGTAGGAACCGACCGGGTAGTCATAGGGATCCCAGTTTGAGTGTACGATGTAAATTTGCAAAAAGTTAGACTTGAGAATAAAAAAGATTCCATCGAAGGGTGAAAACGTAAAATAATCACAAAACGGTCCCGTAAGAGTCACGAACATCTCGCACGGGACTAATGTAAGTCATAGGAACTGACTGTGTAGTCACGGCGCTTTCGATTTGAGTGTGCGATGTAAATTTGTAAAAAAATAGACTTAAGCATAAAAATATGTCATTGAAGGGTGAAAACGTAAAACATCCACAAAACAGTCCCTTAAGAGTCACGAACACCTCGCACGGGACCAATGTGAATCGTAGGAACTGATCGTGTAGTCACGGCGCTCCCGGTTGGTGTGTAAGACGTAAATTTGTAAAAAATTAGACTTAAGCATAAAAACATGCCATCGAAGGGTGAAAACGTAAAACAGCCACAAAACGGTCCCGTAAGAGTCACGAACATCTCGCACGGGACCAATGTGAATCGTAGGAATTGACCGTGTAGTCACGGCGCTCCCAGTTTGAGTGTGCGACGTAAATTTGTAAAAAAATAGACTTAAGCATAAAAACATGCCATCGAATGGTGAAAATGTAAAACAGCCACAAAACGGTCCCGTAAGAGTCACGAACACCTCGCACGGGATCAATGTAAATCATAGGAACAGACCGTGTAGTCACGGGGCTCCCGGTTTGAGTGTACGACCTAAATTTGCAAAAAGTTAGACTTATGCAGAAAAACATGCCATCGAAGGGTGAAAACGTAAAACAAACATAAAACGGTCCCGTAAGAGTCATGAACACCTCGTACGGGACCAATGCGACTCGTAGGAACCGACTGCGTAGTCACGGGGCTCCCGGTTTGAGTGTACAACATAAATTTACAAAAATTTAGACTGAAGCATAAAAACATGCCATCGAAGGGTGAAAACGTAAAATGAACACAAAACGGTCCCGTAAGAGTCACGAACATCTCGCACGGGACCAATGTGAGTCATAGGAACCAACCGCGTATATATATATATATATATATATATATATATATATATATATATATATACTGCAGTGTACAGTGTATATATATGCAGTATATATATACATATGCAGTGTACTACAGAGTATATATATACTGCATATATATGCACTGCAGTATATAATCTGCATGTATGTGTATATATATATACTATATAATATATACTGCAGAGTATATATATACTGCATATATATACACTGCAGTATATAATCTGCATATATAATGGTATATATAAAGTGTATATACTACATATATATACTAGTACATATATTGCTCTGCATATATATGCATATATATACAGTATAAATATTGGTATATATATATATACAGTATAAATATTGGTATATATATGCATATATATACTGGTATATATATGCATATATATGCAGTATTATATGGTATATATATGCATATATATGCATATGTATACTGGTATATATATGCATATATATGCAGTATATACACTGCATATATATGCAGAGCAGTATATATACTGCATATATACTAGTATATATATATGCATATATATGCAGTTATAAACATGCATATACAGTTATATATATACATATATATACATGCATATTAGTCCAGCTTTTAATGTTGAGATTGCTAACCACACTAAGAGTCTCCTCTTCATCTAAGCTAGTAATGAACATATTACTTTTAGAACGATTAGGCCTAAGCCCTGATAAACTACTAAATATATCCAAAGCTTCCTTGGTAACCAAACTTTAGTTCACATCCCCAACACAAAGCAGAATTGAATACTTTTTCTTGGTAACCAATGTGATAAGACTAGAAGAGTTGAATGAAGAGAAAAATGTTTGCTCATGATGATGGATACTTTTTCTTCAAATATCACAGCCCCACTTACAGAGATGAGGTGGTGGAAAATGGCCCTTGGAACTTCGTGGGGAACCCCAACATTTTGAATAAATGAAAACATGGCTTCAAGTTCTGTAAAGAGGATACTATTAGAGTTCTAGTTTGGGTGCTCTTCCCCAACATCCCTATGCAATATTGGATTGTTAAAGGCCTCAATCACATTGCTAGTGCCATAGGAATCCCCATCTATGCTAATTCAGTCACTAGAAATATTAATAGAATTAGCTTTACTAGGATTTGCATTGAAATGGTGCCAAAAGTTAGCTACCTAAACTCCATTAACCTCATTTTGGAGGATGGTTCTTCCACTTGTGTTAAGGTTAAATAGCAAGCTATGACCAACTCATATTCCCACTATGTTGCCTTTGGACATAATATATCCAAATGCCCCAAAATTAAAAGAGTGTGGATGTTAAATCCTGACACTAAAGCTACCACCACGAATGTAACTGGAGAAGAAGAATGGACTCAAGCGAATAGAAAAGGCCCCAAAGCTCCTCATATTGAGAAATCAACTTTACAACCTGATAAGACTCTTCCCACCAGTCCCAGTTCTATCCTTCAATCCTGTCTGTTGGAGAATAAATAAATCTTATTGATATGACTCTCACTAGCTCTATTCGTGTAATTACTTTGCCACAACCCCTAATTATGGAAATTTACAACCCCCAGTTAGACTTAGGCTTAAAAACACGACGTTAGAGGTTGAAAACCCAAAATAGCACTGACCCCGCAGTCGCCGGTCTCCCGGTATGAGAATACGATGATAATTTGCATATTTCTAGACTTAGACTTAAAAACGGGCGTTAGAGTGTGAAAACTCGAAACAGCCCCCGAATGGCCCCGTGGATGGCACCAACACCTCCCACAGGACCAATGTGACTCGTAGGAACTGATCGACCCCGCAGCCGCGAGACTCCCGATTTGAGAATACGATGATATTTACATATTTTTAGACTTAGGCTTAAAAAGATGGCGTTAGAGGGAGAAAACTCGAAACAGCCCCCGAACGACCCCATGGGTAGCACCAACACCTCCCACAGGACCAATGTGACTCGTAGGAACTGGCCGCGCAGCCGCGGGACTCCCAGTTTGAGAATACGATGGTAATCTGCCGTGACCCCCTCTCGGCCGTGACCATTTTTTGGTCACGGACTTGGGCCGCGGCCCACGAAAATGGTCACGCCCGAAATGGTCACGGCCCAAGTCCACGACCCACAGTTTTGTTTAGGGATTTTGGCCGTGACTAATCGCCAGTTTTGGTGTAGTGCATACATATCCTAAAGGACACTAGAACCTGATGCTCTGATACCACCTATGACACCCCGCCTAATTAAATATCGGTGATCAGTCCTTTATTAAATTAAAATCAAGGTGAACGGTTGATTCATTCTCAGCATCACTATCGCAAAATAATTATTTCGAATTTAAACACCCTAAGAAATTAAGCTAAGTGTCAAAACAATTTAAAGTCTTATTTTTTCTTAATTAAATTTCGTTATGAAAACCCTTTATAATAACCAACAGTTTAAGAATCACAAAACAGTTAAGGATGGAAATTAACACACAAGAATTTAAACCATCTAGATAAACAAAACCAAGTTTAAGAACCATAAATGTAAACATCCTGACAATAGTTAACTCTCAACGAGTACTGAATACTGGAAACATAAATAAAGATAAATCTCTGACTAATCCAAACGGAATTGGAAAACGGGCGACACATGCCCTAACTAAGCAGAACTAAAGCAAGAACAGAATCAATGACGTGGTCGTCTAAAATAAAGGTCTACAACTCCCACATAAGCTGTAGCTCGTCCAGTCCAAAGAATCTATGCATGACTCCCCTGTGGCTGGGAACCTGTAATACATACATAAATATACAAGAGAGAAAAAGGAATGACAGAAAATGGGTCAGAGCCCGAGTGTAAAACGGTTTAAAATAGTTTATCATATATTTAAAATGCTTACCAGCTAATGTGACAACCATGTTAGTATGCGACACTCTCTGGAGAATTCTCACCTCTCATCTAGTGTGCACGCCTACCGTACTACCAATCTCATAAGTCTATCTAACTTATTTTCCCTAAAGTTTTATCCCGAGAAGTGATAATTCTTTGATATTTTGTTTTAGAAATTTAATCTCTTCCATTTTCTTACGTTACTTAGAACCACTCAGTACCGTTACAAAATTCACAAACACTTGTTATAAAGTTGAAGTACTTGTTCATTACTTAACTACTTATACGCACAGTAGAAAGTTTCAATATTTAAGTATATATATATCAATCACTCATATAATATATATATAGTATCGGCACCCCACATAAATCTATGGTGCTAGCATACTCTGCTATCAAGTCCCCGTATCACTCGTACTAAGGGAAATACTAGTTTGGAATCACTCTCGAACTGTATTAACACAATACACACAAAATGGAGGCGAAGCATAGTTCTAAGTCACTAGGAGGTCAGCACATACCCCTCACGTCTCCTACGACCGTTTGACTATCATTCTCAGATAGCCTGTACCAAGGAATCCTATGTTCTAGGGTACAAATCAATATCCCCCATAAAGGTCCCATTGAGATAAGACTGTCCCGGCACAGCAACTTCCGTGATAGCAAGTAGCGCAGGTATGATTATTGACCAACATAATACTAATATATGTACAGTCACACAGTCATATATCTAGATATTCACATTTTCCAAATTTGGTTTGCCCACGGCCCATATTTATTTTTATCCGTTCTTAGCATAAATTTTACTCAATTATCTCGCATAACAGATTCATCTCTTTTATTCTCATTTATAATTTATTGCATACTCACTTCTCATCTTTCTAAGTATTCTCTCTTACTAAGTATAATTTCATTAGGTATACCCTCACTTACCTTCTAGTCTAAATCTTTCACGAGTTTAAATTCTTTAGTGAACGTAAGCACAATTTCCAATATATGAATAACTCCCTGTTAACCCACAATTTCATCCCATATTAAATTTCACTCAACGGAGTCTACTTAGACCCTACTGGTCCTCTTCATAACCCATTATACTCTATCAATAATAATCAAGGGTTCCTACGTATTTTAATCGTATTAACCAAAAAAGGGGAAAAACATGCGGTTTTCCAAGAGGGATCGATCGATCGAGGAATGGGTTTGATCGATCAGTGCTCTTGGTCGATCGGTCTATCAAGCAGTTCTTGCCCAGAATCTGCAACTTCAACCTACAAGTTTCATCCAAAAATTTCCTCCAAAACACCATAAATGATCCCCAAACTCCCAACCAAGATTACTAACAGTCATATATACCTATATACATTATTTCCTACCTGAAACATGTCCAAATTCATCAAAGGTATTGAATTAATGGGGTAAATCAACATAAATACCAACAACCCTAATTTTTCATGAAACTTCCATTCTTTTAAATTCTTTTCCAGATTTCTTGCTTCTAAATCCATACAATTTCATGGGTAATCCTCTACATATGATTGATTTGTCTAGATTATATTTATTTCCTCTAAAACATGCGATTTAAATTCTCTAAGTTATCAAATTCTTCAATGAAACATGCTTTTATCAATCCTAATCTAACATGGGTGAAACATTAACTGAAAACAAAGCAAGATAGGTACATGCCTGGGATTCAAGGGTCTGATTTGTTGATGAAAAAGACATGGTTGCGTTCCTCGTTGTGCGATCTACGTTTTGTTGTTGGTGGTGGTGGTGGTGGTGGTGGTGGTGGTGGTGCAATCGGATGAGTTATTGGCCTTGGATTGCTTGGAAAACTCTCCACCTTCTTCTCTAATGGTTGTTCTTAGGTTCCATGTTTTATAACCCTAGAAGACAACTCCTAATGGGTGATATAACTTATGAAATTTCGTGGGTTTAATTACCCAAAAATACAAAATATCTATAATACCCTCCCGGGATGTCAATTAGGCCTAAAAAAGCCCCGAGACTCAAACTAAACCCCCGGGTACACTTTTCTGACTATCTCGACCCTTTCGGACACTTTGGCTCACTCAAAACGACCATAGGGATGAATTATAATTTATTCACTTTTATAATAATAATTTAATCCTAACACGACACAAGCGCGTCCCGACTTAAATTTCCATAATTGCCATTTTATTCACTCATGACAATTTTAATAAAATCCATCTTATATATTACTTTACTCATCTAGTAATATTCAACAAATTCCTAATAATTACTAACTCACGTCAAGCTAGTAAATATTAAAATAAATTTTTGGATTAATATTAAATTAATATCTCAAATTAAATTTAATAAATCCTCAATTTTAAAAGCCATAAAAAATACGGGGTATTACATACTTCCCCCCTAATAACGGAATTTCGTCCCAAAATTTGAAAAATAAGGCATACCTGGTAAAAATAGATCTGGATATTTTTCGCGTGAGTAATGAGAGAAAATTTGTAAGCCTAAGCTATGAGCAATGAGAGAAAATTTGCTCACGCGATTAGAAATGAGAGAAAATTTGTAAGCCTAAGCCTAAGCAATTAGAGAAAATTTGTAAGCCTAAGCCTAAGCAATGAGCAATGAGAGAAAATTTGTGATACATGTAAGCCTAATCTATGGGTAATGAGAGAAAATTTTCTCTTATACTAAATGCAAAAATAAGGCAAACAATCACACAACATCAAGTCGTATGAGGAAAACCCCATAACTGGAAAAAAACCTTGGGTCAAATTGAACACCAAATGTACTATGGTAGAGTATAACAACTAAAACACAATAAGTTACTATAACATAATGAAATGAATGTCTATAAAATATTTCCCACCATATCCTCCGAGGAGAGCGCCAATAGTTGGTGGATGCAACACAATTGAGACATGTTTTGGACTTGTACAATGTCTTCTAAAGCTACGCCACAAAACATAATCTTTTTTGAAGTAGAAGATGAATTTTGTTGAGAAGCCGCCAATGCTTGGTTACCACTTTCTGGGATATGAGTTTTCCTAAAGGTTTTGAAAGTGTTTAAAAGGATTTTGGCTTGCTCAAACCACACAATGTTTTTTTTAAGTAGTCACATAAGCCTTCAAGAACAAAAATACAATCATTCTAGATAAGAACAAGGGTAAAAGGTTTTAATCTTCAATATGACTTGTGCTAAAAGTTTGCAAATTAAAAACTTCAAGAACACAAAGAGAAATGTGAAAAAGATAAATAATGGTGTAACTCTCTAGACTAATGAAACTAAAAAAAATATCTTAATTTTTTTTCCTATTGATCAAATGTCTTTGCTCTCAAAAAAATTCTCAATAATTTGTCTTTAGTGTTTTTAATAATAGATTTGTAAATTACGAAGTGAAACACCCATTTAATCTAATCGCTTCTACGTGTGGAAGATAAGCTTAAGGCAAGTGGGGGATGACATCATAAGAAGATAAATCACTTGAGTCTAGAAAATATTTGGCTGCCAAAAAAGTTTTCACATTTTCTAAAATGATATTTCAGAAATATCGATCTTGTAGAGCATAGGCGCGACTAATGAAAATTCTCTTTCCTAACGCGAATAAATTTCTCATTGTGACAAACCAGTGAAGGAAGTCTTGAGGAACTTTGGTAAAACTAGTAGAAAAATTATGGGCAGCACCATAATCAGTGAAGCATGTCTTTACGTCAGTGAAGGCATCCTTAAATGTAGCTAATTACCAATAAAGAGACCCAGTTTACAAAGTTTAGGGAAAAAACAGACCACGAATGTTTGAACTATAACACAAATATTTTGTGATATACTTATGGAAAAAATAACTTCAAAATGTATATTTGATAAAAATCGTATACTTGCATAAGTTAATCACCCAAACTAAAAGGTCAAACCCTGCACATGCGCACACAAAGGTTTAAATTAAATGTGACAAAGTGTGAAAAGGTATTTAGGAAGTCCAAATACCTCAACCAAATGGATACACCGATATAAGATCAAGTGTATGTCGGGTAGTCAAAGTGAGTAAAAAGCAAATGTACCGTAGTTGTTTATGTGAGAACGACCTCAAAGACTAAGAAAAGACACAAAATATATTTTTTACACGGAATACGACAATCTCGTTATGTGTTGGGCACATGAGTAGACAAGTACTTTTATAATTCCTATCAGATTTGACATTATTGGCACCACTTCGAGCAATTAGGAACTTTGTTTAAAGGGGCGCAAGAACATAACGAAAAGGGATAATAGGTTAGGAAGGCCTTTTATTTGGGAGGGAAAACTTCCTTCTTAGAGGTTGTGTTATAAAAATTACTCCCTTTTATTTTTTTATTTTAAAAATTATAAACTAAAATTGGTAATGATTATATTAATTTACTAACAATAATTTATGGTAAGAATTTAGTAATGATAGAATATTTCTAATAATAAAAAAAATACCATGTTACTATAAGTGCATTTTGGTGTAGTGGTCCTAAATAATAACCTCATAATTTTGACTAATATCTTCGGCTCTAATGGATCCTAACATTTATACCATCATGCCTAATAAGGGTGGTGAAGGGGATTAAATGAGGGAAGTACTACCTTTCACTCCTGACAAAGGTAGACACTATGAATTCAGGCAAAGGGATGTAGAGAACCCTCGTTTCCTTGAATTAATGACAGGAGATAAGAGGAGTGAATTGGGTTGTTTAACGCACGTTATCATCAAGGAATAACCTCCACCATTTATACAATGTAGGAAGGAATTTACACCATTGATCCATTGAGACGCATCGATTTCAAGCGGCAAAACAAAGGTAGTTCTTTAGATAGTTTGGTTTTTAACCCTCAAGGATCATGCAACTACCATGGGCGGGTGCCTCAAGAGGATTTCTTACAATCGATGTCTAACGAAAAATTCTCTTTGTTTAAATTAACATGAAGTTGTAGGTATTCATATAAGTCCAAATGTAGGAAGGTGGTTATACTAGGGTCTAGAAGAACTGGATCTGGTGAGGCGTGACCCATTCCAACGGATGCTATCTTCATGGTCACTGAGGTCGCAAGAGCAGTTGAAGAAGAAAATAATCTATTTCTGGTAATAATGGAGCCTTTGTAAATTCTATCTGAGAAGATTAAATGATTAGCTATAAATTTTCAAGAACAATAATAAGAGAGAAAATAGATCACTATGGAAATGATGGTTGTAGGGAGCAAAGAGATAGACACTTCAATTATCAAGGAGAGATCAGGGGAGAGAATACTTTTTGGTGAGATTTTGGCAAAATAACAGTGCTAATTTGAGCTTATCTGATGTGTTGGACCTTATCCAAAGGTCCTATTTATAGGTAAAAACTAGGGTTGGTGTAGCATTTAGGCACAAAAAAATTAGATGCTCTTTAAGACAACATTTGAAATGTACCTTTTGCTCTGTTAATTATTTTTCATATGTTCCATCTGATAAGCAACCCCTGGCACATACCCAAGTCAAAAAGTAAATATGTCGGGCATAGTGCCAACAAGTTTGATTTGGTAAATATTTTTTCAAACGGTAACTTGGGGGGAAATTTTTGACAACTTGCAAGTGGCCCTGGGAGCCACTTGCCAAAAGCTTAATTTAAAACATTTCATGAGCAAGACCTTGGCTACTCACTTATTTTACTAAGTGTGGACTGTGGTTGGTCCTATTAGTATTCTCTCTTTATTTAGTTACTGAAGTGGTTAGGCCTTAATTTGACCAACAAACCTTGTCTCTCAACCACCAAACCAAAACTCCCTAGAGATCTCGGTTGACCTGATCGAGCCCTGCTTGCTCGATCAAGGCTACCTGTGCAATAAAACAAAAGTATTAGTAGATATTTATCAATTGAGACATTTTGACAATTATTTGACTGTGAGAATCCCCTTAATATTTTGGGTATACTTGCATATTTTCTTTGTTTCCTTGGGGTTGCTCGTTGAGAACCCACTCGCCATCTTTGATACTTATCTCTCTATTTTGGTCTTCTGTCTATTTTTTATGGCAGTCTCTCTTTAATTCCTCTATGTTGTCTCATTTATGGAATTGGGCCACTCATTGTGGACCCTCTCTCCAAATCCTATATTTTGGCTTATTTATGGAATTGGTCACTCGTTGTGGACCCTCTCGCCAAATTATCCATTTTGGCTCAGCTTTGGAATTGGGTCACCCTCTTACCAAATCCTCCATTTTGGCTCATTTCAGGATGATGGCCACTCATTGTGGACCCTCTCGCCAAATCCTCTATTTTGGCTTTCTGTAACTAACTACTCGTGTTGCATCCCCCTTGACCATTCTTGCACCCATTCATCTTTGAGCCCCATCGCCCTATTAGGTTTGGTTATGGTCAGTTGAGTGGGTACCCCTCTATAGTTGGCAAAAGGTTATGGAGAGAACCTAGCCGAATCAGATCAACGTTAAAACAAAATACATCCAAAGTTTAGAGGAAATTAGGGAAATCTATTAAAAAATAAGATCCCCTTATAAAGTGGGTTTGTAAAGGGTCATTGTTTCGATCAACAATTGTGAACTTATCAGCTCTAGATAAATTTAAACCACCCGTAAGAACTCAAAATTATTATGGAACTAAAAATCCGATGCATTATGAGGATCAAATGCATTAACTGAAATTTATTCAATACCAGATGAATCACACGTGGTATCTTTGACTCCCAATAGGACATATCAAGACATTTAAACAGACTGTCGACATGTTTTATCAACTTCTACTTTGTCTTTAAGCCTGTCAAACCGGTGTCCAAACTCCTAAGTTCTAGGTAGAAATAAGATGAAGCCACTTATGAGCATATCACTTTATTCAATGCAGAGAAGTTAGAAGTTGTAAATTGCGACGAGAAAATAACAATCATTTAAATAATGACTGGATTATAGCACAACAAATTATATTGGTCCCTAGGAAAGGATTCACCAACCACCATGTGTGGACTCTAGTCCAAATAAGGAAAGATCATGAACGCCGATGGTGCCATGGAAGATAAGCAAGACATTCAGTACAGGTACAACCCTCAGGGAAGCTCTGGATATAATAACAATAACCCTTATTAAATATCTAATAATAAGCATAATAGGAAGCTTAATGATCATACTAACCACACTATGAGAGTTCAACATATTCTAAGTGAAATTCATGATGGGGGAGCTAAAATGTCCACTAAATATTATATTGACATCATGTTGCTGAAACAAGGATAAGTGGTGTGAGTTCCATACGAACCAGAGACACACAATTGATAATTTCTTAGCTCTGAAGAACAAAATAAAAATATTAATTAAGAGTGGACGACTCATAAAAAGATGTTGATAAGTCTAGTTTGGCCTCAAATAAAAAGGGAGACGACAAAGGAAGGCATTGGTCGACACCTCCTAAATGGGACAATGACAAAACAAGCAAATGTGATTAGGCTAAATAGGAAGAGTAATGTAAGCTTATCAAACACCCTAAGGAACTTAAGAAAATAATTGGTATGATCTCGATGGGAATCAATTTCATTATCGCGGGTGAAGTAAGTGGAGGTTATTCATTAGTGTTAAGGAAATCCCATGTTTATGAGGCAAAAGAATATGATTGAGATAACTAGCCTTTTGGGTATATTGCATACTTACGACTAACCAAGGCCATAGACCTTTGATTAGGAAAAAAACTGAGTGTTCGTGCAAGGACACCGTTGTTGTTTGGCTTTCCACCACAATACAAAAACCTAAACTTTAACAACACTTATTTTTTAAGTATAACGACGAGTCCAGGCATCGAATCCATAAGAAATATTATTTAGAACTCAATCGACTTATTTCTTCACAAATAAAAGTGAGAAGATTTTGGGTTTAAAAGATTTTATACTACAATTAATCTATGTGAGTATTGAAACGAAAATAATTAACAAGAATGAAAACTATAGGATGATAATTACATCCCTCACCACGGACTAGTCAACATAAATGGATGCACAGAAAGGAAAGAGTTTTCAAGATCAATACACATTTGTACAATTAATAAAATCTAGAGTTGTCCCCCTTAAATTCGCATAAAAATTCATTTAAGTTTGGTGCTAACATATATCGCCTGGATTACACACGAAAGGTTGCAAACATGTCACATACATGATATACTCCACTAAGGTTCCTAGATTCAAAACCAAGAACAACTAACCAATCAAAACTATCCTAAACCATCGTACCCTAGAAAAGCAACTAATTAATCCATAGTGAGTCTGAATACAATTTACTTATCTAAGAAGCATGGTTAATGATAATGGAATAGAAAAAATCAATAAAGTTTGTATTAAATAAATAAAAATAAATAATAAATCACTAAACTAAGTTATGAAAGCTTGAATTAAGGAACAAGATTAATAGTAACTTACAATACAAACCTTAGGAGAGAGAATGGAGAGAAGCTCTCAAAATATCAACCAAAAACAAATTAAAACTAGCCTAACTAAAGTAATAACTTCAAACTAAGATAAATAATAATGTTAACTCGACTTGTTTAACAAAAGAAAATAAATAAAAATCTCTTAAAATATCTACAAACTGGTAGGATCAATTTATCGAGGCAGGGGGTGATCGATCGATGAAGCTGAGTCATCCATACTATAAACAATTTTTCACAAACATGAGGGGTCAATCGATCGATCCTACGCCAGTGTATCGAGCATTGATAAAATCTCAACACTACCTACATGTCTTGACATATATAAGGGAGGTCGATCGATCAACGGTGGAGGTAGATAGATCGATGATCTATTTTTCTGCCCAATTTTTGCTTCAAAGGGGTATGAGGGAAATCATGAAAACGTCTATAAATTCATCATTCGAACTCAAAAAGATGTCCGATCGAAGTCCATGTGAATCTAACTTAGAAAACTACTCTCCCATAGAGATATTGAAACGAGGATATGAAGTTTGAAATTATGAAATTGCCATTGAAGTTACACCTTGCGATGAAACTTTCCTAAAACGCAACCAATTACTCCGCTAAGCATTCCTATACTTACAAAATATTAAATAAACCCTGAATATATATATATATAAATCGAAAATAAAGGTTATCCAATAAATGAGCATAAATATAGGAATTAATGGACTCAGATATGCTAGAATGCGCAAAAATAAAGGGAACTAATATACAATATTCATTACTAATTATCCTCGATCCAAGGAAGGTAAACCTAGATTGACTCGTCGTTTGTTTCTCCAATGATGGCCTCGATAGTCTTTTGTACCCTCATGGAAACCCCTGATTGTAAGTCTATTAATATATAAGTGCACTATTCAAAGGATATTGGTCGATATTTTCTATGATTGTTTCAAAAATCTTAATCACTTTACGAAAAAAATTAAGGCCTACCATCACCTCCCTCATAGTTTTTTTAAGAGAAAAGGTATAACTGGTTAGCACAATTGAATTGGAAGTTACTACGGGAACCTGATAGACCTAAAACACTCAGGAAATAAATTTCTTCATTTTAGACCAAAATGTTATTTAAGATTAAAACACCATCCTAGGTAAGATTAAAGCACCATCCTAGAACAAGGATTATTAAAGAATATTTGAACAGTAGGCTCTATGGTTCATCAGCTTATAAAGTGCTTAACATACTTCAATGTCATTGAAGTCCAAGGTGATTAGGCATTCACCAGAGAATGATACTTCCCCTATATAGATAAAAGAGAAGCCTAAAAGTGAAATACCATGACATATGTGATTGATACTCTCGATCCTCGGTTTAAGGACAAGTTAAAAATGGTGATGCAACTAATAAGGTCTAATAAATTCTAAAAGATGAGGAACACCGAGAAAAGATGGTGAAAATTCCCTCGTACTTGAAGTTGAACCTAAAAAAGGAACTCACTAAATTCCTTTGGTAGAGGTATTAGGCATCAGGATTACATGGTTGGTGTATCTAAACTATTCCATGTTTGGAAGCTAAGCCCATTAAGTCTCTTATATACCATTTTTTATATATATGTTGCTCTCACATTTTAAAAATTTTGCGGTTTAATTGACTATATGCTTATCGGTTCCCCTTTAGTTAGATTTTTAGTAACTTTCAGATTAAAACCTTTTGTTTTGGGATCTTTCATAGTTTTCGTTCAGTATGAGATTGAGTTTTAATAATCTGATGCGTGCCATTTATAAGGCATTCCGACAACCTTTTTTTTACTTTGCATCATGGTAAGCCTTGAGGACAATATAACACCCCATATTTTTACTAATTTTTAAATATGGGATTAATTAAATTAAATACGGGAAATTAACTGCAAATTAATTCGGATTAAAATAAATATTGACTAGAGAGAAAAGGGTTAGTATTTACTGAGTATTACTTGGTGAATAAATTAATATGTAATTATGAATATATTAAAATTATAGGAGTGAAAAATACGACAGTTACAATATTTAGTCGGGACGTGCATATCAGTCGTGTTAGGACTCAACTTAATGAAATAAAAAGTAATTTATTTTTAAATCATTCGAATGATCGTTTTGAGTGTCCCAATCTATCCAGAAGGGTCGAGATAGTTAGAAAAGTCTACCCAGGGATTTAGTTTGGGTCCCAGGGAACTTTTAGGCCAAACTAGCACCCCGAAGGGGTATTTTAGTCATTTGTATTTTTAAGAAAATATGACCTACAAAATTTAGAGTTTTATATCATCTGGAAATAGGAATTTTCGAGGGTTGAAATTCATAGAGTTGCATAGAGGCCATAAGAAGGATAAGAGAGGAGGTTCCAAAGGCTAGAACCACCAACGAACGAACCGGAAGAGACTCTATAGGCTATCCCGGACCGCAGGGAAGGGATTTCTAGTATGGAATGAGTCAATCATCCACCCTACTCCAATTAAACCACCAAAATAACCATCGTGTATAACGGGGGAAGAAGAACACCACCACTACGTAGATCAGGGGAAGAGTAAGACCACCATACCCATCATCTCCAACGGGGCAGACCTACTCTTAAAGGAAAGTGTTTAAACTTGCAAATTTATAAGCATATGTGATGTACATGTTAAAGTAGGTTGAATTATCTATGAAATTCATGTGTTTTGGATGAATTGGGAAGACATATATCTTAGTCTTGGGTGAAATTGATATAGGATAGGTTCCCTCATGCATGTAGTATAAAACCCACGAATTTACATTTAATCTTGGTGAAGAAATCTGGAATCTTTAATGAGGTTTTAAAGAAATAGGAAATTCTAGGTTTTAATATTTTATTGGAATAAATATTATTTGGGATTGGTTTTGTAAGAGATTTATGATTATCCTGTGTTAAAAATCATTAATACATGTCATTATAATGGTATAGACCTTTGGTTGGGAGTTTGGGATCGTATAATGATGGTTTGGAGGTTTAAAAATAGAGAAACCCGTAACAGACAAAGGTAGAAGACGATACCTATAAGGGAGAATCGATTCTGTTCCTAGACGAATAAATTCGACAAGGCAAATCGATTCGGATCAGGGACGAATTAATTCGGCTTCCCAGATTTTTGGCCACTTTTCTCTTTTTGCTTATAATCTTTGGGAAATGTTCGGGATTCACTTGTTGGATTAAATTTTAAATATAATAGGGATTATATTGAAGTGCCTATAGGCCTAGGTTGGGTTTTAGTCTTAACCCTATGAGGGGAATTTAAGGTCTAAGTTCATTGGGCTTAATCGAGAGGAAAATCTAAATTGAAGAATAATTTGAGTCACGGGAATTCGGGAAAAACGATGACTTAAACCAGTAGGATATGAGTGAGTTTCCTACTAATATTATGTTATAAAATGATGTATACAATTCGAGTGGTGAGAGATGCTCGGGAACGTACGATGAGAAGTAAAATAGAAATGAATTAATACGTTGAATATTGAGGGATACAGATATACTACGTCTGGGACATGTATGATAGGTTGCATGTATACCTATACTAATGATGTAAATAGGTAGATTGTGTGAAAACATATTGTATGATTTATTGTGTGTATGACATACCTACGTTTCTTCTTATCAGGGGAAAGTTTCGCGTCGTGAACGGCCTTATCCTGATGAGACCAGGGGGGTTAGACTTGTACCCAGAATATAGAACCTTGGATACGTGCTATCTGAGAATATGATAGTTTCAACGGTTGAATGGGAGCGTAGGTATATGCGTGACCCATTTGGCTGGGGATAATGTTCGCCTCCAATATATGTGATTTGTATATACGGTTCAGGAGAGATACAGAACCAATAGTCCTTTATACAGTGCATGATGTACCGGGACTTGATAGCAGAGCATGCATGCACCGCAGCTGAGCCTAGGGGTGACGTATTAGTGTATATATATATAATTGAGTGATTAATATATATATATATATATATATACACACTTCTGATTTATTCTACTGTGTGTGCTCAGCAGATAAGAAAGATAGTGAAATCTAAATAACCTAAGTATGTGAACACTTAACTGGTAATTGGGGAAATTCTTCTTGAGTTGAAAGATATGGAAATATTAGATAATGTATTGTGTGAGAGATGTCGGTGGACACTATGAGTAATAGTTTAAAAAGGCTAACGTATTCGAACGAGTTAGGCGTGGTAACAGTAACTAGAATTTTCTAGAAGTACATTAGGCATGCACACTATATGAGAGGTGAAACTTCTCAAGTGAGAATCATGAACAAACATGTATATAATATATGCTTTTAAGCATTTTAAATAATTGCTAAAATGTTTTAAACTGTTTTCTACTCGGGTTCTCACCCGTTTCTTCCAAATCTATTTTTCCTTGTGCAATTTATTTTAGGTGTTCAGTCACAGGGACGCCAGGCATAGGATTTCAAATTATTTAACGAGTTGCAGCTACTGTGGAAGTTTCAGGTCCTCGATATTAGATGCATCCACTCCTATCTATCTATCTTTTATTATGCAGTTGTTTCAGGCAGGGCATGTCGCCCATTCTAGACAGTATTTATTTCACAAATGTTGTACTTATTTTATTTTCAGTTGATGAGACTTAGACATTTGGATTATTGTATTTGAGATTTTTACTGGAGTGTTTATTCCAGTTACTTTCACTTATTCAGACGTTCTGGTGTTTCATTATGTTGGTTTTAATTAGATGGTGAATGCAACTTATAATTTCATATTCTTACTTGTTAATAAAGATTAAAATTTTGACATCGGCTTAATTAACTAATAGGTGATCAGTAATTAAAAAGTTTTTCGACAGTGATGCGAAGAATGAACCAACTGAGAAACCAGTTTTAAGTTAATAAAGGACTGATCACCTAGTATTTAATTAGGCGGGGTGTCACAGGTGGTATCAGAGCATCAGGTTCTAGAGTCTCTAGGATCTATGCGGCTTATTATGCTTTCAGTGTAGCGTTATTTGATATATAACCCTATTAATAGGATTGTTCCATTCATGATTATATGTTTATGTATTCATCTATAGTGATATTTATTGACTGTGGACTTATAAAATTCTCTCTCGTTTCAGATGTCTCCCAGACATGCACCACGGGCCACAAGTAATGCCCAGCCTAAGCCGCAGCCGGCTCAGGTTCAGGGTACTATGAATGCTACTGAGGTTGCTGCCATCGTTGCAGTAGAAATTAATGTAGCACTTAATACGATTGCCCATCAGGCACCGCAGGTTCCACTTCAGCCATAGGGTGTGGCACCAGGCCATATTCTATTTGGGAGCGAGTCAGAGATGCCTTCCATAAGCTTTACCCTCCAGAGTTCTCAGGGAGTTCCGATGTTGTTGTGGATAGCCAATGGAAGAAGGACATCCAGAGGCACCTTAGGATGTATGAGTGAACGGAGGTACAAAGATATATTCTAGCTACGTTTAAGCTAGTTGGGGTAACATTTTAGTGGTGAGAGTCCACTACCACCGTAGAGGAGAGAGACGGCATGGTTATATAGGAGTTCTAGGTGATATTTGACCTCATATACTTCCCATCCCCTATCCACACTGAAATGAGATGGAAATTATTATATCTCACCCAGGAGGGGAGGACTGTTGCAGAGTATGAGGAGGAGTTTACGAGACTGACTAACCTGGTGCTAGGAGAGGTACATACTGAGGAGAATAGGATACAACTGTTTACTAATGGTATTACTTGGAAGATCAAACAGCATATGCTGGGTAATATTTCCTTAAAGACCTACACTGATGTGTTAAATGATCATTTACTACACTTCCAGGATCACCGCTTCCATGTTAATGGAAGCAAGCGAGTTGGTGAGTCCAGCCAGCAGGGCAGGACTGTGGGAGGTAGTGCTAGTAGGGCATCATCTCAGGGTCAGTCTAGGCAGGGTGAGCAGAGTTCCCATCATGGGCATTCTGCTAAGAGTTTCCAATCCAGAGGTTTCATACACGACCATGGAGGATACCGATATGGCCATCAGGGGCAAAAGGAACAGTAGGGCCACCAGCAGTTCCAGAAGGGCCACCAGGGCCAAGGAAGGGGTGTCAATGGCCAGTAGGGCTGAGGTTAGCAGGGCTAGAGATGAAGGAATTTTGTAGGTTGATGTTTTACTTGTGGCAAGACCAGCCACAGGAAACAGGATTTCCCTAATAAGGGTAGGGCTCAGTAACAGCAGGGTGCTCACCAAGAGACATAGAGGCCTATCTTTCCAGCCGTTCTCTCAGTGCCAGCTCAGATGCCAGCTATGCATGCTATACCAATCATTCTCATAGCCCCACCTCATCATGGGCAGTTGCAGTATGGGCATTTATATAACATCCACGAAGCAGTAGTTCCTCAAGCACCGCCCACAGTCGAGGGTATATTTTCTATACATGGGACTTTAGGGCGTATTTTGGTTGACATGGGTCCCTCACACTCATTCATAGCCACTAGAATTGCATGGATCGTACTGTTGTTAGACATGGCCGACAATATGGTTACTTGTGTAGACTCGTCATTGGGTAATGGGATGCTGATTTTCTTTATATGTCATGGTGTGAGCATAGAGATTGGGATTCTTATTTTACCTGTTAATATGCTTGTGTTAGATATGTCAGAGTACGACGCCATTATAGGCATGGATTGGCTAGTCGCGTGTATGGCCATGATTGATTACTATAGTAGGAGCATTGTATATGTTATTCCTAGTCAGGAGATGTTCCTTGTGGCGATGCCTCACCCCGAGCGAGGATCGTCCACCCAATTGTATTACATAGAGGAGGATTCCTCTACGGGAGTGGTGATTTCCCTTTATTCGATTTTGATTATTTGTGAGTTTTCTGATGTGTTTCAAGATATACCGGAACTACCGTTGAGTATGGAGAATGAGTTTGTGATTGATTTGGCCGATAAGTCGTGTGCCTTATCGGATGGCTCCTACGGAGATGAGGGAGCTACGGGATCAGATCGAGAAGTTATTGGGATAGGGTTTCAACTATAGGATTACCTCACCTTGGGGTGCCCCAGTTCTATTTGTGAAGAAGAGGGATGGATCCCTACGAATGTTCATGGATTATCAAAAGTTAAATAAACTCGCGCTACGGAATAACTATTTTGCCTCGAATTGATGACTTATTCGACCAGCTTAGAGGAGCAGCCTATTTCTCTAAAATAGACTTGAGATTCGATTATCACCAGTTGCATATCAGGGAGCAGGATGTGTCTAGGACTACATTTCTGACGAGATATGGGTAATATGAGTTTCGGGTTATGCCATTTGGGCTTACCAATGCACTGACAGTGTTTATGGGCTTAATGAATAGGGTGCTCAGCGAGTTCTTAGATCAGTTTGTCATTGTCTTCATAGATGACATCCTGATTTATTCCTAGACCGAGGAGGATCTTGTCGAGCATTTGCAAAGAGTTTTACAGACATTATGAGAGCACCAGTCCTACACTAAGTTCAAGAAGTGTGGGTTCTTGTACTTGAAGTATAGTTTTTGGGGCATATCGTATCAGATAAGGGGATATTGGTCGAACCGAGCAAGGTGTCAGCAGTGAAGGAGTGGGGATAGCCCACAACAACGATGGAGATGCGTAGTTTCTTAGGGTTCTTTCGGTACTATAGAGGATTTTTTAAGATTACGGATCTGATGAATAATTTGACCCGTAAGGGCGTACCGTTTGTTTAGGATGATTTGTGTCAGTTGGCATTTGATGAGGTGAAGGACGAGTTAACTTAAGCACTCGTACTAGCACTCCCCAGACCAGGTGCGGAGTACCTTATCTTTATTGACGCATCCCTACAAGGACGTGGTGGAGTGTTGCAGCAGGAGGATCAAGCTATAGATTATGCTTCTCGCAAGCTTAATCCTCACGAAAGGAACTACCCCACCCATGACTTGGAATTAGCGACAGTCGTGTTTATAATTTAAATTTGGAGACATTGCCTATTAGGGGAGAAGTTTCATTTGTTCACAGGTCATAAGTCCCTACCGTACTTATTCACTCAGAGAGATATGAATATGCATCAGCATAGGTGGCTTGAATTTGTGAAAGACTACCAGTTTGAGATCTCGTACCACTAAGAGAAGGCTAACATAGTGGTGAATATGTTGAGCCGTAGGCAAGTAGGTGAAGTGGCCAAGGTGTGTAAGGCTAAATGGAATGAACTTGGATATCAGGATGTAGTTGCCAGATCGTTCGTGTCTATTATGAACTTTACACCCCAGAATATGACGAGGGTGGTACATGTCCAGGATATCCATTTTGTCAGTACTCAGCGAGTTTCGAGGGAGGCTTACGCTTCAATGGGAGACTGATTTCTCCCGAGGGGGAAGATCTGTGACACGCGATGATGATAGAGTCGCATGGATCTCAATTTTTGGTACATCCCGGTGGGAATAAGATGTACCAAGATATGAGGCGATAGTATTGGTGGAGTGGGTTGTAGAGAGACATTACTGAGTTTTTTGCAAAGTGTGCCACCTGTCAGCTGGTAAAGGTGGACCATTAGAAACCAGTAGGGTTTCTTCAGCCGCTAAAGATTCCTATATGGAAATGGGAGAGCATTTCCATGGATTTTGTCACAGGGTTGCCTACTTCTTAGAGGGGTCACAATTCCATATGGGTGATTATGTATTGGTTGACTAAGGTAGCCCACTTTTTACCAGTTCGGACGGATTATACTACGGGATAGTATGCCCAGATATTCATTGCTGAGATGGTGAGACTACACAAGGTGCCCCTCGATATTATTTTTTATTGTGACAACCCGCCTACTAAAATAATAGGTGGCCAGTCCAATACTCCAATAATTACAGGAATCATAGATGGTCCATTCTTAGCATCACTGTCGATTAAAATAATAGTATGAGATAACCACCAATCATTTTAGAAAAACGGATTGTCATATACAAAAATTTTAAAAGTAAAAGAGAAACACTTTGACAATCCCATTTGTAGAAACGGTGGGTATCAAAAATCGATGAATAAAGTATGACAATACAATAAATAATCACCGAATAAGCTGTCGGTGCACAGACCATACAAATAATACATTAAGTATTACAATCCAATATATACAATATAATAAATGAGTGCAATAACTTGGGCAAACACGCCCGAATCAAAGTACTAATCATAACTAGAGTACAATAGGGGGAAACGTCTACAACAAGTATCCTACAACATCCGCAATATGCCGTAGCTCCATGAAAACTGGAATGGAATATGTAAATACGGGTGTCCATGCGGAAGAGCACCTGTAACGACAAAGAATATGCAAAAACAAGGAAATATTGAAACCGGTCAGGGCCGGGTTTGATATGATTACCATGTGACTAAAATGCATGGCAGGTAAGTGCGTAAATCTCTCGCAGATAACAATAATATTCCTCACCTCTCAATCTAGCAGCAACCTAAAGCAATATCGTGAGATGTTCTAGTTAACCCTAAGTACTAAGGGTTAACTTTTCCCCATTCTCAACACTATGCCCTATTCGTGCGTGGGGTGTCTCGCAAAGCGAAATCCAAACAAGGAACCCTCTCGATACACTACTACTTAGGCAAGGTTGATCGTCGAGATCCATTAGACCCTAAGCACGAAAATAAGAAATAAATAAATGTGTGTGCATAAGTGTGGGAGGTCACAACTACAGCTACTCAAGAAAAGTAAGCATAAACCCAATCCAAAATTTAATGGCACAATTCCTAATTCTTTCTTTAGGAATATATATATATGGTAAATTCATTTTATCAAATGTTTACCAATAATTCTCATTTCAAAACTTTCTTTACCTAAAGTTTATTTCCTTTCTTCTATCCAGGAAAAATACATAATTTAAAGCAAGTTTTATTATCATAAAAATGCTTTACTTTCATATCATATCATCCATTTTCCTTCTTCCATCCGGAAAATGTATTTAACGTCCCATTTCCCTTCTTATATCCGGGAAATGTAAATTAAAGCCATTTTATTATCATAAAATGCTTTAATAACCAATAATGTCCCACATTATTGAATCATAGTTATATATCATATAATATAACGAAATCTAAGACCGCCCGTCCGGGTTTCCCCACTATGCGCGCCCCTAAATGGCTATCATCTTCCAGGGCCTCCAAGACAACCTGGGATCCTATCGAAACGTCGGGAAGCGACCATGTGCCTGCGGGATAGTCAAGACCACACCCGGAATCTCCTAACCAGCGCAGAAAAATATAAACAAACGCTCACATGGCCTAGGGACTATATCCACCCTACATCATTAGCCAGGGGGCTTCACCATAACGCGCGCGACTTCCCTTATGATAGCGATTTAGAGAGGTGTGTATCCATAAATTAACATTTATGAAAAACATTACTTTTTCCATTTTTGAAAACTCATATTTTACATTTCCAAAAATCATTCACTTAGCCATTAAGCACCAAGTTTTAGAAGGCGCATTATATTCTTATTAAGTCATATTTTATTAATGACCTAAGACCCCAAAGTGCCACTAACCTCAAAATAGCCTCAAATAGTTTATATAATTCATAATCCCTCAAAGTGAGTCTCCATAATGGAGTGTCTCTCAAAAGCTCAACATTTATATATATTAACTTCAAATATATCTTTAGGTTAACCTCCTATATCCATTGGACATTAACCTAATCCAAACTAGTCCTCGGGTAAACCTAAATCTCCATTCTTAGCCTAGGACATTAGTCTACCCAATACAACCCTCTAGGACTCCCCATTACTTCCCAAAGGAAGGTTCCTAAGCCTCGAACCTAAAAGAAAAGGGCTAAAACAAAAATAGAAAAACCTCACCTTTTCAGACGAGGTCGATCGATCGACCTCTGTCCGTCGATCAATCGAAAGCTTCGATCGATCGATCCTCCAGGTTCGATCGATCAATCCTGGCGGACAGCTTCTTCTCCGAGAAGCTGTTTCGGCCATTGACGAGCCAACCAAGCTTCTACCCGCTATTGCACCCAACCACAACAACAAATAATGATACCCAATCACTTCTAAACATCCTACAATCAATTATACATCCTCAAATCAAATTAAAACACAAGATTAATGGATTAAACACCAAAATCTACAAAAACCCATTTATGGTTTAAACCTCCCAAAACTTAACTACACATGCAATTTATCACACTAAATCAATATCTATCAAGTAAGAAACTTGCCTCGAGGTTCGTAGTCTCGGAACACCTCCGGTAGCGACGGATTCCGGCCAAAAACCTCCATCTCTCTCTTTCTCTCAACTCTCTCTTCTCTCTCTCTCTCTCCTTTGGCTTCTCCCACCAAAATGAAGAAAAGAAAAAGGGGTGGGGGATTTATAAGGGTCTCAAAATATAAACCCCCACTCTTAAAATGCTAATACACCTCTAAAATGACTCGTAACCACTTAATTGAGTCATAACCCCTTAAAATGGCCTGAATCCCAAAAATTACAACTGGGCACTTATTTTGACTATCTCGACTATTCTAAAAACAACCGCACCCCCTATTTTGGCATTCGGAAAAGTGTGAACTATTTTTACGTTTCAAATTCCATTTTTAATTCATTAATTATACCCAAATTTAAATATAGGTCATAACTGTCGTTTTACATATAACGACGCAAACTACACAATATAACACTATTTACCTTCTCATAACGGTAAATAGACAAAGCATAGTAAATATTATCCCTAAGTCTCACGAGAAATAATATTTACTCCAACATTCCTATTTTATAAAATTATCCCGTCAGGCAAAAGTAGTATAAAATAGTCGCTCAAATCTTTGGGTTGTTACATACTCCCCCCCTTAAAGGGGAATTTTGCCCTCAAAATTCAGGCGTAACCCATAACCATATAAAGGGTATACTATAATAAAAACCGTGCTATCATACTAGCAAAACCCCGAATAGAAATGTCCCCATAGGACTTAGACTAAGGTCATCGCTATAGATCTCAGAAACTATCGATCCTACCCTTCTACTACGGGAGGAGATACCCACACAAGCTCGGCACTAATTGCCTTACTTTCCGAAACACGTTATACCTCTACTCGGGAATAACTGCACTAACTTACAATCGCTAACCCCAACACTACTAACTTCTATTCGCGTTGGCGTAACCCTCAAAAGTCTACTTGCTCACTGAGCCCAATCTAAAGGAAGGTTCCTGGACCACTCCCAGTCCTAGGAATATACTATTCGCGGTTTCCATTCCAACGAGTAGACAAGGCATATTTCCATCTATACTAGGCCACGCACGGCCTAACGTTTATCGAAAACGATCCGAACTATTGTACGGAAATTCGATCCATAAAAACTACTACTCCGATCTCTCCTTTAAATCAAATCCACCCTTCCACTTACGGGTGGTAGGATATACCCCATATCCCAATGGTTCCCATTCTTCCTGGAGACTTTACTTGTACCTTGACACGAATGTCTCGTCTCGGTTCACTACCGTTTGATAGGAACCGCATACCGATCTAAAACTCCTACTAAGAAGAGTTGGGCGTACACCTCCCGCTTAGTCCGCCCATTTCCATCGAGCAAGCAGCGATTGATCAAATGATCTACAGTTTCCTCAACTAGAATCATGACCGTTACATTATCGGCAATTCGATAAAAATGTCCACGGATACACCCATCCTCGTTCCACACTACTCTC
The DNA here is from genome assembly GCA_949130495.1 of Sambucus nigra. Classification (NCBI taxonomy): domain Eukaryota; kingdom Viridiplantae; phylum Streptophyta; class Magnoliopsida; order Dipsacales; family Adoxaceae; genus Sambucus; species Sambucus nigra. The sequence goes on along the minus strand of OX422218.1, from coordinate 179,990,184 downwards.
TACATACCAGTAGGTGAAAGGGTCAATCACGGACATAAATGCTCTTACAATAGCGTCCCCTCGGTGAAGCTCACTCCACTTGGCATTCCATGCCACGAATAAACTCTAAGACGGTATCTACTCGGCGCCTTTTCTACTCCCGCTCGCATTGCCTTAGCGAAAGGGAATATCCTATCGATAGTCCTTTACGGTCACAAACTTGTTATTCGTGAAAAGACTCCAAATTCCTGCCCAGGAGAAATGCCTCTAAGTCTTTAAGGCAAAGACTACTGCCATGAACTTAAAATCAAGCGTGGGATGACACGTAGTAAAAATGTGAGACACATGAACAACAGGTCCATGCTCCCATATTAGCACCTCCCGTTCCTGGCAAAGACTCGTTCGTTAAATCCACTCTCGATCATAATAACACGAGTGCAGGAGAAAAGTCAGCTCATACTTCAACTCCTCCAAAGGTAGGTTACCCATGTAACCCTCTATCTACGAGAGGCCTCACCACTAATGGCCTAACATTTTAACGAGCTCGAAATCCCATACTTCTCGTCTAGGGACCAAATCCTACTAAGAGTTAACCCACAAGCCTATTGTGGTCAACTCCCTACCACCTTCCTAAACTTAACGTCACATGCCCTAAGGGCCTAGCGTCCTAAGAATCCTAAGGTCAATCTATCTATCCTAACCTAGTCATATAAGTATAATACTAAATATCCCTAGTGTCCAAGACCTTTCCCGACTTCCGACATTAGCTCGGTTTCATGCGTGGGACATCTCGCCGAAGCGAAATCCAAACAAGGAACCCTCCCGTTACACTACTACCTCGCATTGTCGGTCGTCGAGAAGTAACGATCGAAGACACATGATCGGGATCGACGAGAATCCTAACTCGAAACTCTACTAATACATATACTTCTACGTCCTACCATAACAACCGACTGAGGCATTTACTTTCAGTAAGATTCCACCAATACTCTACCCCAAGAGACACATATATCTCTAAACAAAGGGCCTTCTCATTAAGGCACAACCATAAGTCCCTATCGGACTTTCATCATCATAGTCTTCCCTGCATCGATTCAGAGGAAAACTATCATAGTGCTCATATATCGCACATCAACTTAGCCCTCAATCACTCATATACGTGATCCTTGGCTAAACCTTCCAACCCAACACTCAACCAACAGAAAAGAAAAGAAAAAAAAAAGAAAAGAACAGAAAAGAAAATGCACATCTCTCCACTCCCAACGTCGTTAAGGTTCATGCGTGGAGCGTCTCGCCGAAGCGAAATCCAAACAAGGAACCCCTCCACGCAGTCACCTTAACTAGCCGGTCATGGAGATAAGGCAATAGCATACACAAGCAAGGCAAACAAAGAAAGCAAACAGAATAAAAATAAAAATAAAGGAAACTATCTACATACCATAAACCACCTCTATAAGGTCTCAACCCGTATCCAGGAGAGATATTATAGGCCCACTAGTCCTCCTCCTATAACTAGAACTAGGATAGCCTCGCAATTTATTCGCTTGCTATCACCCCAACCAATCTAAGAATATCTCTACTCGTATAATATATAATACAAGTAGCACGTACCACATATATCACCACTCGCCCCATAACGAGTGTGAAGGGAAAAAAAATACAGAACTCCCCTATCATGGAAGTCACATAGATATACTTACTATATATAAAAATATGTAAAGATACCATCACAAGCTCGACATACGCACCCGAATCTAGGGCTAACACCATACTACTGCCATCTTACCTAAGGAATGCACTACTCGCACCCTAGTTAGAAAGTCCCACCAACATACTAGCCAACCTCCTTGGCCACTACCGATAGTTCTAAGACACGACATTCTAGTCTTACCCGAACCAAACTACTTCCATCAATGACTCAACTAGGAGTCCTATTCTTGTCGGTTGTCTTCAATCGACAAGATCAGAACACATAGTTCCCTTGACTTCTTCAGTAAAGAGAACATTCTTCCAGCCTCCCCGGTCTTAACTCCACGAGCCTTCCCCGGGTGGATGTCCACCAATGGGGTCTCATGAACACTACTTCTCCAAAAAGTGTTTCCAACACTTACTTACGAGCCGAGCATTTTCGCTGAAAGGCTCTCTCTTTGGGCAAAACATTTTGCCCCACCATAACGAGGCGACTATCATAACTGCCACTTCAACCTTACTCCTAAGGGTGAAAAGTTTTCCTCAAATCCTCACACCTGAGCACTCCTATACCCAACTCTAAGCCAAAACTCTCGGGCCTTACGTTCTCACCGAACGAGGTTACACTTCCTCGATCCAACCAAACTTCAACATGTGGTCCTAATAAAGAACCTCTCAACTCCGAATTGACATTGCTCGGAGTCCCAAGCATAGTACCACTCTCTACCGACAACGGTAGTTGGGAAAACTATTTTCACTGTACTTAGTAGTCACGACGGCAATATAAAATAATGTTGCAAAGGGAGAGACCTCCAAAGCGGTCCTTATTCCCAACCACAGCCTACAGCTTATAGAAATCCCACCCTATGACGCCTTCACAACGGCCTTCCTCAACGTCCTTCATCTAACGACTTACAAGCCTCACACGAACGCGCAGAAGATCTTCAGGGTTCTCATACCATAGCAGGAGAACGAAATCTCACAAGAGAATTCAACGACCTTATTCCGAAGGCTCTACATCAAATAGAGAGAAACACAGAAGACGTAAAACATCCGCACAGATTCCTAAGGACTCTAGAACCTAATGCTCTGATACCATCTGTGACAACCCGCCTACTAAAATAATAGGTGGCCAGCCCAATACTCCAATAATTACAGGAATCATAGATGGTCCATTCTTAGCATCACTGTCGATTAAAATAATAGTATGAGATAACCACCAATCATTTTAGAAAAACGGATTGTCATATACAAAAATTTTAAAAGTAAAAGAGAAACACTTTGACAATCCCATTTGTAGAAACGGTGGGTATCAAAAATCGATGAATAAAGTATGACAATACAATAAATAATCACCGAATAAGCTGTCGGTGCACAGACCAATACAAATAATACATTAAGTATTACAATCCAATATATACAATATAATAAATGAGTCCAATACCTTGGGCAAACACGCCCGAATCAAAGTACTAATCATAACTAGAGTACAATAGGGGGAAACGTCTACAACAAGTATCCTACAACATCCGCAATATGCCGTAGCTCCATGAAAACTGGAATGGAATATGTAAATACGGGTTTCCATGCGGAAGAGCACCTGTAACGACAAAGAATATGCAAAAACAAGGAAATATTGAAACCGGTCAGGGCCGGGTTTGATATGATTACCATGTGACTAAAATGCATGGCAGGTAAGTGCGTAAATCTCTCGCAGATAACAATAATATTCCTCACCTCTCAATCTAGCAGCAACCTAACGCAATATCGTGAGATGTTCTAGTTAACCCTAAGTACTAAGGGTTAACTTTTCCCCATTCTCAACACTATGCCCTATTCGTGCGTGGGGTGTCTCGCAAAGCGAAATCCAAACAAGGAACCCCCTCGATACACTACTACTTAGTCAAGGTTGATCGTCGAGATCCATTAGACCCTAAGCACGAAAATAAGAAATAAATAAATGTGTGTGCATAAGTGTGGGAGGTCACAACTACAGCTACTCAAGAAAAGTAAGCATAAACCCAATCCAAAATTTAATGGCACAATTCCTAATTCTTTCTTTAGGAATATATATATATGGTAAATTCATTTTATCAAATGTTTACCAATAATTCTCATTTCAAAACTTTCTTTACCTAAAGTTTATTTCCTTTCTTCTATCCAGGAAAAATACATAATTTAAAGCAAGTTTTATTATCATAAAAATGCTTTACTTTCATATCATATCATCCATTTTCCTTCTTCCATCCGGAAAATGTATTTAACGTCCCATTTCCCTTCTTATATCCGGGAAATGTAAATTAAAGCCATTTTATTATCATAAAATGCTTTAATAACCAATAATGTCCCACATTATTGAATCATAGTTATATATCATATAATATAACGAAATCTAAGACCGCCCGTCCGGGTTTCCCCACTATGCGCACCCCTAAATGGCTATCATCTTCCAGGGCCTCCAAGACAACCTGGGATCCTATCGAAACGTCGGGAAGCGACCATGTGCCTGCGGGATAGTCAAGACCACACCCGGAATCTCCTAACCAGCGCAGAAAAATATAAACAAACGCTCACATGGCCTAGGGACTATATCCACCCTACATCATTAGCCAGGGGGCTTCACCACAACGCGCGCGACTTCCCTTATGATAGCGATTTAGAGAGGTGTGTATCCATAAATTAACATTTATGAAAAACATTACTTTTTCCATTTTTGAAAACTCATATTTTACATTTCCAAAAATCATTCACTTAGCCATTAAGCACCAAGTTTTAGAAGGCGCATTATATTCTTATTAAGTCATATTTTATTAATGACCTAAGACCCCAAAGTGCCACTAACCTCAAAATAGCCTCAAATAGTTTATATAATTCATAATCCCTCAAAGTGAGTCTCCATAATGGAGTGTCTCTCAAAAGCTCAACATTTATATATATTAACTTCAAATATATCTTTAGGTTAACCTCCTATATCCGTTGGACATTAACCTAATCCAAACTAGTCCTCGGGTAAACCTAAATCTCCATTCTTAGCCTAGGACATTAGTGTACCCAATACAACCCTCTAGGACTCCCCATTACTTCCCAAAGGAAGGTTCCTAAGCCTCGAACCTAAAAGAAAAGGGCTAAAACAAAAATAGAAAAACCTCACCTTTTCAGACGAGGTCGATCGATCGACCTCTGTCCGTCGATCAATCGAAAGCTTCGATCGATCGATCCTCCAGGTTCGATCGATCAATCCTGGCGGACAGCTTCTTCTCCGAGAAGCTGTTTCGGCCATTGACGAGCCAACCAAGCTTCTACCCGCTATTGCACCCAACCACAACAACAAATAATGATACCCAATCACTTCTAAACATCCTACAATCAATTATACATCCTCAAATCAAATTAAAACACAAGATTAATGGATTAAACACCAAAATCTACAAAAACCCATTTATGGTTTAAACCTCCCAAAACTTAACTACACATGCAATTTATCACACTAAATCAATATCTAGCAAGTAAGAAACTTGCCTCGAGGTTCGTAGTCTCGGAACACCTCCGGTAGCGACGGATTCCGGCCAAAAACCTCCATCTCTCTCTTTCTCTCAACTCTCTCTTCTCTCTCTCTCTCTCCTTTGGCTTCTCCCACCAAAATGAAGAAAAGAAAAAGGGGTGGGGGATTTATAAAGGTCTCAAAATATAAACCCCCACTCTTAAAATGCTAATGCACCTCTAAAATGACTCGTAACCACTTAATTGAGTCATAACCCCTTAAAATTGCCCGAATCCCAAAAATTACAACTGGGCACTTATTTTGACTATCTCGACTATTCTAAAAACAACCGCACCCCCTATTTTGGCATTCGAAAAAGTGTGAACTATTTTTACGTTTCAAATTCCATTTTTAATTCATTAATTATACCCAAATTTAAATATAGGTCATAACCGTCGTTTTACATATAACGACGCAAAATACACAATATAACACTATTTACCTTCTCATAACGGTAAATAGACAAAGCATAGTAAATATTATCCCTAAGTCTCACGAGAAATAATATTTACTCCAACATTCCTATTTTATAAAATTAGCCCGTCAGGCAAAAGTAGTATAAAATAGTCGCTCAAATCTTTGGGTTGTTACATTTATCTGGATAAGATTTTTTGTCTCACTTTTGGGAAAGCTTTAAAGAGGCCATAGGCACGGATCTGCGATTGAGTACGTCCTATCACCCATAAACGGAAGGGCAGACTGGGCGAATGAATCATATGTTGAAGGATATGTTACGGATGTGTGTCCTTGATTTTATGGGAGTTTAAAAGCAATACCTTCCACTAGTGGAGTTTACATACAATAACTCCTATCAATTCACTATTGGCATGGCTCCATTTGAGGCATTGTATGAAAGACCTTGTCATTCTCCTGATTGCTGGCTAAAGGTGGGGGACAATAATCTACTCGGGCCAGAGTTGATTCAGGATACTTCGGCCAGGATCTATATGATTCGAAGTCACATAAGAGTAGCTCGGGACAAACAAAAAATATACACTGATGCCAAGCGATTATTTTGAGAGTTTGATGTGGGGGACCGGTATTACTAGAAGTATCTCCTATGAAGGGGATAATGAGGTTTGGGAAGAAAGGGAAATTGGCGCCGAGATACGTGGGGCCATTTCCTATCATCGAGAGGATTGGATCGGTGGCATACAGACTTGGATTGCCTAAGCACTTGCATCGAATTCATGATGTGTTCCATATTTCTGCACTGAGGCGATATCTCCGAGATGAGTTGGTTGACACTCATGTTGCATTGGAGGAGATTGATTTACAACCTGATAGTTCATATGAGGAGAGATCGTTGGCTATCTTAGACCACAGTGAGAGGAGATTGAGGTCGAAGGTAGTTCCATTTGTGCATGTCCAATGGGAGCATCATAATGTATAGGAGTCTACTTGGGAGCGCGAGGATGATATGCACGAAAAATATCTAGACCTATTCATATTGGGTATTCCTTTTTTCAAATTTTGGGAATAAATTCCGTTATAAGGGGAGAAGTATGTAACACCCCGTATTTTTACTAATTTTTAAATATGGGATAAATACGAGAAATTAATTGGAAATTAATCCGGATTAAAATAAATATTAACTAGCGAGAGAAGGGTTAGTATTTATTGAAGTGAATTATATTGAGCATTACTTAGTGAATAAAGTAATATGGGATTATGAATATATTAAAATTGTCGTGAGTGAAAAATACGACAATTACAGTATTTTAGTCGGGACGCGGGTGTCAGTCATGTCCGGACTAAATTTAATGAAATAAAAATTAATTTATTTTAAGTCATCTGAAAGGTCATTTCAAGTGCGCAAATGTGTTCATAAGGGTCGAGATAGTGAGAAAAGTATACCCGGGAGTTTAGTTTGGGTCCCGGGGCACTTTTAGGCCAAACCAACACCCGGAGGGGTAATTTAGTCATTTGTATTTTTGAGAAAATTTAACCTACGAAATTAAGAGGTTTATATCATCTAGGAATAGGAGCCTTCGAGGGTTACAATTCATAGAGTTATAGAAAGGCCATAGGAAGGAGAAGAGAGGAGGTTCCAAAGGCTAGAACCACCAATTCCTACTCCAATTACACCACCAACACCAATACCGCGTAGATCAGGGGAAGATGAACACCACCATCGCATAAATTGGGGGAAGTGGAACACCACCATACCCATCATCTCCAACGGATCAGACCTACTGTAAAAGGCAAGTGTTTAAACTTGCGAATTTATAAGCATATGTGATGTACATGTTAGAGTAGGTTTAATTATTTATGAAATTCATGTGTTTTGGATGAATTTGGAAGACATATATCTTAATCATGGGTGAAATTGATATAGGATAGGTTCACTCATGCATATATTATAAAACCCATGAATTTACATTTAATCTTGGTGAAGAATTCTGGAATCTTTAATAAGGTTTTAAAGAAATAGGAAATTCTAGGGTTTTAAGATTTTATTGGATTAAATCTGATTTAGGATTGGTTTTGTAAGAGATTTATAATTATCCTACGTTAAAAATCATTTATAAATGTTATTATAATGTTATAAACCTTTGGTTGGGAGGTTGGGATAGTATATTGATGGTTTGGAGGTGTAAAAATGGAGAAACCTGTAACAAACCAAAGTAGAAGACGATACTTGCAAGGGCGTATCGATTCAGACCAGGGCCGAATCGATTCAACTGCACAGATTTTTGGACACTTTTCTCATTTTGTTTAGAATCTTTGGGAAATTTTTGGGATTCACTTGTTGGATTAAATTTTAAATATAATGGGGATTATATTGAAGTACCAGTAGGCCGAGGTTAGGTTTTAGGCATGACCCTATGAGGGGAATTTAAGGGCTAAGTTAATTGGTCTTAATCGAGAGGAAAATCTAAATTGAAGAATAATTCGAGTCAACTAGAATTCAGGAAAAACAATGACTTAAACCAGTAGGATATGAGTGAGTTACCTACTGATATTATGTTATAAAATGATGAATACAATTCGAGTGGTGAGAGATGCTCTGGAACGTACGATGAGAAGTAAAATGGAAATTAATTAATACGTAGAATATTCGAGAGATATAGATATACTACGTATGGGACATGTATGATAGGTTGTGTGTATACCTATACTAATGATGTAAATAGGAAAATTGGGGGAAAATATATTGTATGATTTATTGTGTGTATGACATACCTACGTTGCTTGCAATCGAGGGGAAGTTCCGCATCGTGGACGGTCTTATCCTGATGAACCCATTGGGGGGGATTTTAGACTTGTACCCAGAACATAGAACCTTGGATACATGTTATCTCGGAGTAGATAGTTTTCACGGTTGAATGGGAGCGTAGTTATGTGCGTGACCCATTTGGTTGGGGACGGTGTTAGCCTCCAATATATGTGATTCGTATTTATGGTTCAAGAGAGATACAGAACTAACAGTCCTTTATACAGTGCGTGATGTACCCAGACTTGATAGCAGAGTATGCATGCGCCGCAGCTAAGCCTAGGGGTTCTGTATTAGTGTGTGTGTGTGTATAATTGAGTGATGCGCATATATATATATATATATACAATTGTGATTTATTCTACTGTGTGTGCTTAGTAGGTCTACACCAAGGTTCAGTATTAAGTCCTTATCTCTTTGCTCTTGTTATGGATGAGTTGACTAGACAAATACAAGATGAGGTGCCAAGGTGTATGTTATTTGCAGATGATATTGTTTTAGTGGATGAGACTAAGACGGGGATTAATGCTAGGTTGAAATTGTGGAGAGAAATTTTAGAAACAAAGAGGATTTAAATAAGCAGAACTAAAACAGAATATGGGAAGTGCAATTTTAGTAGTAATAGAAGGAAAAATGGAAATGTGGCGAAATTGGAGGGTCAAGAGTACCTAGAAATGGTCATTTTAATTATTTCGGATCGATTATCCAAAAAGATGAAGATATTAGTGATGATGTTACTCATAGGATTAGAGCAGGCTAGGTTAAGTGGAGAAGTGCTACCGGCGTTTTGTGTGATAGGTGTATACCTTTGAAGTTAAAAAGAAAATTTAATAGGACGGCCATTAGACCCGTGATGTTATATGGGACGGAGTGTTGGTCAGCCAAGAAACAAAATGTGCAAAAAATGACTGTGGCGGAGATAAGAATGCTAGGATATTTTTTTTTTAAACTCGAAAGGATAAAATTAAAAATGAACAAATTCGTGAAATAGTAAAAGTACCTCCTATAGAACATAAATTGAGAGAAAATTGACTTATATGGTTTGGACACGTCAAGCGTAGACCAATGGATGATCCTGTAAGGAATAGTTATTTAGTTAGTATTGATGGTAACACATGGGATAGAGGTAGGCCTAAATTGACTTGGTGGGATAGTATAAAAAAGGACATAATGTCATGAGGTTTAACCAAAGATATTTCACTGGACAGAATGGAATGGAAAAATAGGATTCATGTAGCCGACAGCAAGTAATTGGGAAAAGGCTTTGTTGAGTTGAGTATTGTGTGAGAGATGCTGGTGGACATTATGAGTAATAGTTATAAATGGCTAACGTATTCGAACTAGTTAGGCATGTTAATAGAAATAGAATTGTCTAGAAGTACGTTAGGCGTGCACAATAGATGAGAGGTAAGGCTTCGCAAGTGAGAGTCGTGAACTAACATGTAATAAAATTTTCTTTTAAGCATTTTAAATACTTGCTAAAATGTTTTAAATTATTTTCTACTCGGGCTCTGACCCGTTTCTTCCAAATCTATTTTTCCTTGTGCAATTTATTTTAGGTGTCCAGTTATAGGGACGCCAAGTATAGGATTTCATATTATTTGATGAGTTATAGTTTTTGTGAAAGTTGCAGGTCCTGGATATTAGACTCCACCACTCCTATCCATCTATATTTTATTATGCAGTTGTTTTAGGCAGGGCATGTCGCCCATTCTAGACAGTATTTATTTCAGAGATGTTGGAATTATTCTAGTTCCAGTTGATGAGACTTAGTCATTTGTATTATTGTATTTAAGATTTTTACTGGAGTGTTTATTCCAGTTACTTTAACTTATTCATACATTCTGGTGTTTCATTATGTTGGTTTTAAGTAGATTGTGAATGTGGCTTATAATTTTATATTCTTACTTGTTAATCAAGATTAAAATTTTGACATCAACTTAATTAACTAATAAGTGATTAATAATAAAAAAAATTCAATAGTGATGCTAAGAATGAACCAACTTAAAAACGTGTTTTAATTTAATAAAGGACTGATCACTCGGTATTTAATTAGGCGGGGTGTCACAGACAACTAATAACAACTCACTATCTTTTTTCTTTTTTAATAAAATACCACTATTGTTTAGGTTCCCTAGGCTCGAGTTTCTATATAAAAAGGATATATAGATCAACGACCTAGAAGTGTTATTCCATCAGATGAATGTGGAAGTAGAAGCTAAACAAGTCAAATAGAAAAAGATGTATTTTGCCCTTGAACAATACTTAATCATAGGAAAAAAGTTTGATAAACTATTGGATGAAAAAATCGTGAAAGAGGTGATCCTAATTACCTATTAAACGTGGTCATGGTATGCAAACCATAAGGTAAGTGGAGAATATCTATGAATATCACTGACCAAAACAAAGTTTGTCTTAAAGATTACTACCCCTTACCTCCAATCCATTAGCAGGTTGATGTTATAGTCGAGAAAGAGATTCTCAATTTATGGACTTGTATTTTGGCTACAATAAAACCTATATAATAGGAAATTTTAAGGATAATATGTCATTTATCATAGATAAGGAGAGATATTTCTACAATGCCATGCCTTTTGGTAAAAATAATCTCGGGGTGACATTGGAGGTTGGTGAACCAGATCTTCAACCTCATATTGGTAAGACCATGGGAGTTTATATTAATGATATTCTCACTAAGATCAAGAAGGTAGGGAACCACATAACAAACCTTAGATGTTGTGGAAAAGTACTAGATAAAGTTGAAACTAATTGTCTGGTGTTCGGGGTCAACGAAAGTAAGTTCCTGGAATGAACGTTCTGAGAAATACTTTTGAGTGGAATGAGGAATGTCAATGTGCATTCTTTAATCTGAAATGATATCGTGGATCACCATCATTGTTGTCAAGGCTAATCAAGAGGGAGAGATTATATTTGTATTTGGAAATTTCAAAGTCAAATATTATAAAAGCTCTAGTGTAGAACGAAGAAGGGCGTAGAAGCCTATATAGCACACTAGTAAAGGATTTTTATGGGTTGAGGTCTGATATACAAATTTTAAAAGATTGACTTTAGTGTTAATTGAATCTTCTAGGAGGATGAATCCATACTCCCAAGCCTATACTATAGGGATTCACACTGGAAAATCATTAAAGCACACCATTTGCAAACCAAAGAACTCAAGGTGTTTAATGGATTGGTCGGTTGAATTATGCAATTTTTGATGTTGTATATGAGCCTTAGACGAAGATCAAAGGCCTAGTTGTAGCAAATTTAATCACAAAGTGCAGTTGAAAGGTAGCAACAAACTCATTTTGACTACCCTAAAGGGGTAGACATAAAATACACATTTAAATCTAGCTTGAAGGCCTAAAAAATGAGGCAAAATATGAAGCACTCATAGAAGACCTCGATCTATCTTAAACAATGTAGGCGTGCTAGATATCAACTTTATATGACTCACAACTAGTAGTAAACTATGGTCTTGACTGGTATAAGGCCAAGGATGACAAAATGGAGAAGTATTTAGGCAGGGTAAAGAGTCCTAAGTGTAGTAAACACTAGAGAAGACTTGCTCGTTGGACTTACTTCGACACTTTAGGACTTATGCTCACATTAAAATATTAAAAACCATTATTCAGTACCCAGATATTCCTAATGAAATGGGCAAACTAAAGCCACGAACATATCATATTAAATGGAATATAAAAAATATGGGAAGATGAGAAACATAACTTGATAAATGAATTATTTAATCTCAAATGGGTGATTGAATACACTAAAGACTCAAGTAGGGAAATCCCTTGTGTTATACTATAGGTCAGAAGCGGTGTTGCCCAATATTGTCAAGCCATAAGGTGTTAGATTTTGAATAAGACTTCAGCAAACTTATGAGATGACTAGATCTTCTGACAAAAAAAGTTCGGGAGCAAGTAATATTGTGTGTAGAGGTGTATATACAGTATGTCATTAATTACTACAATAAAGAGTGAAGGTGAGACATCTTTAATTCTCAGGTTGTTGGTGATATCAAGCCAAGCATCCTTAATGTTAAGGCTAAAATTGCTTTGAATGATGATGTGGTAGCTAAAAAATATTGGTGATCGATTGGGGCCATTTTCCTTTGTTGTTATTGGTCTTGTTTTGTTGCCAAACATTAAATTTGAAGTTTACCAACTTGTAATTTTACTTCATAAAGAGAAAACATCCGACCGAACATAAATCCCTTATAAGTTTCTCTTTTTAATGTGATGTGTTGTCAATTTCATAAGGGGTTTGATAAATGTGTTGCCTAAACCTCATTGCTTGAGATAAATTTCCATTATCCATTTATCTCTTTACTCTCTTGTTTATTAAATACCATCTGGACACCACACTTTTGAAAGAGAAATATCCTCCATATATTTTTCAAAATACCATAAAACACATTCTCATTTTCAACTCACTTTATATTGTGAACAAAACCACCATATTTATACACCATTTTATCCCTAATTTTTTACTATTTCTCAACTATAATTACTTGTTTTGGAGTGAATATTTATGGTGATGAAATTATATTGTTTTGGAGGTGTTGTGAGGGTATATTTTTAGAATATTATTGGATATTTTCTTGAGTATTTTCTTGGAATCTTGGAGCACATTTTTTCTACACTATACTTTAAAGGATTTATTCATTAAGCTAGGTTTTTTATTGAATTTATGTTCTGAAAATATGTTTAGATGCATGTTTAGGATAAATCAGTATATATTTATATATTTATGCTTGTTTTATATAAAAAGTTGTTTAGGCAAAAACTATGATATTTTCTATGAAAAATTGATTTAATTAGTTAAAATAACTTGTGACGGAATATTCATGATATTCAATGTGTGATTTCATGGAAAATATTGCTAAATATTTTCAAAGAAAGTTTATGCTAAGTCCCAAAATGGTAGATTTGTATACAAAACAGTATATATAAGTGTATAAAAGTTAGTTTGAGATGTTAAAATAAAACGACTGAGTAAATGTTGGAATAATTACAAAATATCCCCTAAGGTTATTTATTCACAAAACCAACCCTAAAATGGCAAAAATTAAAAAAAATTCCCTTAAATTATAAAGTTTATAAAATTAGTACCACACTTTTTGTGAAAACTACACTAAATTAGCGTGAATTTAATTAAGGTTATTGAAGCTTAGCATATTTTACATAAATAATAAAGATGAAGTCTTGAAAGATGGAATGGTATTGAGTCAATAATACTCAAAAAATAAGGACTTAAAAGTTAAAAAGGGTAAACAAAGTTTGTACCTTTACTAAATAAAGGGTTTAAATGAATGGATGTGTTCAAAGTACGTAATATTATGATAATGGTAATAATAAGGTGGGAATTACCTTGGAATAAATGGCCTTTGCACCTGATGTAAATCATAATGGGAAAAAACGAGATAAAAAAATGTAATTATGTAATTTAAGGAACGCCAAGAAGTCAGTTCTTTTGGGTAAAAAGATTTAGATCGCAAGGAAATGAACCTATTGTAAAGTGAAAGAGTTTTCATAAAGGATCACTAGGAAAATTTAAGGAGGTCCTAGAGGCCAAGGATGTTATTTTGGCTTAGACATAAAATCATTGGCAGGGAAGCCATGACTACGGCATTTATGGCAGATGGTAAACGATTTTAAACATAAATGGGATATAATTAACTCGAGGATGTAAAAATAATTAAAAGAAAATATATTAAATTGATAAATTTTGAAAAGGATAAATGATTAATAATTGTGAAAGGATGTAATATTCTGGGTGAAATTGGCACATAATGAAATTACGGGTAATCGTGTCAATTGGATGATTGATAAACCCATGGTATTACGAATAAAAGAATATAACGGGTTAACATGGTGGTTTGTTGATAAAGTTAAAGGGTAAAGAAAATAAAAAAACTAATATTATAATCGGGCTTTTGAATAACCTATAGCAGTTATGAGCCCGAGTTGACATGTAAGTTTAAACAAGTCTTTTCATATACCGGGTCCTTGTGTTAAAATGTTATTTTTAGATAATGACAAAAACGTGGAATTTTAATGTGAAATCGATGAATTTCAAAGGAAATAGGATTAGTAAAGGAAGAATAAATTAATACATTTTGTCGTATATTAATCGTGTGGATTAATGGAGTAAATGAATGATTTTATTATAAATGGTACAGCGTGAAATGTAAATGTTAATGTATTTTAACCTAAGTTAAAGGAAATGCTTTGAAATAAAATATGGTTAATGCATACACTATTTAGTTATTGTATTTACATTAGATTTAATGTAGGGTATTGGATTCGTTCATTCTACAATTCGTTTCTATATTGCATTATTGATTGGGAACCCCACTAGGCATTGGCTCACCCCACTCCTTTCGTTGCATCATGTTAAGTAATATTCCTTCTTTTAAGAGAATCTTGCGGGTAAGTGATTCTTATGATTTACGCTAGTATATCTGATTACTTGAACCCTAGGGCATTGCCTAATGGGTTCCACATTTGTTATCACTATGAATATATGCTTGGAAAAAATAATATCATGCTTACTCGATTAATATAATTAATTAAAATGAATTACAAACATTATCTAGGTTGATTCACATCACTTTATACTTAACGCAATCGTCTCGGATAGGGTTGACCCACCTTTAGATTCAGATCGGGGCATTATAACTTGGTATTAGATCTTTAGTATAAATTCCTTATGGCACAGACATATAGTCGTTAGATGAGCATTTGATCTTCAATCATCAAAAGTTCAAATTGGGACATGGCCTTGTAAGGCGAACAAGAATTCCAATTTGCACGTGCATATGACTACTATGTTGGAGTCAAAAAATAAGTGACATCCCATGTCATGTGGTAAAAGGGGTTTAAGACTTATCGAGGATCAAGTAACGCCTTGTGGTGTTCTATCGTATGGCACTCATAAAAAAAATTATGACACTTCATATAATTGGGTTATGGGAGTAGCCCAATAGAAGCGTGGTGGCCCAATAACCCAATCAAGTGCCTTAGTTTGGCACCCATAATTATGGAAAAATAATTATAGTAATTAAGAGAGTATTGACACTGTGGTTATATCTCATTATAAAAATCTTCATATCGTGGCTCGGGACACAATCAAGTGGCGATAGTAGTACGAAAATGCACACCAAGGGTTAATGTTGGTGGATTACTAATATCGTTAAATAAATATTTAAAAAAGGCTTGGTACATAGCGTGAAAGGTTCCCATCACCCAAGGGAAGTGTCAAATCATTTATAAAGCGTTATTTGCATCATGTCAAATTTTTGAAGGACTTTCATCTGTTTATATGATACATTCATAGTGTTTGGAGGTTAAGGGGGAATTTTAGTAGCGTCCTTTTCGTTTGCCCGAAATATAATGAACTATTGCATTGTCATTGGAAGGAGAAGTATATTAGGACAAGTCTTAGGAAAATGTTGAGATGCCTAGCATAATAGGAGTTACAATATTCGATAAAAGGTCTCCATCATTGGTGAATGATTTTGATTGAATTAGTGTTTTAGATAAGTGTATTACAAGAAACGCCTTCGAGGTGAAATAACTTTGGTGTTCATAACTCACTAGAGGACTAGGAAATTGTGTTTTTACTGTCTTTGGAGATTCATGGGCAATGGCTTATGGTGAAGGCAAAGGTTTGTAATTTATGAGTAGCATATAGATTTGGTCATAGGGGAAGTCGTAGTAAGCGTGTTGGAATTCAGGAATAGTTGGTAGACATAGGTGATGGCAACGTTGCCTTTGCTCTTTAAGAATAATATCCGAGCAGGGGTTGTAAACGCGATAAGTTACGGCGCATCGTGTGTATGCTGGAACACTTCAATCAAATTCTGGTGATGTGGAAACTAGGAAATAAGGTGAAAAGGGGTAGATGCAGTTTGAGCATTATGACTTTTTTAAAGTGTCGGCATCAGTTGGCATAATTATCATACAACTCAAGTGAAGTCATATTGCCTTGAAGATTGCAAAGTACACAATAGTTAGTATTATGGCAATGACACCCACGGTCTGGTGGACATTCCACGAGATAGGATATTGAAGACAAAGTTATCAAACACCATTCGTTCGTGTCCTAGGGCAATTGGTAATTGTGTGTGGCATATAAGAATAGTCGTTGACTCTTCAACGGTTATTCGTGTAAGAGAGTAGTCTAATTTGGGCAAATATTGGATTTTAGCATGTGTTTGACTTGAGCAACTTCGGTTGCGCCTACGTATCCGTTATGCTCGGAATCAAAGTCAGCGTAGTTCATGGGTTCGTACTATTCGCCGGAAAACTCATTGTGGTTGTTTTTCGGAGAGGTGGGAGGTGTTGAAACTCATCTCAAAACCCTTTTCCAAAAACTCTATTCTCAAACTCTCTAAAAACTCATAAGATAAGATAATGATTCTTCCACTCTCAAGAAGCTCTCTTTCAAATGTATGGGGGTAGGTCTTATTTATAGCAAAACCAACCCAAGTGGGTCGCCACATGTCAATTAACCCGTGGTGACACATGTCCTATTTTTAGTGGCATGTGTCCCATAACATATGTCAAAACTCTCAATACTATATTATTGTCTAGTTAATATGTAAATAACACACAAATACGCGTGATATGTCCGGCGCGCATAATAACACCTCAGTCGCATAAACACATGGACTTTTGTCAATATTAATCATCTCTAATCTCATTTAATAATTTTAATGAGAGGCTTATCATTAAGCCCCTCCTACATTTGCCCCCTCGTACATATAGTTGATATATTGATACATGTCTGAAATATATCGACTGTATGTAGGAAATAACTTTAGTCAGTTTTCATATGTTCGATCGACCTGTGGATCGTGGGTAATAATATCATATCTCATTTCATCTTGATGATGTACTTTTACCTCATATGTCACATTTTATGATATAATGCAATCTCATATTTCATATCTCAGTTATATGATATACATCAATTTCATATCTCATACCTTAAATCCCATTTTTGAGGCTTTGATCTCATAGGTTATTCCGAAGGATCATTATTTTCATATAAATGATATACACTGAGTGTTGCCCCCATTCCTATTTAAATGAACATGCATCCACATTTTTATTGCGATTGTTTGTAACTCTGCTTTGGTAAAGAGTATTAACTTGGACACATAATAACTACCTCAGCATTCTCTTTCAACATTCTCAACCAAGCTTAGTGAAAGTATTATTACGGTTTACATAATAACTACTTCATCGTCCTTGATTAATCTTTTAGTGCATGCACATGTTGTTTTACTTGTTTTAATCACGATGAGGTTTCTTGTGCATGCATGTATTATTAACTCGCTCAAATGACCACTTTTTAATGTTTTTCACAAACTCACACCTATAAGGTGACTTAATGATGAGAACACACTTGTCAAGGTTTCTCGTAAACTCCACCGTTAAAGGTAACTTAACAATGAAAAACACACTTGTTAAGGTTTTTCGCAAAATCCACCGTTAGAGGTGACTTAACAATGAAAACACACTTGTTAAGGTTTTTCGCAAACTCCACCGTTAGGGGTGACTTAACAATGAAAACACACTTGTTAAGGTTTTTCGCAAACTCCATCGTTATAGGTGACTTAACAATGAAAACACACTTGTTAAGATTTTTCATAAACTCCACCTATAACGGTGACTTAACAACGAAAACGCTTGTTAAGATTTTTCACCAAGTCCGCCTATAACGGTGACTTAACAACGAAAACGCTTGTCAAGATTTTTGTAAAACTTCACCAATAACGGCACACCCATGACGGTGACTTAACAACGAAAACACTTGTTAAGATTTTTCATAAACTCCACCTATAACGGTGACTTAACAACGAAAACGCTTGTCAAGATTTTTGTAAAACTTCACCAATAACGGCACACCCATGACGGTGACTTAACAACGAAAACACTTGTTAAGATTTTTCATAAACTCCACCTATAACGGTGACTTAACAACGAAAATGCTTGTTAAGATTTTTGTAAAACTTTACCGATAACGGCACACCCATGACGGTGACTTAACAACGAAAACACTTGTTAAGATTTTTCATAAACTCCACCTATAACGGTGACTTAACAACGAAAACGCTTGTTAAGATTTTTCACCAACTCCCCCTATAACGGTGACTTAACAACGAAAACGCTTGTCAAGATTTTTGTAAAACTTCACCAATAATGGCACACCCATGACGGTGACTTAACAACGAAAACACTTGTTAAGATTTTTCATAAACTCCACCTATAACGGTGACTTAACAACGAAAACGCTTGTTAAGATTTTTCACCAACTCCACCTATAACAGTGACTTAACAACGAAAATGCTTGTTAAGATTTTTCACCAACTCATTATTTTGTATCTCTTTTCAGGATGGGAGCCCATACCTGCTGAATGACGAACTGAGCATGGTCCTTCGTTTGTTTGCTTCAATGACCAACCTCTTCGGACGAGTCAAGTCATAACGATCGCGGTTCAACTACCGACCAATTTCATCGAGTTTTTTGGAATATAATATACTTCTGAGGAAGACTTACCACAATATTCACAAAGTTCTTGTAATATGATGTCACATCTCAAGGATGACTACGACTTTGTCAATCTCTGAGTGACAACTATTTAATCCGTCTAAACTCTTTACGAAAGAAGTTGAAAAAGATTTTGTAATGGTCTACTTGGACGTTACTATACTCTGAGGGTTCATCAATCTAACCTTGGCGTGGATGATGTCGAAGAAGCTTTAGACTACAAGCTACGTTACATCATAATATCCATTTGCCCCCTTTATTTTATTTTATCTCAAGATAAAATAAAATAAAATAAATTACATATATCATTTACAACTCCCACCCGAAAAAAAAAATTGAAAGCAACCTAATTATTACATTTCATGGGGTGTATCTCAAACTGTCATGTCTTTGGCCAATGACTTAATATTTGTGTCGCTCAATATCTGCTCGTTCAGAAGCCTCTGCAAAATAATATCTTTCTGACCCAATTATATAATATTGCAAATGGTTAGTAAAACTCAGGAAATATCCAAGTTCAATTCTCATCATGCCCCCTCTATTTTATTTTATTTGATGTAATAAAATAAAAGTTAAATAAAGTACGTGGACATTTGTGTAATGAATCATAACCACCCATACTCGTAGGTGGATCATGCACAATTTTAATGTCGTTGAAGCACTCATCCTTTCAAACTCGCGAGTGTGTAACATGTCAAGGTGAATTCTGAATTGAAACATACTCAAGATGTTTCGTAATATATTAGTCATGTTCAGCATGGTCTCCGACTATAAAATAACATTTACCAAATGTTTTATAAAAACTTGGTATTTAGATGGAGGTTCATTATGCTCCTTCTAACTCACTTTTAGCTCTATATTATAGCATAGCATATAGATATATCATGCCAAAGATCATACTAGAAAACCACAAAAGTTGTATCTCAGGTGCCGTGGTTTAACGCGTATACAAGCGCCAGAAGGATAAACCATGTTCATATTTATCTAAAATCATTGAATAACGAAAGAAAACGTCTTATAAATATAATATCCGCATGACGTAATTTATGTTTCTCAATAAACATGCACAAGTATGATTCGAGGAAGCCCAAGAAACAATATATACAATTCCTCCAATAAGCGCGATAAACACATCCATTTTCAATTGTGGGATCCGCGCAGTTTATTTTGATATTATTCTAGCATTTATTTTATTCAAATCACATGCCACAACCGTATTTATAATTGATAATGAATAATACCCTCATGAATTGACAAAAAAAAATTGACATGCCTCGTCAATTTGAGGGTTTCCGAAGAATCTAATTCAATAGTAGTTTATTTATAATCCAATCGACACTTGGTGTGTAATACCATGGATTTAAAACTATGAGTAAATAAACTTCTCAATATATATATATATATATATATATATATATATATAATTACCAGAATAAAAATAAAATAACCTCATTTATTCAATAATATCATAATTATATTTTAGCCATTTAACTATTCCATAAATAGCCTAATAATACTCATTTCTTAATTATACGCACACACCCAAATTCGTTTCAACTGGTGTTACATCCAAGGGAACACGTAATCCCACTCAAGTGATATGCGACTGTCAGATGGGTGAGGGTCTCTTTTAAAACCCTGCCCGAACACCTCTTCATGAAATGAAAATCATAAATAGAGCAAAAAGGCGAGGGACCTCATTCTTTGAAGTTGGCTACCTATTTTGCACCCCAAGATCCGTCGTGTGTTTTTTTTCCAAGCTTTACCGAATTTCAAAACCACCATGGTTCGTTCACACTACCAACTACTTCCGTGGTGACTCATTTTCTCCCCCTTTTTTTTTCCAATCTCAGGTTGCTCGCCCTATTTAAGTTTCAATCTTACATTATGTAAAAAAAAAGGTCGAACGGATTTTGACTCCCAGATGTATCGGCGACGAATTTCGTCCGAACTGAGGTCTAACGAGGTGATGTCTCAGTTGAATCGCCTTCTTTTTTTTGTTACAAATGGACGTTCGTATTTTGGATCTCCAAACTAGTCAGTTGATATGGGTAGCAGAAATGGTCTCTCATCGGTTAGAGTTTCATCGGGTAGAGCTTCCTCGGAGAAATCTCCATCGGTTTTGAAAAATTCCAGATGTTTCTATTGAATTTTATGGCGGATCTACAAATACACGCGAAGGTGGTAACTCGTATGGTGATTGGATTTGGGTCCGAGCTTCATTGGACCGATGTTCCACCGGTTTCTACCGACGTGAGGTTCCTCGGAACAAAAGGTATTTGGCCTTGGTTTCTCAAGAAAATAGGCTAATCAAAAAAAAATCATGCTAGTAGAGTTGTATACTTTTTGACCCCAATATGTATAAAGCAATATGGAAAACAACAAAATATATATCATATCATCCCAGGGTGTACTATTGCAGAAGACGCCGTAGGGGATATCAATGGCCGACCTAGGCTTTAGGCTTTTGTACTAAAGTGATAAAGAGTTGTTCTATTTCTCTTATCAGTTGCAGGGCTGTTGTACTGGAATATCGGTCACAGGGCTATTGTACTACTCACTACCCATGAGGTTTTGATCATAAATGTGCACGCAATAGCTGGCTTTGACGCAAATTGTTGTATTATGTCAGATATACAATATATTTATTTATTCAACATATTGTTCTACTGATATTTTAATAAAGTCCCTGCGTCATAACAGGTCCTTTAATTGGATTTGCTTTGAAAACCACAAAAAGGGGACTTCCTTGGAAGAAAACGATATTTTATAAATACATTAACTGAGCATGGATTTGATTCTCAGTACAGTCAATTATAATATCTCTGATAAAAAATCTCTGACCAAAACTACAACTCACGATATTACTGACACACATGGATTTATGGGATTCGCAAAGTCTATACAGCAAAAGTTGTGAAATGGGTTTATCTTTTGTCAAATACAAACTGTACGACATGTAAATATTTATGTTAAACCATACTCCTCCTGACATATTGAGCCAGTTTAGCTGGCAACCTGCTAGTTATGAATCAGTAGGTATTACTCAAACCCAAACTAATATCTAAACCATATTCCTTTAATCTCAAATACGAGAACCAAGGTGGTGCCATAACTCGTAAGATTCTACAAATAAAATTTATGCCATCACAGAATATGCATCATCTTCTTACAAAAATATCAAAACATCTTCTGTCTATTATTAAGGACATATTTCAAGTAGATTTTATTTTAATATAAACATCTTACTTAGTGCTTTGCTTGAGAAATACATCGTACGATTTTGATGCAAGGTGGGAGAGATTTATAAGCAGAAAAATCAAATACTTATCTGGAATGAAGTTGCATATTTTCTCTCATAAATGTTGTAATAGAAAGTTGCTTTACCAACCCCTTTTCTTCCATATCCATCCACTTTTTTCGAGCGCGAATGAGGCGTTACACGATAAAAATCGCGAATACCTCCCCAGCAGAGTCGCCAAATGTAAGAGAGTAGTCTAATTTGGGGAAATATTGGATTTTAGCACATGTTTGACTTGAGCAACTTCGGTTGCGCCTACGTATCAGTTATACTCGGAATCAAAGTCAGCGTAGTTCGTGGGTTCGTACTATTCACCGAAAAACTCATTGTGGTTGTTTTTCGGAGAGGTGGGAGGTGTTGAAACTCATCTCAAAACCCTTTTCCAAAACTCTATTCTCAAACTCTCTAAAAACTCATAAGATAAGATAATGACTCTTCCACTCTCAAGAATCTCTCTCTCAAATGTATGGGGGTAGGGCTTATTTATAGCAAAACCAACCCAAGTGGGTCGCCACATGTCAATTAACCCGTGGTTACACATGTCCTATTTTTAGTGGCATGTGTCCCATAACATATGTCAAGACTCTCAATACTAGAATATTGTCTAGTTAATATGTAAATAACACACAAATACGCGTGATATGTCCGGCGCGCATAATAACACCTCAGTCGCATAAACACATGGACTTTTGTCAATATTAATCATCTCTAATCTCATTTAATAATTTTAATGAGAGGCTTATCATTATGCCCCTCCTACAATTCATGGGACATTTGTGTTCACTAGGTCGAACGAAAGGTTTAGGTATCATCTCTAACGATGTAATTCTAATGTCACGACCTCCCTAGTGGTAATACGCTCATAGTCATTACGTAAGTTTGATGGTTTCATTGTTCAACCTCATTAAGGGGTGGCGTTTTAAGCCAGGGTACGTGGTCAAACAATAATTACGCCAATTCATAGTACCTTGGGTTTGAAATAAGAAAGATAGGGTTTGTCATTTATGAGTGGAAATCTTTTGACTTTTAAGAATGAATGTTAGGCGGTTTGCTATATTTCAAAAGCGTTTTGCTTGATTCTAATGGTTGAAATATTATTACTTGGTGGATAACTAGGTACAACGCGATTTTTATTTAGTGTTTGTGTGGGTTAGGCCGGGTTTGGCTGACGCATCGTGATAACTAAGGGAACGTTCCATGTGATCATTCATTTAGGTTTGCATAAACATCTTGGTGTGTGTGAGTGATTGCACAGATAATTAAAATTAGTTGCATATAATTATTTCATTATTTTGGGCCTAGTAGTTAGTAAGACATAGGATACGACTAAGGTTGCGGCTATATAGTTATGCAATTAAATAGTTAAATGAGGGATATTAAAAGGTTTTGAATCTATGGAATGGAAGTAGAGTCATCACATTAAAGCCTCGACCTGTCTCGAAAAAACGTCGTGTTTAGCATCGATGTGTGCTACCATGCATCGCGTGAGTTGTTGTAGCGCATAAATGTGTGATTTATAGATTGCAAAGCCTAAGGTAAGGTTAAGTGTACATGGAATTTGTATATGAGACGATTTGATTAGGTAAACAGCTGAAATTCTAGGGAGTTTGTATAATATCCCGAGTTTCTCGAGAGCATAATGATAAGGAAATGTATGTCCACTAAAAAAACCAGTAATATTTTAGGATAGTCATGGCATCAAAATGCATGAATGCCCTAGGTACAAAATTATGACCTAGATATGAGGGTAGAAGTAGGTCGTGAATCGGTGGGTGACATTGATGATTCCACTAAAAAAATTAGTTGTTAATATATGCGCCATGTTGTTATTGAGCTTTGGGATAGAGGTAGTCTTTAAGTTTTTACCAGTATAGGTTACCTTTGTTAGGCATGGAAGTCTTAAGAAAATTCACATGTCTCAATTCGAGCAATTAAGCTAGAGCACTAGCACCCATTCATGTTTAGCTGCAAGAGATATAAGACTCGTGTGGGGGATACCCGAGGAATTGTAAAGGACAAAGTTCATAGGTTACTCGGGCATTATAATGATTGGTAGCTACGAGTGGTATAGAGGCATCAACGATTGTGGACGAAGGAAGAAATTTCAAGGATGAAAATTCCTGAGGAGTGAAGAATGTAATACCATGACTCTTGTATATATTATTATGTGGATTTTTTATTCCTTGGATTCTTTATTCCCTCAAGCCGAGTGTTGTCCCACCACCTTATCAGATGTTGGTTGTAAATTTTGGCATGTTTGAGTGGTAGGGAAGGCTTCACATGGGTTATGTGGGTCTTTTGAGTTGGCGTTTCCTATTATAAGAGAGATTTGCAATTGGCATTCATTCCCATCAAGTTATGGTGATTTCTCTCACTCCCTTAGGCTCCCCAATACAATAGCCATGTCCAAATTCGTAGGTGCCCCTATACCACCCTTAAACCACTATGAAACAACCATGTTTTGGCCTAGAAACACCTTATTTCCTCAAGTATAATCATAGACATTATGTTGCGTTATTCGAGATATTATTCTTAGAGATTTATGGGGGATTATGGAGCTCTTTGGAGACTTAAAGATGAAGAAAAAGAAAAGCTTGGAAGGAAGCTCTAATGGAGGGCTTTTATTGTAACCCATTTGAGGCCACCTTTGGAGGTGGGGGTTACTCCTCCTACACCACCATTCAACCAAAATTTTTGGAGTCTTTTGAGGTGGGAAAATTTTACTTTGATTGAGGTTTAGAGTTTGATAATTTTTAAAATGATCTTTACATATATTAGACTTGATATATGTATTATTTTAGCTAATTTACAACTTTATGTTGTTTAGTCATCATATTATAATTTGGTGTGTAGAAATGAGTTTTTAAGAAGTAATTTTGATGGGTTCAAAAGGTTGTTACAGCAGGGCATGACGTCCCTAGTGGTGAAAGACCCCAAAGATTATCCAAAATGACTATTTTAGGAGATAAAACGAGGATGAACGGGGATAAATAATATTTTTGGAATAAAATGTTTTAATACATCAGAGCATGTATTTTCAAAAGTATATGTGTAGATATATACATATTTTCATGAGCATATAGTGAGTGAGTATTCTTTTCTGCCGTTCGTTTCTATGTTGCATTTGTATAAATCCCACTGAGCCTTTCGCTCACTCCCTCCTCTTTGTTACGACAGGTTGTATGTGATTCCGTACTTTAAGAGCGTTATACAGGTAATATTTACTAGCATTAACATTGGTAGCTCTGTTTACATGGCCTTGGGGGCACTTCCCTTGGGTCCCGCACGTAGTTTATTTTATATTGGAATCGCATGCTAAGCAAAGCATAATCTTATTTAATAATAAAATTGGAATAGTAACATTATTTAGGTTGTTCATTGCACCCCACACTTGACACTCAGATCGGATCATGGTCGATCCTATAATAACCCTTAAATCCGGTTTGGGGCGTCACTACTTGGTTTCAGAGCTTTAGGTTCAATGTTTCTTTCGGGTGTGACGTGGTGAGGTCGATAGTGGATCTTTCGACGTCGATGTTGGTTTGGCCCGGTCACGCTAGTTTGGTGACAGTTTGTATCCTTGTCAATAAATTCAAAGAGGTTAGCATGACAAGTTAACTGGTGTCAAGTGGCACACGATCAGGTTGATAGTTATAAATCGCTTCCGCATTTCTGATATAGATATGTTAGTAATTACGGGATAAGCTAATGTCTCCAACATCGTAATTCCATTGTATAAGAGATATATTGTGCATTAAGTTTAATGGTAACAAAGAATAAGAGAAGTTAATGCACCAAATAGTGTGAGTTAAATTGTAGCTAGAAAGATTGGTTGAGTTTAACTTTGGAGATTAGGTGACTAGAGTGTATATTACAAGTGTTGACTTTGTAGTGAGAGTGTATTAAATTGAAGACTTGGATTAATTTATTTGGATATATATCCTGGGTAGTTTATTTGTGAGTATTGATCTTGTGATGAGAAATTAGTAGGTCCCTTAGTTGACGACTGGGGTTTATTATAACGTGATGTATATATTTTGGTTATAATGTGGACTTGGATAATCGTGATGACTTAAAGTGACCTAGGAGTTAAATTAAATAGTCCTTGTTGCACAATGTTGATGACGGTATCAATTAATGATTATAATAGTACGAAATTGAGGAAGATGATCTCTTGTAGTGTTTGCGATATGGTCTTGGATGTTTATTGGCAATACCCGATGTCCCGTATCCTACCAAAGTCTTTAGTAAATATCAACAGGTGATTTGTCGCATGGTATGGTAATCGCATCTTATAGATAAGCTACATTTGTGAATTGACATTCATTGAGGTTTATATGACATAGTCTGGTGATTTTTACTACGGGTTAGTAATTTGCTAAGTTTGTAATTCCACGATAATTGCTCTTAGGAGTAAGTTCTAAGGTTATTTGAGAAAAATAGTAATGCAAGTAATTAGCATTTCAAGGAGATACCTTTGGGGGTGTATATCATAGATAAAACAAAGGTTGATTAGTGTTCCTCGGTGATAGGCAAGTTATTTACTTGCATAGAAATGACAAATTAAGGTGACACGAGAATATGTCCTGGGTGATTCCCTAGTATATGATAGAAGATAATCGGTGTGAGGTTAGAAGAATCAAATAATGATTACCACATAAAGATATAGAAGATTAGTGACCTTAATCAAATTGTTATGATAAACAATTGGGTTGACTTGAGTAGAGTGTTTTTGGGACATTAATACGATAAGCTCCTGTCGTGACGAAATAATAATTGAACTTGGTCGTATGTGTTAGCTTCGGGAAATGGATAAATCTTATGTCGTTACCTTAAAGCTTAGAGAATTATTG
Organism: Sambucus nigra; assembly: GCA_949130495.1. Taxonomy (NCBI): domain Eukaryota; kingdom Viridiplantae; phylum Streptophyta; class Magnoliopsida; order Dipsacales; family Adoxaceae; genus Sambucus; species Sambucus nigra. Next base: position 179,963,035 of record OX422218.1, on the reverse strand, counting down.
CATTGAGGATTTCATAAAATAATCAAGGGTCGTTAGTGACTAAATCGTGTTAACGTGCGGAAATGCCTTAGGATTGGTGACATAAAATGAATTGATTCATATTATGAACATGTATCTTGATATAACTCTTGGAGAAATATAAGTTGGTAATTATATACAAATTTTGTGAGAAGCACTTGGATGGTCTTAATTGGCATTTATTTCTAGAACATCGAGCATGACAAGATTTTAGTGTGATGGACGACTCTTAGATTTGATTGTGTATACACATTTAAAAAAAATTATCATAAGTTTACGGAAGTTATCCATAAAGCCTTGGAGAATATGAGTATTAGTGATTGTTTACGTGTTGATGAATCATTATCATACATGTTGACTTGTGGAAAAACCTTGGATATTAGCACCATGAATCATAAAACTTGTCTTAATATGATCTTTGAGGATTGTGTCATAAACATGATGGTAAGTGCTAGGTTGTGCGCTTGGTTACTTAGAGTAACTTGATGTTGTGTCGATATTTAATGAATAACTCTTGGGATGAAGTGCTAGGATTGATCAGAGCACCCTCCTGTGCTACCAATATGCTAGGGATAACCCTAGTAAAAAGAAATCATTATTCGCCTAGAATAACCCTTAGTGATAGTACAAGGTGAGAAAAGATCCTACCTATGAGATTAGAAGCGCCAGCTTCAACTCAAGTGTGATATTCAGGATTGCATAGGATGTTTCTAAGATTTAGGAAGTTGTTGGTAAATTCAGATGTTTGAGACTGTGAATATGTGTTGAACTTGAAAATTGAGGTTAGATACCAAGTATTGAAATTTGGATACCTAGGTACGATGGATCGGCTATTTATGATAAAAGATGAGAAGGGTGATCTCGCGTGAAATTGGCACAGTACGTGCAAATATAAAAGTGTAACCCATAACATTAGTCATAAGGAGGAAAGCCTTTTGTTTTAACTTCCCGAAAGAATTAGTTTATACTTCAGTAAGAATTGAAAATTTGCGTAGGATCAGTCAATGTATATAGGAGGAACATTGGTCATAAGTTGTGGACCTTAAGAGCACTTAGGGGTTCGTACTTTGTGAAGAACAATTTGATGCCAAAATTCGATTGTTATCCTTTGGTTTTGTAAATCACTTAACTCGTTGTGATTCCATATATTTTCTTTGACACCGGTAATGCACTACACCAAATCCTGCGAATGGTCACGCCCAGTGGGTCACGGCCCAAGTCCGCGACCACCTGATCGCGGACTTTGGCCGTGACCCACTCAATATTTGGCGTGACCAATTTTATTACCACACTAAATTATCCATGCTCTAGAAGTGGTCACGGACTAAATCTGTGACCATAATGGGTCACGGACTTGGGCCGTGACCAGATCGTGACCAGCTTGGCGCCAAAATTCCCTCCAAACTGGTCGCGGATGGGTCACGGACTTGGACTGTGACCAGGCCGTGACCAATTTGGCGCCAAAATTCCCTCCAAACTGGTCGCAGATGGGTCACGGACTTGGGCCGTGACCAAAGGTGCGACGAAGCATAAAACACACACATTAAGAGTCACGGCTTCGGGCCATGACCATTTGTTGGTATGGGTCACGGCTGTAGGTCGTGACCATACATCATTCAAACAACAAGGCTGCTGGAAAGGGGTCACGCATTATGAGTCACGGCCCTAAGCCGTGACCAAATCAAAATCACCATTGTCCTGCCAATGAGTAAAGGGTCGCGCACATGGGTCACGGCTCTTGGCCGTGACTAAGTTGAAATCGCCATTGCCCCAGTCAGTAATGGGTCACAGCTCTAGGCCATGACCAGGTTGAAATCGCCAGCCTCATGGTCATTAATGGGTCGCGCACATCGAGTCACGGGTCTAGGCCGTGACCATAGTCTGGTCTTAAAAAGAAATATTCCCAGCTTCTCATTTATTACGTGCGACTTTGTTTCCTGTTAGGGTTCGTGCGATTTCGAGCTCCTGCGATTTAGGGGGGATTTCAGTTGGATTTGCATTTGGATTTGCATTTGGCTAATCAATTTCAGTTGGTATGTATTGATTCATTTGGATTTCGTGATTTCTATCTAAAGCCCTAATTTTTGTGTATGTATGTGTAGATTTATGTTTGTATGTGTGTATGTGTGTGTATGTATAGATTGTATGTATGTGTATGTATAGATTTATGTCAAAAAAAATATTAGGGTTTAGTAAACCTTAAATAGTATGTGTGTGTATGTTTAGATTATGTCAATAAACCCTAGATTGTATGTGTGTGTATGTATAGATTACGTCAATAAACCCTAGATTGTATATGTGTGTATTTTTTTTCGACAAAATATGTTTTTCTTGTTTGTTTTTTTGAGAAAATATAATTAAATGATTTTTTTTTGCATACGAGTCGCAAACACGTGTGCACATTACTATAGTGAGATATTGTTGGCTTGGTTGTTCGATACTATGTTGAATTTATTGAATTGATACTAGTGTCGATAAATGTATATGTTATTAAAGTTGTTGGGCGTGCTCTTGATTTGCCTATGAAAAAGTATATCACATATCTTGCGATTAATGTGCATTTTTTGTCATACCCAGTGGGTCGCGGACTTGGGCCAACAAATAAATTGTGTATAGATTTATGTGTATATGTATGTTTATGTGTGTAATTATGAACAAATTGTTTATGTGTATATCTATGTTTAAACTCACAGAACTTTCAAACCTAAACTTTAATAGCAGGACTCGTATTCATGCCCTCATATACTTTTCTCAGGAAAAATGAGGCACGGTGATAAATACTGTCAACAAGAGTGGGAGAGGTTCCAATTAGACCGCACACATAACTCTTTTATTAGCGTGCGTCATATAGAGGGTACTCCTATTTATAGGTACGGAAATAAAAAGATCGAACAATTTAACTACCTTGTAAATCATGGATTTGATATCTAGCAAGATTACTTGTTCGAACGTATTTTATTTTCTCTACCAGAAAACTGGGATGACGTTATACAAAATATATTTCACACATGTAATCCCGACATAGCCCTGACCTTGGTTACGTTGTTGGAGAAGGCGGAAAAAAAAATCCACCCGTTATGGATACAAATGCGTACAGAGAGCATTGACATAGACTGTGATGTCTAGCGCCACATGCACGTAAAATTGAATCTTGCCAACAAGTTGAGAAATAGGGGATTCCGAGTTCATATCACTGACATCTACACATCAATCATAGATACCCTTCCTTCTAGTTGGCCACGTGCAAAAATTCATAGGTTCTTAATAACTAATACTGAATGGATGGAGATCAGACACATTGAACTTATTCTAAAGTCTTACTTTGAAAAGGTATCTATCTATTTATATATATATAACTAATTAAGCTTGATTAATTAGTTATAATTTCATATTACTATAATTATTTAGTCACTTATATTTTTTAATTTTTGTAGATAATGTCAAGAGGAAACAACCCAAGGGTACCAAGTGCCGATGTGACACCACAACGAGGTTCACCATCTCGTGCAGAACCCGAATTCTCAACACCAATGGTTGAGCAATTCACAACTCCACCAATGGTTCACTCATACCAAGTCCAACTCCAAGTGCTCCTACGCCCCAATCCAACACTCCCGTTGCTTTAATGCCCCCATCCAACACTCATGATGCCACCTGCTCAAATGAAAAGAATCCTATTGGCTTCTCCCTTCTCGGGAATAACCCGATGGGTGATAGGAATGACGTGCTGAACTTTAAAGCCCGGTGTTTGTCACTGGGAAAAATGAACGTGGGAGTCGGTGGACCAGACAATTGGAACCTTGTTGATCAAGCTGTCAAAGATGACATACATGACCAACTTTGCAAGCATTTCTCATTTCCTGACCATTCCAAGAATAAGGTTCTATCTCAGGTTGCTGAAGGATTGAGGACATACAGGAGAAACCTTCGGAAGAAACATTTCCCGAAAGAGGCAGCGAGCTCAGATATTTTGGCTTTGAAAGAGAAAGTGCCTCCCAATGTTGAAATGCCGGTGGATCAGTGGTATAAGTTTTTGGAGAATGAGGCGAAGGAAAAAAAGTTAGTCCAGAGGGAGCAAAATAAAAAAAAATAGGGCACAAAAAACTGATATCCATAGGCTGGGATCCAAATCATATGAGGATTTGAAGAATGAATGGGAGAGTAGGACAAAAGATGGTCCAGATGCCGGTAAAAACCCAAATCGGTCCAACTTATTCCTTCATGCTCGACAGGACAAAGATAATAAATTCCCACTGCACTTGGCTAAGACACTGGAATCAATAGAGGCCATCAGCAGTCAATGAGATTCGATCCCTACTGATGACTTTAACCTTAAAAATGATGCCCTGACTAAGACCTTTGGAAAGGACAAAAAGGGGAGGACGAGAGGTGTTGTCTCACATATGCCAAAAACAAAACTTCAACACATTGTACCTCTTGTGGACGAGCTTTCTTCGGTCAAGAATTGTATCTCATCCCAAAAGGAGCACATGTTGAAGACCGATGGGGATGTCCATGAGATTAAAAATTCCCTGGGATTATTGACAAATCAAATTGGGAAACTTGTGAATCTTTGGGAAAGTTATAGGCCCCCAATGCCTCCTCAAGGTTACCCTTACCCTACTCCTACTCAAGGTTTCACACATCCTTCCCCTCCAACATTCCCCTCTCAAATTCCTCATCCTCCAACATTCCCCTCCCCTGCACCTCCGCCAATCACGGGGCTCGGATCATCGTCAACAACTCACAGTGACTATGGTGAAGAGTACTATATCAAGGACATGAGCAATTCGAGGTTTGTTGGCGTGTCCATACTCATCTCCAGGGTTCCTGTAACTCTAGTACATCATCGACCTTTAGAGAAGGGTGAGGCTAAAATAATGGTCAATGAAATATACAACGGCTGCAGAGATGTACCTATGTACGTTAACAGCGGGGATGGGATGGAATTGAGGAATTATGCAAAATCTTTTATTACTTGGCCACTTTATTTGTTGGCCAAGATTTAATAATAATTTCTTTCGTTTCAGTTGTAATAATTTTTTTTTATTTTAGTTGTAAGAATATTGGTTTTTCTTCAGTTGGAATGATATTTTTTTGTTTCAGTTGTAAGAATATTGGTTTTGTTTCGTTTGGAATGATATTTTTTTTGTTTCAGTCGTAAGAATATTCTTTTTGTTTCAGTTGTAATAATATTTTTTAACCTATTACCACAGGACTGAAATTTGAAGATTATTACATGGATTTCCCACAATACAAAGAGTGGATGGGAGAGACTAACCGGATATCAATTAATCATATAAAGGGCGTTTATGAATTTGTTAAATACGTTTCCAAAAATCTTAAAAGTGAGAAGATTCCGTGTCCGTGCACTCATTGTATTAACGGAAAATATAAGTCATTGGAAGTTGTTGAGTTGCATTTACTAAAGTGGGGAACAGTCAAGACTATATAATATGGACATACCATGGTGAAAAAGTTGTACCTTATGTTCCAGAAGAATTATCGGGAGCCGACCGTGTAACGGAACCTCATGGAGTAGAAGTGGTACATGATTCACCAACACATCGTCCATTGACCGACTTAATTGATGATGCTTACGGACTCCACAACCAACAAAACCACCAACCTATGGATACAAATAATGCGCATTATGACCAAGTAAATGAACAAATTGATGCTGAACTACTAGGAGATCGGGAATACATACGGTTGAAAGTCGATGCGGCTAGACCGTTGTATAAAGATTGCGATGAAGATCACTCGGTATTATATGCAATGATTGGTTTTCATAATTTGAAGAGTCAATTTGGTTTGTTTGGAAACAGATTAACCAGAATTCTTAAGTGGGTTAAAGAAATTCTCCCAAAAGAGAACATGTTACCAGACAATTATCCTACCATGAAGAAGAGTTTGAAGGGTTTAGGTTTGAAATACAAATCTATTCATGCTTTCAAGTATGATTGCATATTGTACCGGAATGAGCACGAAGAGAAGGATGAATGTCCTGTATGCAGTGAGCCTAGATATATGGTTTGTGAGAATGGAAATGGCAAACATGCAAAAAAACGCAAGTGCTCGCAAGTCCCACAAAAGGTTTTGAAGTATTTTCCACTTGGGCCAAGGTTAAAACGTTTTTTTACTGTACCGTGGATAGCGGAGGCCATGACATGGCATGCTCGATGCGAGGTGGGTGGGAATTTGATGCGTCATCCGGTTGATTCACTCATCTGGAAAATTTCAAATGCACAACACCATGAATTTGCAAAGGAACCGCGCAACATTCGTCTTGCAATCTCAACCGATGGGTTTAACCCTTTCGGTAATTTAAGTACTAGTCAGAGTTATTGGCCAGTTCTTATGGCGCCTTTAAGTCTTCCTCCGACATTATGCATGAGAAAGGAGTTCACATTGTTATCTCTGTTGATACCTGGGCCGAAGGCTCCCAGTGATGATATTGATATATTCTTAGCACCATTAATCTAAGAACTTAGAGAGTTGTGGGATAAAGGCGTGGCGGCATTCGCTTCTCATAAGGGTGAAGAGTTCACACTAAAAGCAATGGTGATGTGGGCGATCCACGATCCTCCTGCTTATGGGACCTAGTTCGGTTGTAATGTTCATGGTTATTATGGATGTCCCATATGTGGGGAGGAAACTGAAGCCTGTTGGTTAAAACATAGTGGTAAGTTGAGTTACACGGGTCATCGTAGATTTTTGCCGACCAGTCACCCTTTTAGGAACGACAAGTCTAACTTTTTGCCTGTCGGTCACGAGCGAAGAACGGCACCTATTCGACTTTCTGGTCAGCAAATTGAGGAGAAGGCGGTGGTTGTGACTGCGGGGAATAGGTACGTAGGCAAACACCCCCAGTTTGTAAACCTGAAGCGTAAAGCTAGGGCGGATCCGAACGACCCTAGTAAAGCGAAGCCATGGTCCAGGCGATCAATATTTTTTGATTTGCCATATTGGAAAGATCATCTTGTAAGGCATATAATTGATATGATGCACACAGAGAAGAATGTTGCAGAACATTTGATAGGAACATGTCTAGGTGGATCTCATTCTAAAGATGGAGAGCGTGCCCGCCGAGATCTACAGGATATGAAAATAAAGAAGAGACTGTGGTTAAAAAATGATCCAAGAATAGGAAGAATTTATATCCCCCCGACTGCTTTCACTTTGACTACTAGTGAGAAGAAGATCCTCTTAGACACGTTGTTCAACTTGAAGACTCCAACCGATTATTCTGGTAATTTACGTAGGGTAGTAAGCTACCAAGCAAATGACTTGAAACAGTGCAAGTCTCACGACTGGCATGTAATCATCCAATTAATCCTATTGTTATTTCGGCATTGCTTCTCTGAACACAAAGATCTCCGTCGGGCAATTATGCAAATCAGTTTGTGTTTTACCCTACTTTGTGCAAAAGTGGTAAACAGAAGGCACATTAAAGCTGCGAAATTAACTTTAGTCGAGGCAATTTATGTATTAGAGAAATATTTTCCTCCATCATTCTTCGATATCAGTATCCACCTGCTTGTGCATTTCTGCAATGAAGCTTTATTATGTGGTCCCGTGAGGTATCGTTGGATGTATCCTTTTGAGCGCTTGATGAAAACCTTCAAAGATTATGTAAAGAATACACGGTATATTGGAGGGTCAATTGCTAAAGAATACGTAACGGTGGAATCATCGCTATTCGCTAGGGAACATATGCCAGAACAAGAGGTGAGGAGGTTTAATCCTCGTGGAGAACGAGTGATAGAGGAACCTGACGAGTTTGAGGATGAATTATCATTTGGGAAACCTAAAGTGGTGAAACTCACAAACCTACAATACGAGCAAGCAACTCTTCATGTCTTCGAATCGCAATATGAAGTCCAAAAATGGAGAGAGTGAGTATCTACTGAATTCTTCTTCTTTGATTATATGTATTTTTTATTTTATGATCTAAACTCTATAATTTTTCGGTAGGAAGTACGAGAACAAAATTATCCAAAATCAAAGGAGAAATTGGACGACAACTGACTTTAGGGCATGGGTGTCAAAAGAGGTACTTTTCACATCTTATGTGTGCGGTTATTTATTCATGTGTGGTAAAAACATGCCCTAATATAAATTCATTAGTAAATGCAGCTTCTAAAAAGAGGTGATGTCTCTTTTAGACTTGCACGCCTAGCAAAAGGTCCTAGTTTTCGTGCAAAAGAGTTTAAGAAATTCCGCACCAACGGTTTTGATTTCATTTCATATCCATATGAGGAAAAGCTTTTGACGCAAAATAGTGGAATATCAATTTCCACGTAGACCACCTGTATCGCTAGCAAAAGTGATAAAAATCCAAAGAATACGGTGCTAACCTATTATGGGATAATTCAACAAATCCTAGTACTTGATTACTTGGATTTCACAGAAACCGTATTCTATTGTGATTAGGTAAAGGTGGAGGATACAACGAATGCTTGCAAAGTTGATCCCGACTCCAAACTTATTATGGTAGATTTATCAAAGCTGAAGACTAAAGACTGCATAGTCGACGAGCCTTTTATTTGTGCCTTTCAGAATGTAAAGAAGGTATTCTACTCGAAGTGCATAAACGATGGCAATTGGTCTATTGTTGTGCATGCACCAAAGGGTATGACTACTGAAGTAGACGCATTAAAGGCTCCAAAAGAGTTCCAGTCATCTCTTGATGACAACCCTAATTTGAAGGATCTTTTAGTTGATTTAGAGGAAGATTGAGTATCAAAATATTATTTTATCCTCGTCAATCTTATTTGTATCCTATTATGATATTGACATTGTATTAGCACTTTACATTAATTTATGAATTTCATCTACTTTTAAGTGTAATGTCCCGCTATTTGTGCAAATGTTAGGTGATTTATCGGTTCTTTTGTTTAAAATAGATATGTTTTCATTTAAGTTTTTTGTGCCCCCTATAGCTTGGGTATTGTTGGCGCATTTGTTTCTTGTCACTTCCAGTGGGGGGGGGGGGGAGAACATAACTTTTGAACAAAGAATAGTTAGGGTGAACACTAGAAAAAGAAGTCATTATCCAACGGATTGCCACTTTCTAGGTTTAAGGCGCTCCCGGTTTGATTGTACGACGTAAATTTGCAAAAAAATAGACTTAAGCATAAAAACATGCCATAGAATGGTGAAAACGTAAAATAGCCACAAAACAGTACCGTAAGAGTCACGAACACCTCGCACGGGACCAATGTAAATCGCAGGAACTGACCGTGTAGTCACGGCGCTCCCGATTTGAGTGTATGACGTAAATTTGCAAAAAAATAAACTTAAGCATAAAAACATGCCATCGAAGGGTGAAAATGTAAAACAGCCTTAAAACGGTCCCGTAAGAGTCATAAACTCCTCGCACGGGACTAATGTGACTCGTAGGAACCGACCGCGTAGTCACGGGGCTCCCGGTTTGAGTGTATGACGTAAATTTGTAAAAAGTTAGACTTAAGCATAAAAACATGTCATCGAAGGGTGAAAACGTAAAATAGCCATAAAACGGTTCGATAAGAGTCACGAACACCTCGCACGGGATTAATGTAACTCATAGAAATCGACCGCGTAGTCACGGGGCTCCCGGTTAGAGTGTACGACGTAAATTTGCAAAAAAAATAGACTTGAGCATAAAAACATGTCATCGAAGGGTGAAAATGTACAACAAGCACAAAATGGTCCCGTAAGAGTCACGAACACCTCGCACGGGACCAATGTGACTCGTAGGAACCGACCGCGTAGTAACGGGTCTTCTAGGTTGAGTGTACGACGTAAATTAGCAAAAAGTTAGACTTGCATGCCATCGAAGGGTGAAAACGTAAAACAACCTTAAAACGGTCACGTGAGAGTCACGAACACCTCGCACGGGACCAATGTAACTCGTAGGAACCGACCGCGTAGTCACGGCGCTCCCGGTTGGAGTGTACGACATAAATTTGCAAAAAATTAGACTAAAGCATAAAAGCATGCCTTAGAAGGGTGAAAACGTAAAAAAGCCACAAAACGGTACCGTAAGAGTCACGAACACCTCGCACGGGACCAATGTTAATAGTAGGAACCAAACGGGTAGTCACAAGGATCCCGGTTTGAGTATACGGCGTAAATTTGTAAAAAGTTAGACTTGAGAATAAAAAAGATGCCATCGAAGGGTGAAAACGTAAAACACCCACAAAACGGTCCCGCAAGAGTCACGAACATCTCGCACGGGACCAATGTAAGTCATAGGAACCGACCGTGTAGTCATGGCGCTCCCGGCTTGTGTGTGTGCGTGTGTGCATGTTTGTGTGTGTGCGCGTGTGCGTGTGAGTGGGAAAGGGGGGAGGGGATGGGCAGGGGGCGCGTGTATGCGTGTGTGCACGTTTGTGTGTGTGCGCGTGTGCGAGTGTGGAAGGGGGGAGGGGACGGGCAGGGGGCGCGTGTGTGTGTGTGTGAAATAAAACATGTTTGGCAGCAACGTGAAACCCCCAATCCAAAAACTTAACAGATATGCCAGTGTATACATGTTTGTGTGTGTGTTTGTGTGCGCGTGTGTGCGTGTGTGAGTGGGAAATGGGGGAGGCGATGGGGCAGGGGGCGGGGCGGGGCGGGGCAGTGTTGCAAATATATGCAGTTGCATCTGCATATATATGCAACTGCTGCATATATATATGCAGTGCATATATATGCAGTATATATATGCTGCAACAGCTATTTAAACATTCAAACATTCATGTTTAAATGTTGAAGTGCTATTTAAACCTAGAACTGATAAAATTGTTTTAGAAATGCAGAAGATTCCAAAGTTATTTGAATCGGTTGATAAGTCGTCGTGGACAAAGTGAGATAATCTCTAAGGACTGCAAGTTTGACCGAAGGTCTGGATAGGCAGGCCTCCAGCATGAGGTCATAGCAGCATACATGTTTTGATCTGCTCAGCTACACATTTGAGGAACAAAGTAAGTTTTCTACTTTCTTGCAAGTAGGAACTTATTTTTATTTTATTTGAGGAACATATGATAAGTAGGACCTTATTTTAATTTTATTTTTGTATTATTATGATCCTGACCTGTCATTAATTGTGGAATTATAAGAAATTAAGATTACTTCAGGCATATTTGATTCTCTTGAAGTAGTTTTCCATTGGCATAGCTGCATAGTTATATATTGTCCTAAGAAAATGGTGAATGAAAGTCCCCTATGACCAAAATTGAACGAGTACAATGAAGATTGAATTGTTCAAGTATGCTTTGTTGTTATAAATTAATTTTTTGGGGGAAAGTCACTTAAATGACTTACATAAGTTTGTTTTTTGAGTTAAGGTTTATCTTTTTGTTTCAAATTTTCCCTGGAACATATTTGCATTTAATTTGTGCTCAGATCACACATACACTTCCTAAAAATTCCCATGTATCTCTTTATTTGTTTATATTTTTTGTTTATATAGATTGTTGGTATAAAAAATGTAAACTCAAAACAATGTATTGAGAACACCTAATGTATTGGCCTAAACATTTATCATTTGAAATGTCAAAGTTAGTATTTGGGGTCTGTTTAGGCTAATCCTTGAATAAAACAAAGCTATCTAACTAATCATTTGAAATGTCCCATGGGACCAATGTAACTCGTTAGAGGGTGAATACTCGAAACAACCCCCCAACGGCCCCGTGGGTAGCACCAACACATCCCACGGGACCAATGTAACTCGTAGGAACTGACCCCGCAGCCGTGGGACTCCCGATTTGAGAATACGACGGTAATTTGCATATTTCTAGACTTAGGCTTAAAAACATGGCGTTAGAGGGTGAAAACCCGAAACAGCCCCCGAACGTCCCCGTGGGTGGCATCAACAACTCCCACGGGACCAATGTAACTCGTAGGAACTGACCCCGCAGTCGCGGGACTCACGGTTTTAGAATACGACGGTAATTTGCATATTTCTAGACTTAGGCTTAAAAACATGGCGTTAGAGGGTGAAAACCCGAAACAGCCCCCGAACGTCCCCGTGGGTGGCACCAACACCTCCCACGGGACCAATGTAACTCGTAGGAACTAACCGCGCAGCCGCGGGACTCCCGATTTGGGAATACGACTGTAATTTGTAAATTTCTAGACTTAGGCTTAAAAACATGGCGTTAGAGGGTGAGAACTCGAAAAAGCCACCGAACGTCCCCGTGGGTGGCACCAACACCTCCCACGGGACCAATGTAACTCGTAGGAACTGACCCCGCAGCCGCGGGACTCCCGGTTTGAGAATACGACGGTAATTTGCATATTTCTAGACTTAGGCTTAAAAAGATGGCGTTAGAGGGAGAAAACTCGAAACAGCCCCCGAACGACCCCGTGGGTAGCACCAACACCTCCCACGGGACCAATGTGACTCGTAGGAACTGGCCGCGCAGCCGCGGGACTCCCAGTTTGAGAATACGACGGTAATTTGCATATTTCTACTGGGTTACTGATAATTTTAACTCATATATGCAATTTTTCTGCTTGATTGATTTTTTTGTAAAACTACTTGGTTACTGATATTTTTTTTTATGTATCCCATCATTTGTAGGATTTTTAAATGCGGAACAAACGATGGAGGCAATGGTCTACAGCATGAAGATTGTTTATAGGTTGTGGACATTCAGGATTTTGATTTTTGTGTTACAGCCGTGCGGGATTTTATTGTTTAGTTTTATGGCCGTGCGGGCTTTTATAATTTGATTGTTGAATTTTATAGCCGTGCGGGCTTTATAATAAGTAGGTTTTACATTTACAGGTTTTGGAATGTCTAGAAAATAGAGGAAACTCTGCCCAATTTTTTTTTGGTCTGTGAATTATTAAGACGTGTAATTTTTATAAGTTTGTATGTATATTTGTTTATTAACAACATTCTCGATTCGCAATTTGTGATTTTTTTTATTGTTTTGCCAATAATAAATATTTTTAACACCTTGTACGCGTCAAACGTTACACGTAGCAACTGATGGTGCACTCACAGGACCCCCAATTTTAGGATTGGACCAAAAAAATAAAAAAAAAATTAAAATTGTAGTTAAATATGGTCATGGCACCATTTTTATTTTTTCGTCACGGTTGTGGGTCACGGATCAGGGCCGCAACCAATTTTTTTTTATTTTTTTATCACGGTCGTGGGTCGCGGACTTTGGCCGCGACCAATTTGTCACGGTTGTGGGTCACGGATCAAGGCCGCGACCAATTTTTTTTTATTTTTTTGTCACGGTTGTGGGTCGCGGACTTTGGCCGCGACCAATTTGTCAGGGTTGTGGGTCACGGATCAGGACCGCGACCAATTTTTTTTATTATTTTTTGTCACGATAGTGGGTCGCGGACTTTGGCCGCGACCAATTTGTCACGGTTGTGGGTCACGGATCAGGGCCGCGACCCATCACGGCCTAAGTCTGCGACCATCTGCCGTGACCCCTCTCGGCCGTGACCATTTTTTGGTCACGGACTTGGGTCGCGACCCACGAAAATGGTCACGCCAGAAATGGTCACGGCCCAAGTCCGTGACCCACAGCTTTGGTCAGGGATTTTGGCCGTGACCAATCGCCAGTTTTGGTGTAGTGATGGGAAGTCGTTATTCGGTTGAGATCTGTGTGTGACACTACATAATCTCAGTAGTGGTGCAGATTAGGTCGGTTGTGGCTGATGCATCACGGTAAATTAGTACGTACTTCGTTGGAAGAACCCTTATATTTTCATCATTTTGTGTGTGCGTGTGGTTACTCCTAGTTTGCATGTGTAAATTGGTTGTCTTAGGTTAAAGGATAAGTTAGTTAACCGATTGAACTAGTTACAATTGGAGTTACAATACGTTTCAGTCATAGGTTCAAGAATACAATTTAAGAATTACATGGATATCAGACTTAATGAAACCTTAAGTCCAGACATTACACTCCGCGTGAGATATGCGAATGAGGATGTAGTTACTCACATGTGTAATTTGAGTTATAATGACTAGGATGCTTCGAGGTTAATATGAAGATCTCATGGGAGATTTCGATCTTTAAGGCCAATATGATATTGTGACTGTCTTAAGATTGCCAATATGAATGACTACGTAGTCTTAAATATGTACTAACCTAGTCTTGACGTGATTCAGAATTCGAGAAAACATAGATTTGTAAATTCTAACATAGGAATAATTCATGATGACGAATTGATTAATGATGACATGATGTTTGAGGAATACCGACTGTTTCAAAAATTTGTTGGGTGAATAAGTTAGGCATGCTTGGGTATTATTAATAAAGACCTTAATGTCCACCAAGATTGGGTTAAATTGATGATAATTAACGTGGATGAAAGCTATGGGTTTTAACTAACTCGAGAATTAGAAATTGTTTGCTTAGATGACCGAATGATTAAGATGGATGAGTTAACAATTTCGAGGACGAAATTTCCTAAGGAGGGAAGAATGTAATACCTCGCCCTAGATAAATAAGTATTTAAGGATAATAGAAATATTTTATTCAAAGTAAAATTTGAGGAATAAATATATAAGGGAATTACGCCATAATGGCACGAAAAGTGACACATTATGAAAAGTAATTATGAAGAAAAAAAATCCCTACGTTACGTGGTTCGCATGAATGCGCATTTAATCCCTAATAGTCTTAGTAAGTATATTGGTTAAGTTTGATGCAAAAATGCCAATGAATGATTGTGACATGGTCATGCTTAATATAACGCGACTTTTGTCAGCATGTGTCGCGCAAGACACAAACTTGCGCGATTTTTGTAGAACGTTTTATTGGGGTTGAAAATAGTTTGACCATATTTATGGGATGCTAAAAATAGGCCTAAGAGTGTCATGGGGTCAAGAGTCAAAAAATGGATAAATAAATAAAATATTATTATTTTTCGTCAAAAATTGAAAGTGCTCAGAAAATTCTGAAAAATTACAGATTGACTTAGAATTTAATTTGGAGCAACTTTCTCTTCTTCGACAGCCCCAGAAATAATTATTAAACCCATTCTGAATATATTTTTGATCAAAATTGGGTAAAATTTCTTTGTTGAACACACTTGTTTTTCTTGGATTCTTTATTCCTTCAAGCCTAGTGTTGGACCACCACCTTATTAGATATTGTTTGTATAGTTTGGCATGTTTGAGTGGTAGGGAAGGATTAACATGGGTTATGTGGGTCTTTTGAGTTGGCATTTGCTATTATAAGAGAGATTTGCAATTGGCATTCATTCCCATCAGATTATGGTCATTTCTCTCACTCCTTTAAGATCCCCAATACCAGTAGCCATGTCCAAATTCTTAGGTGCCCCTATACCACCCTTAAACCACCATGAAACAACCATATTTTGGCCTAGAAACACCTTATTTTCTCAAGTATAATCATAGACATTAAGTTGGGTTATTTAATATATTATTCTTAGAGATTTGTGAGGGATTATAGAGTTCTTTGGAGACTTAAAGATGTAGAAAAAGAAGATATTGGAAGGAAGCTCTAATGGAGGGATTTTATTGTAACCCCTTTGAGGCCACCTTTGGAGGTGGGGGTTACTCCTCCTATGCCACCATTCAACCACCATTTTTGGAGTCTTTTGAGGTGGAAAAATTTTACTTTGATTGAGGTTTAGAGTTTGATAATTTTTAGAATGATATTTACATATATTAGACTTGATATATGTAGTATTTTAGCTAATTTATAACTTTATGTTATTTAGTCATCATATCATCATTTGGTGTATAGAAATGAGTTTTTAAGAAGTAATTTTGATGGGTTCAAAAGGTGGATAAATTCTAGAATATTAGCCTTGAACATTTTATGAAATAAAATGTGTCAAAATGATGTTTCAAAGGTAAATAATGTAATTTCGTGTTTAGAAAAATAGTGGGCTAATATAGGCCGTTTTTACGAAATAAAAATAGGACTTTCTTACCAAAATGATGAAGTAGAAGAAGAAATTGAACTTTTACTTAAATGGGTGTTTTTGAGATGCATAAACTCATAATAAGAAATAATTGGGGTTGAAATGTAAATAATCAAAGTATAAATTTCTTACTTTTAAATTGATACTTAAGAGTAGTTAAATTAAATAAAGAAGGCCAAAGGTGTTGATAGTAGACAATTGACTATTTAAAGTGTATACAACTTATTTTGGAAACATAAATGGAAATAAAGTCTTTTTTATCAAATTTGGAATTTGTTACTGAAATTATGTTGGAAATATCAGAAATACACTTTGAGAAGTTATAAATTGGTTTTTGGCGAAATTAGTATGTTTAAACCCATTTAAAAGGATAATATTTGTG
This sequence comes from Sambucus nigra, assembly GCA_949130495.1. Lineage (NCBI taxonomy): Eukaryota > Viridiplantae > Streptophyta > Magnoliopsida > Dipsacales > Adoxaceae > Sambucus > Sambucus nigra. Next base: position 179,946,741 of record OX422218.1, on the reverse strand, counting down.
TGAAGCAAATAGTAGTGGCATTGTCGTAAATACAGTGAATAGTATGCTATCAAGAAAATATTTGACAATTAAATGTATAAACTGAGTTTGATAAAAGGAGATTAATGATACATTTTGCTAAATAGAAATAATGAGTTTCATGGAAATAATATTCGAAGTGTTAACGTGACAAGTGTGAGATATAGGTAAAAATATAGTTTTTGACAAGTGTTAAATGGTTAAAAGTGTTTGTAAAGTTAGGTTGAAAACTTAATAACTATTTTGGGAATCACATTTGTTAAATGGCTAAGTGGTGCGTTTTGGAAAGAAACGGGTAAACTTTGTAAATTTACGTGAAGCGAAACATTTTATGAAATAAAAATGTCAATGAATAGTTTTGATGAAAAAGGAAAAAGGTGATTTTCCAAGTGAGAATGAATGTGAACATTGAGAATAATGTTGAAACACATGAAAAAGATAAGAAATGATACTTGAATTATGCCAAGAATTAAGCAGGGCATGACGTCCCTAGTAGTGAAAGACCCCAAAGCCTGTACAGATGAGCATATGGCGACTGGAGACCGATGGTGTAGAGCCCGTGAAGTCCAGGAAAAATGGCTAGACTCCAAGGCAAAGATTGATAATTCTTGTAATAAGAAATAAAGAACGAGAATATTCTTGAAATTTATGCAAATAAATCTTGAGATTTGCAAAAGGTTGAAAAATCAAAATAACAAAAGCTTTCGTGAAACAATAAATATTTTGTGTCGTGTGGTGTGTAAGTTTCTCAATGAAAATTAATATTTTCCCAACACGAGGTATGCATGTCATAAAGATTGTTTTAATGAGAATATTAAAATAATGGGAAAGTAACTCTAGCGTGAGGTAAAAAATTGTTAAATATATGAATATTTTCAAGAAAAGAAAGGTTTTCACTATAAATGATTAACCGTGTGCGTTAATGGGAAAGAATGAGATTTTTAAAAAAGATTATCCAAAATGACTATTTTAGGAAATAAAAAGAGGATGAACGGGGATAAATAATATTTTTGGAATAAAATGGTTTAATACATCAGAGCATGTATTTTCAAAAATATATGTGTAGATATATACATATTTTCATGAGCATATAGTGAATGAGTATTCTTTTCTGCCGTTCGTTTCTATGTTGCATTTGTATAAATCCCACTGAGCCTTTCGCTCACTCCCTCCTCTTTGTTACGACAGGTTGTATGTGATTTCGTACTTTGAGAGCGTTATACAGGTAATATTTACTTGCATTAACATTAGTAGCTCTGTTTACTTGGCCTTGGGGGCACTTCCCTTGGGTCCCGCACGTAGTTTATTTTATATTGGAATCGCATGCTAGGCAAAGCGTAATCTTCTTTAATAATAAAATTAGAATAGTAACATTATTTAGGTTGTTCATTGCACCCCACACTTGACTCTCGGATCGGATCAGGGTCGATCCTGTAATAACCAATAAAATCGGTTCGGGGAATCACAACTTGGTATCAGAGCTTTAGGTTCAATGTTTCTTTCAGGTGTGACGTGGTGAGGTCGGTAATGGATCTTTCAACGTCGATGTTGGTTTGGGCCGGTCACGCTAGTTTGGTGACAGTTTGTATCCTCATCAATAAAGTCAAAGAGGTTAGCATGACAAGTAAGTTGGTATCAAGTGGCACACGATCAGGTTGATAGTTATAAATCGCTTCCGCATTTCTGATATAGATATGTTAGTAATTACGGGATAAGGTAATGTCGCCAACATCGTAATTCCATTGTATAAGAGATATATTGTGCGTTAATTTTAATGGTAACAAAGAATAAGAGAAGTTAATGCACCAAATAGTGTGAGCTAAATTGCAGCTAGAAATATTGGTTGAGTTTAACTTTGGAGATTAGGTGACATGAGTGTATATTGTAAGTGTTGACTTTGTAGTGAGAGTGTATTAAATTGAGGAACCGTATTAATGTATTTGGGTGTATATCTTAGGTAGTTTATTTGTGAGTATTGATTTTGTGATGAGAAATTAGTGGTTCCCTTAGTTGAGGACTAGGGTTTATTATACCGTGATTTATATCTTTTGGTTATAATATAGACTTGGATAATCGTGATGACTTAAAGTGACCTAGGAGTTAAATTAAATAGTCCTTGTGGCACAATGTTGATGAAGGTATCAATTAACGATTATAATAGTACGATATTGAGGAATATGATCTCTTGTAGTGTTTGAGATATGGTCTTGGATGTTTATTAGTAGAAACCATTGTCCCGTATCCTACCGAAGTTTTTAATAAATATCAACAGGTGATCTGTCGCATGGTATGGTAATCGCATCTTAGAGATAAGCTACATTTGTTAATTGACACTCATTGAGGTTTATATGACATAGTCTAGTGATTTTTACTACGAGTTAGTAATTTGATAAATTTTTAATTCCACGACAATTGCTCTTAGGAGTAAGTGATAAGGTTATTTGAGAAAAATAGTAATGCAAGTAATTAGCATTTCAAGGCGATACCTTTAAGGTTGTATATCATAGATAAAACAAAGGTTGATTAGTGTTCCTCGGTGATAGGCATGTTATTTACTTGCATAGAAATGACAAATTAAGTTGACCCAAGTATATGTCATGGGTGATTCCCTAGTATATGATAAGAGATAATTGGTGTGAGGTTAGAAGAATCAAATCAATGATTACCACATAAAGATATATAAGATTAGTGACCTTAATCAAATCGTTATGATAAAAAATTGGGTTGACTTGAGCAGAGTGTTTTGGGGACATTAATACGATAAGCTCCTGTCGTGACGAAATAATAATTGAACTTGGTCATATGTGTTAGCTTCGGGAAATGGCTAAATCTTATGTCGTTACCTTAAAGCTTAGAGAATTATTGCATTGAGGATTTCATAAAATAATCAAGGGTCGTTAGTGACTAAATCGTGTTAACGTGCGGAAATGCCTTAGGATTGGTGACATAAAATGAATTGATTCATATTATGAACATGTATCTTGATATAACTCTTGGAGAAACATAAGTTGGTAATTATATACAAATTTTGTGAGAAGCACTTGGATGGGCTTGATTGGCATTTATTTCTAGAACATCGAGCATGACAAGATTTTAGTGTGACGAACGACTCTTAGATTTGACTGTGTATACACATTTAAAAAAAATTATCATAAGTTTACGGAAGTTATCCATAAAGCCTTGGAGAATAAGAGCATTAGGGATTGTTTACGTGTTGATGAATCATTATCATACATGTTGACTTGTGGAAAAACCTTGGATATTAGCACCATGAATCGTAAAACTTGTCTTAATATGATCTTTGAGGATTGTGTCGTAAACATGATGGTAAGTGCTAGGTTGTGCGCTTGGTTACTTAGAGTAACTTGATGTTGTATCGATATTTAATGAATAACTCTTGGGATGAAGTGCTAGGATTGATCAGAGCACCCTCATGTGCTACCAATATGCTAGGGATAACCCTAGTTAAAAGAAATCATTATTCGCCTAGAATAACCCTTAGTGATAGTACAAGGTGAGAAAAGATCCTACCTATGAGATTAGAAGCGCCAGCTTCAACTCAAGTGTGATATTTAGGATTGCATAGGATGTTTCTAAGATTTAGGAAGTTGTTGGTAAATTCAGATGTTTGAGACTGTGAATATGTGTTGAACTTGAAAATTGAGGTTAGATACCAAGTATTGAAATTTGGATACCTAGGTACGATGGATCGGCTATTTATGATAAAAGATAAGAAGGGTGATCTCGCGTGAAATTGGCACAGTACGTACAACTATAAAAGTGTAACCCATAACATTAGTCATAAGGAGGAAAGCCTTTTGTTTTAACTTCCCGAAAGAATTAGTTTATACTTCAGTAAGAATGGAAAATTTGCGTAGGATCAGTCAATGTACATAGGAGGAACATTGGTCATAAGTTGTGGACCTTAAGAGCACTTAGCGGTTTGTACTTTGTGAAGAACAATTTGATGCCAAAATTCGATTGTTATCCTTTGGTTTTGTAAATCACTTAACTCGTTGTGATTCGATATATTTTCTTTGACACCGGTAATGGGAAGTCGGTATTCGGTTGAGATCTGGGTGTGACACTACATAATCTCAGTAGTGGTGCAGATTAGGTCGGTTGTGGCTGATGCATCACGGTAAATTAGTACGTACTTCGTTGGAAGAACCCTTATATTTTCATCATTTTGTGTGTGCGCATGGTTACTCCTAGTTTGCATGTGTAAATTGGTTGTCTTAGGTTAACGGATAAGTTAGTTAACCGATTGAACTAGTTACAATTGGAGTTACAATACGTTTCAGTCATAGGTTCAAGAATACAATTTAAGAATTACATCGATATCAGACTTAATGAAACCTTAATTGCAGACGTTACACTCCGTCGTGAGATATGAGAATGAGGATGTAGTTACTCACATGTGTAATTTGAGTTATAATGACTAGGATGCTTCGAGGTTAATATGAAGATCTCATGGGAGATTTCGGTCTTTCAGTCCAATATGATATTGTGACTGTCTTAAGATTGCCAATATGAATGGCTACGTAGTGTTAAATATGTACTAACCTATTCTTGACGTGATTCAGAATTCGAGAAAACATAGATTTGTAAATTCTAACATAGGAATAATTCATGATGACGAATTGATTAATAGTGACATGATGTTTGAGGAATGCCGACTGTTTTAAAAATTTGTTGGGTGAATAAGTTAGGCATGCTTGGGTATTATTAATAAAGACCTTAATGCCCAGTAAGATTGGGTTAAATTGATGATAATTAACGTGGATGGTTTTAACTATACTCGAGAATTAGAAATTGTTTGCTTAGATGACCAAATGATTAAGATGGATGAGTTAACAATTTCGAGGACGAAATTTCCTAAGGGGGGAAGAATATAATACCTCGCCCTAGATAAATAAGTATTTAAGGATAATAGAAAATATTTTATTCAAAGTAAAATTTGAGGAATAAATATATAAGGGAATTACGCCAAAATGGCACTAAAAGTGACACATTATGAAAAGTAATTATGAAGAAAAAAATTCCCTACGTTACGTGGTTCGCATGAATGCGAATTTAATCCCTAATAGTCTTAATGAGTATAATTGTTAAGTTTGATGTCAATGAATGATTGTGACACGGCCATGCTTAATATAACGCGACTTTTGCCACCATGTGTCGCACAGGACACGAACTTGTGCGATTTTTGTAGAACGTTTTATTGGGGTTAAAAATAGTTTGACCATATTAATGGGATGCTAAAAATGGGCCTACGAGTTCCATGGGGTCAAAAGTCAAAAAAAATAAATAAATAAATAAAATATTATTATTTTTCATCAAAAATTGAAATTGCTCAGAAAATTCTGAAAAATTTCAGATTGACTTAGAATTTAATTTGGAGCAACTTTCTCTTCTTCTACATCCCCGAGAAAAATCTTTTAGACCCATTCTTAATATATTTTTGGTCAAAATTGGGTAAAATTTATATGTTGACCACACTTGGGGTCCGTTTGGTTCTGTATTCAGAACACTTGATTTAAATACTGTTTTTAAAGACAGTTTTAAAATTTAGTTTTTTGTGTTTATAATTATTGGTGTGCGTTTGATAAACTTATTTTTAAATAGAATTTTTTGAAGATTTGACAAAAGTGACAAACATGTATATTTATATTATACATATATATGTGTGTGTGTGTATATATAAGTATACATATACATAAAACTTTCATACACACATACAAACACACACATATACATCATAAATTATATACACGTACATTTAATTTCGTGTATTTTTATGTATATTTAATGAGGTATATTGGGGAGTTTAACTATATATATATATATATATAATGATATTGCATGTATAATTCACAATACAATTATATACATACATGAATTGATAATATTTTTTAATGCATAGATACTACATCTATATTTTATATTATTCCAAACATTAATAATACATATATAAAACTATATATACGCCTCATGTATCTATTGATAATATTATTTAATATATGGATATTAGTATATTATATAATTTAATGACATAAATATACGTAATATTATGTACTTGTACATATATATGTTTTATTTATAAGAATTACACACATATTGATGTATTATGTATGTATATTATATATCAAGGTATAAATGAATTAAAATATTAAGAATGAATAATTCTGAGTTGAAAAATAAAAAACAGGAGTTATAAAACATCATTTTCCTGTTTTCTAAAAAACTTGATTATAACACAGAAATATTATAAGTCAATGCTTAAAAACAGGTTGCCAAACACAAATTTTTATCATAATTGTATTTAAACACAGAAAATAAAATTATAGTTGCAAACCAAACAGGGCTTTATTTTTCTTGGATTCTTTATTTCCTCAAGCCTAGTATTGTCCCACCACCTTATCAGATGTTGGTTGTAAGGTTTGGCATGTTTGAGTGGTAGGAAAGGCTTCACATGGGTTATGTGGGTCTTTTGAGTTGGCATTTACTATTATAAGAGAGATTTGCATTTGGCATTCATTCCCATCAGATTATGGTCATTTCTCTCACTCCCTTAGGCTCCCCAATACAAGTAGCCATGTCCAAATTCGTAGGTGCCCCTATATCACCCTTAAACCACCATGAAACAACCATATTTTGGCCTAGAAACACCTTATTTCCTCAAGTATAATCATAGACATTATATTGGGTTATTCGAGATATTATTCTTATAGATTTGTGGGGGATTATGGATCTCTTTGGAGACTTAAAGATGAAGAAAAAGAAGAGCTTGTAAGGAAGCTCTAATGGAGGTCTTTTATTGACCCCTTTGAGGCCACCTTTGGAGGTGGGGGTTACTCCTCCTACACCACCATTTTTGGAGTCTTTTGAGGTGGGAAAATTTTATTTTGATTGAGGTTTAGAGTTTGATAATTTTTAAAATGATCTTTACATATATTAGACTTGATATATGTATTATTTTAGCTAATTTACAACTTTATGTTGTTTAGTCATCATATTATAATTTGGTGTGTAGAAATGAATTTTTAAGAAGTAATTTTGATGGGTTCAAAAGGTGGATAAATTCCAGAATATTAGCCTTGAACATTTTATGAAATAAAATGTGTCAAAATGATGTTTAAAAGGTAAATAATATAATTTCATTTTTAGAAAAATATTGGGCTAATATAGGCCAATTTTACGAAATAAAAATGGGACTTTCTTACCAAAATGATGAAGTAGAAGAAGAAATTGGACTTTTACTTAAATGGGTGTTTTTGAGATGCATAAACTCATAATAAGAAATAATTGGGGTTGATATGTAAATAATCAAAGTATAAAACGCTTACTTTTAAGTTGATACTTAAGAGTAGATAAAGAAAGTAAAGAAGGCCAAATGTGTTGATAGTGGCCAAATGAGTATTTAAAGTGTGTACAACTTATTTTGGAAACATAAATGAAAATAAAGTCTTTCTATAAAATTTGGAATTTATTACTGAAATTATATTGGAAATATCATAAATACACTTTGAGAAGTTATAAATTGTTTTTTGGCGAAATTAGTATGTTTAAACCCATTTAAAAGGATAATATTCGTGTGAAACAAATAGTAGTGGCATTGTCGTAAATACAGTGAATAGTATGTTGTCAAGAAAATATTTGACAATTAAATGTATAAATTGAGTTTGATAAAAGGATATTAATGATACATTTTTCTAAATAGAAATAATGAGTTTCATGGAAATGATATTCGAAGTGTTAACGTGAAAAGTGTGAGATATGGGTAAAAATTTAGTGTTTGACAAGTGTTAAATGGTTAAAAGTGTTTTTAAAGTTAGGTTGAAAACTTAATAACTATTTTTGGGAATAACACTTGTTAAATGGCTAAGTGGTACGTTTTGGTAAGAAATGGGCAAACTTTGTAAATTTACGTAAAGCGGAACATTTTATGAAATAAAAATGTCAATGAATAGTTTTGATGAAAAATGAAAAAGGTGATTTTCCAAGTCAGAATGAATGTGAACATTGAGAATAATGTTGAAACACATGGAAAAGATAAGAAAGGATACTTGAATGATGCCAAGAATTAAGTAGGGCATGACGTCCCTAGTGGTGAAAGATCCCAAAGCCTATACAGATGAGCATATAGTGACTGGCGACGGTGCAGAGCCCGTGAATTCCAGAAATAATGGCTTGACTCTAAGGCAAAGATTGATAATTCTTGTAATAAGAAATGAAGAATGATAATATTCTTGAAATTTATTTAAATAAATCTTGAGATTTGCAAAAGGTTGAAAGATGGAAATAACCATAGTTTTCGTGAAACAATTAAATTTTTTATCGTGTGATGTATAAGTTTCTCTATGAAAATGAATATTTTCCGAACACGAGGTGTGCATGTCATAAAGATTGTTTTAATGAGAATATTAAAATAATGGCAAAGTAACTCTAGCGTGAGTTAAAAAAATATTGAATAGATGAATATTTTCAATAAAAGAAAGGTTTTCACTATAAATGATTAACCGTGCGCTTTAATGGGAAAGAATGTTATTTTAAAGAAAGATTATCCAAAATGACTATGTTGGAAAAGAAAAAGAGGATGAACGGGGATAAATAATATTTTTGGAATAAAATGGTTTAATAGATCGGAGCATGTATTTTAAAAAGTATATATGTAGATATATACATATTTTCATGAGCATATAGTGAGTGAGTATTCTTTTTTTCCGTTCGTTTCTATGTTGCATTTGTATAAATCCCAATGAGCCTTTTTCTCACTCCCTCCTCTTTGTTACGGTAGGTTATATGCGATTTCATACTTTGAGAGCGTTATACAGGTAATATTTACTTTCGCAACGGCGCCAAAAACTTGACACGACTCAGAATGTGTCTCTAAAGTGTGTACTCTCTAGGCTCAAGTGCAAGCCTGTCGTTCAAGTAATAATCCGACAAGTCGGGTATCGATCCTCAGGGAAAAAGGACAATGAGAGTTGTGACGACGGGATAAGACTGAGGAATCCTAACGTTGACTCTATGAAGAAAAGAAAAGATTGATTTGGTTTTTGGGATTCGATTACACTAAATGCAATTATGAAATTATGATGAAAAATGCAGCTAACTAAATTACCTAAATTATGAATGAATAATGGAATCGAACTTTTTAACAAAATGATGAAAAAATAGGATGGGAATACAATCCCCCAACCCTAGTGTAATGCAGTGACAACGTCAATCATAAATTTATCCGATTAATTCAAACCCGGAATTTAGTACTCCCAAGCATTATGTATACGAGGTTCAAGCCCGCGTCATACCTAATCTGAGGATGAGTAAATCGGTATCGCGGTAATTACACTCAAATTGTACTCTAAATCATCACGAGTACCCAGGGGAAAACGAGATATAAAGATCTACAATTCTTATGAAATTACGCGATACGATCAAAATTAATCATTAAATTCATCATTAACGTTATACACTTGCACTAACACATCAGGTTGGGTTCATGCATCCCAACCTTTAAAAACCTAGCCTAACATGCTCAAAGTAATGAAAACAATTGTTAGATTGCAGGAAATCATGATTAAACTAAAGAAAATTTGTAAAGTGATGTAGAAAGGAAATTGGATTAAAGAAAATTAGCTCTTAATCTTACCCAAGTAGTAAAAGAAGCAATTAAGAACAGTTGTAATCACAGAAATCTGAATAATCTTCACTCTTGGAATTAAAATTGTAATCTACCTTCAAAACTAGGGTTTTACAGAAAAAATGGAAAATTATATTAATTCCCCGTGCAAATAATGATAATAAAATGGGTTTATATACCCTACAAGACTCCAAGAGTTTTAGCAGCACTAGGACTTTCAATTAGAGGAAAAATAGCAAATTAAAACTTCGACAGCCGGACTGGTCCCCTCCTCCCCCGGACCGGTTTGCCTTGATCCGAACCGGTCCTATCCTCCTTCGGACCGGTTTGCCTTAAATGCGGACCGGTTCTTTTATTTCTGGGGCGGACCGGTCCCAGGGCGGACTGGTTCTTTTAATCTCTTCCTTCTTCAGTTTGCTTTCGATCCGAGGTCTACTGGAGTTTGCACAGCGGACTGGTTCTTTTAATTTCTGGGCGGACCGGTCCCCTCTTTATTTGACTTTTTCTTCTATCTTTGACTGCTCATAACTTTCACACCCGGACTCCGATTGAGGTGCCGTTTTTTTAAGTGTTCATGTAGTTGAAAGCTCTTTAACTTTCAAGTTGGCCCCACCTCCGAAATAAGGCTGCAAAATTACGAAAATGCCCTTTACTCCCCATTTCTTGGTTTTCTTTCACTGTTTTGAGTTCTCTTTGGCACTACCTTGCATGAAATACCTGTAAAACACATAAGAGATACACAAAATACGGAATACTTGCCAAAAAGGGTTAGTAGTATAAATATAAGCCAAATCCAATCCATTTACACCGCATGAAATCATAAAAATACCGAAATTAAGGGGATAAATGTGAAGAATTTATGCCTAATCATAGCTCTATTTACTTGGCGTTGGGGGCACTTCCCTTAGGTCCCGTACGTAGTTTATTTTATATTGGAATCGCATGCTAAGAAAAGCGTAATCTTATTTAATAATAAAACCCGAATAGTAATATTATTTAAGACATTCGTTTCCATGTTGCATTTGTATAAATCCCAATGAGCCTTTCGCTCACTCCCTCCTCTTTGTTACGGCAGGTTGTATGCGATTTCATACTTTGAGAGCGTTATACAGGTAATATTTACTTTCATTAACGTTAGTAGCTCTGTTTACTTGGCGTTGGGGGCACTTCCCTTAGGTCCCGTACGTAGTTTATTTTATATTGGAATCGCATGCTAAGCAAAGCGTAATCTTATTCAATAATAAAACCCAAATAGTAACATTATTTAAGTTGCTCATTGTACCTCACACTTGACACTCGGATAGGGTCAGGGTCGATCCTATAATAACCCTTTAATCCGGCTCGGGGCGTCACACCCATTCTCCCATGTACGGGCTCGTCTACTCACGTTGTTTTGCCTCTAATCGTACAGAAGAGGCTACTAGGGGAGCTGGTGTTCTTTTGGAAATCGTTGGAGCTTCTTCCTAGCCAGAGGAAACTCCTTTGGCTTCTTCTGTGCCATCTTCCCTTCCAATGGTTCCTCTGGGCATTGTCCCCATTGACTCTAGTGGCCCTCCAGAGGTAATAACTTAATTATCCCTTAGATTTCTTGTGCCTTCATATTTACGAAGTCTCTTGACCTATTTTAGGTTGGAACTGGATCCTGATTAGCCTCAGTCATCGTTGAAATTCTTCTTCAGCTTCCTCTGTTGAGGCCAATCTTTGGGTTTTCCTCTTTCTCCAACATAACTGAGGTAAGGAGAAACATTTGCCTTGTCCCTTCTCATGTTTAATCTATTGTATGTTACATTTAACTTTATTATTGGAACTTTCTCCGATTCTGACTCCCCCGTTTCAACTCGAGGGTTTACATGTGCCTAAGGCTAAGACTGGTTCATCTGGTGGGTCAGAGGTTCCTTCGGCTGCAAAGTCATTCATGTCTCCCCTTGTCCCCACTACTTTAGGGGATATTTCTCTATACTTATCTCTTGTTCCCGTTAACGACCAAGGTACCTCGGTTCATATTCCGCTGCATGAAGGTTCTACTGAGAACCCAAAGGGTGAGGGTGTTATAGCTCCTACAGATATTTCTCCTACCATTTCCACCAAGGTAACTAGTGCCTTTTATTCCATTGCATAAATTCTTTTATTATGCCGTAGAATTATCAGTCACCACTAAATATATATATATATATATATATATATATATATATATATATATATATCATTTTAACAACGCTTACTTAACAATGAAAAAACAATTTGTTAAGATTTTTCTCTTAACACCACTAGTAATGGTGACTTAACAATGAAAACTACTTGTTAAGATTTTTTATTAAACTCCACCAGTAATGGTGACTTAATAATGAAAAATACTTGTTAATATTTTTCATCAAACTTCACCAGTAACGGTGACTTAACAATGAAAAACACTTGTTAAGATTTTTTCATCAAACTCCACCAGTAACGGTGACTTAACAATGAAACCCACTTGTTAATATTTTTTCATCAAACTCCACCAATTAAGGTGACTTAACAATGAAAACTACTTGTTAAGATTTTTCATCCAACTCTACCAGTAACGGTGACTTAACAATGATAAAAACTTCTTAATATTTTTCCATCAAACTCATTCTTCTCTTTATCTCACATCAGGTTGCTAAGGAGTCCCTTCTTACCGAAGAGAAAACTCAGCATGTCCCTTCGCCTGTTGTCTCGCCTCATCGGGAACTAGTTCTGAGGAGTCCAACCATAACGATCAAAGTTCTACCGCCAATGTTCCAGTTGACAGTGAGTCTGGTTGGGAGATTCCTCTGCCCACAATGGCTCTTCATAAGTTTTGCCTCCTGGTGCTTCGTTAATATCCCTCGGTCCCATCATGTCATCGTACTATCATAGAATAGATTATGACTTATCATCCCCATACTTTTATGACTGACTATGTTCGTTCAAACATAGTAGTGATGGGTTTTAGACTTCAGGGTATGGCGACCATTATTGCAAATATTGTCAATACCCATACTTCAAATCTCACCAGGTCCCTCATTAATCGATACTTGCACGGTTTAAAGGAGTTAGGTAGATATGGCTTTCAATTCGACTAGTTGACTAGTCACTTGAATATTTTGAAAATCCGTCAGTTGGTGAACTAGAGGGAGGTACTTAAGAGGCATCTGGAGGCCCAATGAGATGGGGGGAGGTAAAGTTGGCTGAGTTGGTGCCGTTGTTGGGAGAAATTGATCGAGAGGTCCAAACCATCGAAGAGGCTCTCCGTGTTGATAAGCTGAAACACGAAAGACTCCTTATTGAGAGTGACCAAGTCCAAGCAAGACTTGAGGTTTCTATTAGTGCACAGAGAACATAGTTCGAAGCCTCTTCATGCTTACCTGGGGATTTCTTTTCTTCCCTAGATTTTTGCTTCCTCTTAGGTTGATGACTCCCAATGACTTGAAAAAAAATCCCCTTTTTTTTATATGTAATTCTTGGACAGTAGTCCCCAATTTTGTAATGTATTTCCAAGTATATGAATAAAAAAGAAGCTTATTTTGTCTTATCATATCTTTGTGTTATAACTACTCTTCTATCTCTTGCACAAATTAAAACTCTTGCAATCCTCAATCAAACTCTAGTTACAACAATATATATAACTTCAAAATGATTTGTATATACATGGAAACCAAATGCATCTCTATTCTAAGGTTACTTGCTTATACATGATAGACCTTCAGTCATTTGTAATTAATCTTGAATGGTTTATCTTATACCATCTTTGAAATTAAATAGTAACCTGAATTGTGAGCCTCCTTCAAAATGAAAGGTCCCTCCCAATTTGCAGTAAACTTAGGGAGAGGGAGCCCTGTGATGTGCTTCACAACTATTTTTAAAATGAGGTCTCCTTCAATGAACTTCTATGGTCTCACCAAGGTATCATATGACCTTGAGAGTTGCTTCATGTATATTTGGAAGTGTTACATCACGTTATCTTTATGCTCGTCTAACATTTACAGTTGTACATATTTGCTCAGAGGGAGCATGCTGCTTCGCAGGGCGTAACGGGCAGAGGGAACTTCCATCTCTACTGACAGGATTACCTCAGCTCCATATACAAGGGAGAATGGTGTATATCCTGTGGGTTTTCTCTTGGTCATTCGGTAGGCCCACACTACTGTTGTGATCTTGTCGTCCTACGATCCTGGAAAGTCTTCCATCATTTTGGACAAAAATATTGACCAAAGTCTTATTAGTTGCTTCAGCTTGACCATTTCCCTTAAGGTATGATGGACGGTGGAGTATCTGTCAGTGAGCATCGTTACCTCTTTATTGACAAAAGGGGGTCCGTTATCGAAGAGGACGACTTTTGGGATCCCAAAATGACAGATTATGTACTTTTTAATAAAATTAGCTACCACGCCGACCATTACTCTTTTGAGTGGTATCTCTTCAGCCCACTTCGTAAAGAATTTTATTGCCACCAATATCCAGATCTTTCCTCTTAATGAAGGATGTATTACCCCCACTAGGTCAAAATCCTAAGTGTGGGATGGATAAGGAGTGGCCGAATAATGTAAGTCCATCGAAGGGGCCTAGATCATATTGCCATGCAGCTAGCATGCCTTGCACTTTCATACAAACTCAGCAGAATCCTTCACCATAGTTGGCCAATAATACCCCAAGATCATTAGTTAGTCATATATCATTGCCCCTTCAATGTGGGTTGGATCATGATCTTGTTTCAATACTTCTGCGGACTCTTCCTTCGTGATGCATCTAAAAGTCCTATTAAAGTATCCCCTTCGATAGAGCTGATCCTCCTGGACGTAAAACCATAGAGCCCTCCGTTTGAGTCCCATCGCATATATTTTCTCCAAAGGAATAACTCTGTCTTTGATAAAGGCAATGTAGGGTTGTCTCCAGTCAGTTTGAGTTTTAACGAAATGGCATTCAGTTGCTTGAAAGAAAAGTTAGCATTTATCACACTTTTATTGTAACTCAGCTGCATCTTGTTTCATCATTGGACAATAGTGTCCTTCCCTTTGAATTCTTCTGTACAGAGGGATCTCTGTTGTTTCGCAGTGGCCTTCATTTGTTTTCTTCAATATTTGTGCAACTTATTTTGGGCCAACACATCATGAACATCATCCTCCCACGTTCCTAAAGTAGAGGTTACCATTATTGACAAAGTATTGCGATAGCTCTTTCAGTTTCATCTTGCCTTCCCCAGACTCCAACTACTTTTTGATTTCGCCCCTCCAATTTGAATCACCTTCCATAGGTAGGATTGATTACACAACTGATGGGGTTGTTCTTCATTGGATCACCACAGTAGTTGTATCGGTCTTTATAGCCATCTTTTGATCAATGGTGGCATAGGCATCACCATGGCTATTCGTCGTTCTAAGATTCCTTCTTATCTTGACCTGGTGGAACTGATTGATCAGCCGTTAGATAAACATTTTGTAAGGCATTAAACTGAGGTGCTTCAATGCATATTCCCCCTTCACTTGTTATACCACCAAGTTAGAATTGCCTTTAATTCATAGTGAATGGATGCCTCTTCAATTGGCCTCTAACAGCCCCAGTATGAATGCCTCATACTCTGTTTTGTCTTTGTAGTAAGGGAAATCCAATTTATAGGAAAAGCAAAATTCCTCCTTTTCTTTAGAAAAGATAACCCCTGCCCCTCTTTTCTTTTCTGCCGAAGAACCATCAAATTACATCGTCCATTCTTCAAGGTCGGCCTCGAGAAAGTTTGCATGTAAGTCATCCCTTGGGATGTTCTCTCGAGGTGGCTCAAATACTCCATATGAAAATATGGTCAATAAGTCTACATATGCCTGGTTCTTAATCGTGCGAGGAACCACACACTTTAAGTCATATTATGAAAGGATGAGGAACCACCTAGCTTCTCTTCCAATTAAAATAGTTCTTGCCAATAAAAACTTAATTGGGTCACATCTTGTCACAATGTGAATTGTGAAAGATTGGATGTAATGTCTAAGTTTTTTTGCTACGAAAACTAAGGCTAAACAGTGCCTTTCTACACTACTGTACCTTGCCTCTGGTCCATGTATGATTCTGCTCAGGTAGTAGACAGACCTTTCTTGCCCATCGATTTCCTGCGCCAAGAGTGCTCTGATGGACCTAGTGGTAGACGTGAAGTAGAGCTGCAATGGTACTCCTACTTTTTGAGGTATCATTATTTTTGGAGAGGTCAGCAGCTTCTTCATCTTGGTCAAAGACTCCTGGTGAGCTTCCTCCCATTGGAACTTCGTGCCCTTTCGCAACATCTCCATCAACGGGTGAGTTATTTCGGCTAGTCCTGGTACAAATCTCCTAAGTTAGGAGACTTTATCGAGAAAACTCTTGAGCTCCTTTGTCGTCCTTGGACATGGCATTTCTAGGATTGATCTTTACTTATCTTGGTCCATATGTACTCCATATCGATCCACCAAGAACCCTAGAAACTTCCCACTTATGACCCCGAATGCACACTTTAGTGGGTTCATCTTCAGCTTGTATTTTATGCAGCGAATGAACACCTACCTCAGGTTGTCTAAATGGGACTCTTCCTTCTTTGACTTGATGACTAAATCATCCACATAGAATTCTAAAACCTTATGAAAGAAATTAAG
Organism: Sambucus nigra; assembly: GCA_949130495.1. NCBI lineage: Eukaryota > Viridiplantae > Streptophyta > Magnoliopsida > Dipsacales > Adoxaceae > Sambucus > Sambucus nigra. The sequence goes on along the minus strand of OX422218.1, from coordinate 179,930,469 downwards.
GAAAATGTCCATTATTGTCCTCTGATATGTTGCCCCAGCATTCTTTAACCCAAAGGGCATCACTTTATACATGAAGTTTCCCAACGGGGCCTTAAATGTCGTGTTCTCTATTTCAGCTCGATCCGTCTTGATCTGGTTGTATCCTACATACCCATCTATGAAATTATACATTTCATGACTCATCGTTACATCAATCAGGCTAACAATGGAGGGTAGAGGGAACTCATCTTTAGGGAAGGCTCTGTTCATATCTCTGAAGTCCACAAAATCCTTATCTAGTTCTTATCCTTTTTCCCTACTAGGACGATGCTTGATAGCCAGAGTGGGTGTTGTATCGGCTCAATGAACCCTGTTGCTAGCAACCGTTAGACCTCCTTCTTAATCTTTAAATACATCTCCTGCTTGTAGGTTCTTGTGGCTTGCTTCACCAGTATGGCTGAAGGCATAATGTTTAGCTTGTGGCAACTCACCTCTTCGTCTAGCCACTCCATCTCTATGTATTTCCACGTAAATACATCTTTAAATTATCGAATAAACTCTATCAAGGACCCTCTTCTCTGTGCTCAGATCCTTAGAAATGAAAATGGGCCTTGCATCTGCTCCTTCTTTGGTGAGGTTCAACTGTTCCAACTCTTATACCTTGGACTTCGGGCAATCCATTAAGTAGTTTGGTTCTTCGGCTACGTCCTCCATAAACTTTTATATATTTGAGTTGCCAATGACCATGCATTGCCCATGCTAGTCCACTAAGAAACATTCGTATATCAGGTCAGACTCTTCATCATCCCCTTTGAATGCCCGCTCACACCCTCAGAGGGGGTAAATCACTCTCCCATCCTCTGTGATCTTCTTTTTTCATTGCTTGTTCATCGTTACAATCCATTTTCTCTTCCTTTCCCTCAAAGCATCTGCCAATATATCTCCCAAATATCTGTTCAACACGCTCTGTCGTTGGACCTGATGTTCTATTGGGTCCGTCCTGGGTCTCATTCGATCCCTAAGATGCTTCGAGAGGTTCTGCTTTTTAGTATCAGCAAAGTGAACTTCTTCGGCTACTGCTTTTCCTTTTGTCCCTTCGCTGCTTTGGCCGTTCACAGACCCCATCCTTTCTCTGATATAGAGAACTTTTTCTCCTTCCATCCTTCTTGTCAGCACCCTGGAATCTTCCTCCATCTCCGTGTAGAAGTCTGCGTCAACCAAATGAGCTTCTTCATTGGTGAAAGGCCTATTCGTGGCACGTATAATGATCTCAGTCCCTTTAACATTTTCCTTTGTGCATTGGTGATACGTCGAAGGGAATAGACCATGGTTGTGCATCCATACCCTCCCTATCAGCAGGTGGTACAAAGTGGCACTTTTAATCATATGGAACTTGATATGCAAGTTAAGGTTCCCCATAACAATCCCCACATTCACATATCCAATAGACTTGGACGATTGATTATCGTAACTAGAAATCACTAAAGGCATTGGTATTAATATTCCTCTGGAATGTTAGCTATCCGGAAGGAACTGATAGGCATGATATTTATTGATGCTCCCCCGTCCATCAAGGCCCTTGCAAAGCTTACCTCGTTGATGTTTACTGTTACACACAGGGGCTTGTTGTGTGGGAATCTCACAGCCCTATCATCATCATAAAAAGTTACTTCAGACAAGAACTTTCTCACCAGCCTAGCCATGGACTCCTTCCATATCAATGGTGATACTGGGTTCTTCCTTGCGATGTCTAAAATTGCTTGCATTATCTCCAAACGACTTTCCTTTGGCATCCCCACTTGGTCATAGAACCACGAGAACTTGGGTGACTACGAAACATCTCGATATTCTAACCTTTGGTCCACTTCTTCCCCTTACAGGTTGTATACCTCCTCCACATCCCTCGCATTTTCTTTATCGTAAGCAATGACCACTTGGCCATGCCCCTTATATAATCTTCTAAAGAATCCTCAAAGTCTTTTCGTTGGAACTCTAGTTCCCTCGCTTCTCGTTCGGCCTCCTCCTCATAGGTAACCATCAGATTTGCCCCACGTGGTTGGAGGGGGTTAACGTTTACATTATATTGGGGGATCTTAAAATCCCCCGTCTTGATATGTTTGCTGATGATTTTCCTCAGCGTCAAACAAGTCTCCGTGGGGTGACCCACCTTTCGAAGGATCTGGAAGTATTGGGGATCAGCTCTCATTGCTGCATCTGGCTCCATGATCGGAATGCCTTTGGGTTCGTACATCGTTCCCCTTAGACCATAGTGTTATAGCAACTAACAGCCTCTTCAATTGTGCAAGGCAATAGTGGTGGGTCTTCTCTGTCTCTTCCAAACTTTCTCTTGTTATCTTTCTTTAGCTTCTTAGCCCCTTCACCTTCGTCGATGTATCCTACCTGTTAGTGCTGGCCACATGCTACAACGGGTTGTATTGGATGCCTGAACACCACCGGTACTATAAGGGGCTTGGCCGACTCCACCGGTGATATATTTCTTGCTGCTTTCAAAAATGTTATGAAATGTCCTTCGCGTGTTTCATTAATGAGGTGATAGATATATTTCGAGAGCAAAACTTCAGCGCAAAGCTACAGCAGTTTGGACTCTTTGTCCTCCTCCCTCACATCGAGGGACCTCTCCCTGAATCTTCAGACATATGCCACCACGTCTTCCCCTGGTCATTGCTTCTCCCTGCCTAACTGAGTCAACGTAAACTCATCTTCTTCCAGAAAGAACTTATAAACAAATTACACGTGTATCTCTTCCCACATTGAAACACTTTTTGGCTTCAAATGGAAATACCAGGTATAGGCTTTATCGGTTAAGGATTTGGAGAACTCCCTCAACCTGAGCTTCTTGTTATTACAATGATCTCCCAAGTGTTCGATAAAGCATTTAATATGCTCTTTCAGGTTTCCCCCCTTCCTAGTGTATTTTTCGAAGATGGGAGGAATGTAGTCTTTCAGGTAGGGCTCATCATTGTATTCCTGGGGATAAGTCATTTGGAAATCATCATAAACCTATGCCACCTTGTCAAGTGATTGCGAGGAAGTTTTTATCATCTTTAACATTTCTTTTTTCATCTCTTTCCTCATCTCTTCCAAAGTAGATGTTAGTGTTTTCTTGATCATTGGGGGAATAGCCAGAGGAACCACTGGTGGGACACTCATTGCACCTGGAGTAACCCTAAGAGGTGGAACTCTCATCACACCTAGGGCACCCACCTTTAGAGTAGGAGTGGGTATTGTGTTCGAGGGGGCAGTGCCCATTGGAGTTGCGTTTGTTGGGGCTATCGGAGCCACCATTGGCGTTCGAAAAGAATTGGCATCAAATCCCTCCAACACCGTTGTAGCAACGGGAGTCTGTAAAGACTCATAAAACTTACTCATAAGGAGGGACACTTGAGCTTGCCCCAACCCATCACTCGTGGAAGCTTGCGTTATTCCTAGGACGTCTGTCGTCGTTTGAACTGGAGGCACATCCACCCGAGGGACCCCATCTCTAGATGCCTCAAGATCTCTTATAGCTTGATCTTCTTGATGTTGAATGGCGTCAAAATCTATAGAACTTTAACATTATCTTGAGACATACTTCTAGAAGAATAACTCCCCAGAAGAGTCGCTAAAAGTAAGAGGGCAGTCCCCTTGTAGCCTGGGAGTATGGTAATACTAGTTGAGGTGTAACCCCTATAGGTATGGTGATAAATGATAACCCAGAAACTCTTCAATGAACAAATAAATACAAAATATTATATTTGATCAAGACTCAGATTGGACTCACATTACACTCGTGTATAGCTCAAACAATAATAAAGGGAACTCATAAGTAAACTGGTCAAAGCGAGGGAGGAGTAAGAAACCTAGATACACCTCGGCGGGCAGCCAAACACACCAACAACCTCTGAAAAATCTAGTTAGCTATTAAAAGCTTCACAATAAATGACAATGGTGGGTGAATAAGAGCCCTGGTTTGCAATGACGATAAGTCGGGTATTTTGGTAAAAATGGCGGTTGGATCACAAGAAAATGAACCCAATGTAAAGTGAGAGTTTCATGAAGGAGTACCGGGAAAATTTAAGGAGGGCCTGAAGCCCTAGGGTGCGGCTTCAATTTTGATCCAAAATCACTGGCCGGGAAGCCATGGCTGTGATAATTATAATAGCTGGTGAAATTCCATAAATATAAATGGGGTACGGTTAACTCTGGGATGTAAAAATGATTAAAAGGAAATATACGAAATTGACAAATTTTGAAAAGGATAAACAATTTATAATTGTGTTCGGGAATGATATTAGTATGAAATGACACATAATGTAATTATGAATAATCGTGTAATTTGGACACGGATCAAAGAATATAACGCATTAAGATGGTAGTGTGATGATAAAGTTAAAGGCTAAAAGAAGTAAATCAATTAATATGGTAAATGGGCGATCGAATAACCTATAGCGGTTATGAGCTCGAGTTGACATGTAAATTTGAATAAGTCTTTTCATATAATGAGTGCATGTGTTAAAATATAATTTTCAGATAATGCTATAGACGTGGTGGTTTAATCTGAAATTGGTGAGTTTAAAAGGAAATCGGATTTATGTAAAGGAAGAATAAAAGAATACATATTCTTATATATTAATCATGTGGATTAATGGAGTAAAGAAACATTTATGTTATAAACGATAAAGTGTGAGATGTGAAGGTTAATGGATTTTAACCTAAGTTAAAGGAAGCGCTTTGGAATAAAATATGGTTAATGCTACACTATTTAGTTATTCCATTTACATTTGAGTTCATATATGGAACTACACCAAAACTGGCGAATTGTCATGGTCAAAAACCTTGACAAGGAAAACTTATCACGGTCAAAAACCCTGACATATCGGGGGATGACAACTTTTTTATCACGAACGTGTCACGATCAAAGTCAAGGATACATTTTTCCTTATCACGATCGTGTCATGGACATTGACCGTGACAAGATCATGACAAGGATTTCTTGACACACACTTTGATCGTGAAACGTCTATGACAATTAATAAATTGTCACGAACATGTCATGGTCAAAGTTCGTGATAGGAAATCTTTGTCACGGTCAAAGTCAGGGACAATACTGGGAAGCAATGAAACAAATGTCAGGAAGTATGGTCATTGCCACTGCCTAGCAGTATTTTATTACATGTAACACCAACAATATGATATATATCTCAACCAAAATTCATTCATTCATAATAAACAAATATTAACCATCCATTCATTAATAATAAACAATAAATAATATTCAACATTCAATATTCAATATTCATATTCATATTCATACTAATCAAATTATTGCAAATAATTGTTCATTCTTTATCACTTTGAAGGAGGAAGGTAGTCATACTACATAAGAATTGAGACAATCCTCAATAGCACTAATGCCGCACTGCTCTTTCAACCACACGAGGTTATTCCCTTTTCCTAAGTATACATGTGTGACGCGGACTCGTGCCTTGTGAAGATACAATGAATGGCTATGCACCATGGTAGCTAGGTGTATATATGGGTCCCTCAAACCCTAGTTATTCTATCCCCACCATGTTTGTCGACTATATACACACTACATTAACTAATTGTTGAAAATGGCCTTGGGACGACGGGGGTATTGGTGGGGTGGCGAATATGTCATATGAAGATGAGGGGGGTATCGGTGAGGGTGAGGGTGTGAAAGATGGAGTAGTTCTCACCTCAGCCACCACTTTCTTCTTTCCCTTCCCTGATCTGGACTCAACCTTCCCTTTAAGAGCACGTTTGACATACGTAAATATTTTTTTGTATTGTTCTATCCATGTTGTCAAACTTCTCGTCGTTGTTAGTCGTTAACTCTCCACCTTGAGTACTAGTCCAGTGTTGCTCGACGCAATCCAGATGAGCCTTGACTTCCCCACCCGAGAGCTCACCCCTTGGGTACGTCCCTTGTGATCCCGCCCGAGCACTTGGCTTAGTGCATCTGTAGCCAGAGATGCCTTGTCAGCATCAGCCCGTGAGTTGTGCACTTCCTTAAACTTTTCCTGAAACAACAAAAAGTACACAATTAGATAAATTAATAAAAAATTATTTTATTATATATTTTTATTTTTATAACGTAATTAAAATTTTAACTTATAATAGTGGAGGCCACATTCATATTGACCTTCGTATCCTGCCGCTTCTTCATTCGAATTGCCACATAGGCATCGAGCCTATGTGGCTTACCCCAAGGGCCACTCCCCGTCTCCTGAAATAAAATAATAAAAAATTAGTAAATTAGTATATAATTATCATTAAATAGAATTAAATAAATCTAGAATGAAAGAACATTCAAAACTTACCATCACATGCTCCACCCTCGGTGTAATCGCCTGGAGTAGTGCACTTCGACCTTTTTGGCCCGATTTGCCCATCCCAGTTGACGAGCGGACAATTGCCTCTCCGATACCTCATTATTGACAAACTGTTGCCAGGTTGCCAATGAGATAGGATCCTCTAAGGGTACCGTGTCCCTAAGTCATAACATGGACTTTCGATTCTGGCCAAAGTACCGTGCGTGCATGTTTTTCTTCCATGATTTATACTGATCTCTTAATTGTTCCAACGTGGAGTCACGTAAATGTGAAGGCAAGCCAAAATTTTCCTGTTAAACAAATACAAAACAAAAAGAAAGTGAGTTAGTAGTATTTAAATTATAATATATAATAAAATATAAATATCAGTAAAAAACAATAAGAAAGTGAGCAAGTACTTGTAACGCCCCCCAACATGGCCATCTTAAACTCATATGGAACCTTCTTTCAATTCGTGTACCCGAGGACAATAATCATCTTCAGGAAATCTAGGGCCCTAGCTGGTAAGGTCGCCTTATTCTCCACTACGGTCCCCAATTTGCCCCACTCTGGGGGCCTAGTGCTCGACGAGCCTTCCATGCCCCCGCTTCCCTCACGCCTTGATATAGACATTTCCTGCAAAAATTGTTATTGTTAGTAGAAACATATATATGAGAAAATGATCAAATCCAAATGAATAAAATCATTAAACTAATTAAAATCCAAATGAATAAAAGCGCTAAAAGAATACAAATTAACGACATTATAAGAATACAAATTCATATCATAAACCAAACTAAGCATTGTTTCAAATAATTGGAATACTTATTACAAATCTAAAAATTGTTTCAAATTCGAATTATGTCACGAACCTTGAACTAATGCTTAAACTAACTGAAATCCATATTATCACATTCATTAACTAACCAACCAACCAATTTTGATTCAAATCCATAAAAACTGATATAATCTAAATGAATAAAAGCATTGAAATATCGTTCGATAATAATAAAGCACTAGAAGAATACAAATTAATGACATTTGAAGAATAAAAAATCTATATCATAAACCAAACTAAGCATTATTTCAAATAATTGGAATACTTATTACAAATCTAAAAATTGTTTCAAATTCGGGTTATCATCTTAAATGGATTGATATTCAGTAGGAGCAGCCAAGTCATCCACGCTACTGGTTAGACGGTTTGGCGCGTGTAGGACGATTGACCATGACTAGTTGTTGATATACTCTGTGTAAAACACTTGCTTGACTTTTTGAAAAGAACAAACAAATGGCTCATTACTTACGTGCTCATTGTTCTTAAACTTGGACAAGTCAGCCATGATCAAATTGGTACCAATATCAACTTTTCAAGCATTTTTATCCTCAGCTCTTACCCAATCATAATAAAACACAACCTCTTTGAAGCTTATGTAGTCCAATTCAAATATAGTCCTAATGACACCATAACAAGTCATTTCAACTTCAACGAGATTTTTATCTTTTGCACTCGCTTAAAAATAAGTAAGAGCCTTATATGAAATGCCTGAGTTCTGTGCATTTGTATTTTTCTCGTACACCCTTGCATCGAATACATAATTGTTCAATCAATACTTTTTATACTCGTGTGCCATGAACAATGGTTCAATGTCTAGACGAGAAAGCCTTGATGTCGCATTACCCGTCTTTAAGAGCTGACATTATAGAAGAATTAATTAGGTTAGTTTTAAAGCTTTCTTGTAATATGTCATTTAATAAGATACATTCTCATTATAATTACCTCGTGTGACACCCACAACGTAAATTCATTACCTGATTGTGACATCATTCTTCGTATTTTATTTTTCCAACACGCATCATATTTCCTGAATTAACCATGATGCATGTATTACGAAATTGATCATGTATAAAAATTAAAATTATATAAAAGTTAAAAAAATATAAACTTACTTTTTTCCATTCTTCGACATCTTCATGTGTCTAAAATAGATAACGATCTACTTATCCATGTTGTAAACTCATTAATTTCACTCGCATGTCCATCACCTGATCACCCTCATCGACGAACTCATCACTGTTAACCACGCTGCTTGGGTCAGGCATATATTCCTAAGTGTAGATTGATGACTTCATGGTGATGTACTCCTTTGTAATTGATCCTTTAGTATATCGCGTATTCTTGACATAATCTTTGAAAACTTTCATCAACCTTTCAAACGGGTACATCCACCGATACCTAACTCGGCCGCAAAGAAGTGCCTCGTCACATAAGTATACCAACAAGTGAATACTTATGTTAAAAAATGATGGGGTGAAGTACTTATCCAACACACAAATCACTTCGGCTATAGCTGCTTTTGCGGACACTATATTCTTCGATTGAATAACTTATCATATAAAAGTATGAAGCAGATGCTAATTTGCATAATAGCCCTCTGCAAATCCTTATGCTTGGAGAAACGGTGCTTAAACAATAGAGGAACCAATTGCATGATCACATGCTAATCATGGGACTTGCACTTATATAAATCATGGGGAGCATGATTCACAATCCTTTGCAAGTTAGATGAAAAATTAGATAGAACATTCAAATTATATATTGTGTCTAAAAGCACCTTTCATTCCTCACTCGTAAAAGTAAACGCACTAGGGAGAATTATTATCCGTCCCCTACTATATTCTTTCAACCATAGTTGTGGCCTTAAGTTTCAATGATTTAAGGTATTTTCGTGCATTTTCTCCACCCTTCAAATGACACCCCTAAGTCATGTCCCCACAATAAGTTCAGTGATGTTCTTATTCTCATTCATCACATCCAATACATAGCGCATCGGGTTACTCTTTCAATAAGGCAAGTCAAACCTAATTGACCTCATAAACTATGCCTTTCTTGTCTCCGTTTCATCCTCAACTGGGGTCTTCTTATGCTTGACATTATTCAATTTAGGATTCTTACCTGGCATATTAGGGCCACAATTAGAAGATTTACTTTTAATTTTTGAACCTGAAAGTTTTTTCGGAGGTAGCCTATGTTCAATCCTGCCCGGTTAAAATTTAAAACCTTTGTTAAATCTAAAACTATAAGTCGGGGTTCAAAACCTCCTATGGAAATGGTATATATTTTTTGGATATCGATGACACGCAGAGATTCCATTTTATTTCCACAAATAGGACACCAAAATAACCATATACTACACAATCGGATAATGTCCCATAAGCTGGAAAATCATGAATTGCCCACATCAATATAGCTTTCACCGTAAACTCATCTTTTTTAAAAGATTTGAATGCTTTCACACCCTCTTCCCACAACTCATTTAATTCTTCAACCAAAGGAGCCAAGTGAACATCGATGTCCTCACTTGGTGCCTTTAGCTTAAGTATCAATAAAGATAGCATCGAAAATTTAGGTCTCATCAAAAGAGGGAGGTTGAGTGGTGCTATAATCATTAGCCATACACTCTGATTGTTGCTTAGATTTCTAAATGGATTGAAAACATCTGTTAATATTTCCAAAAGAATGTTACGTTGTTCTCGAGCAAAATTGGGATACTCATAATTCATCATCTTCCAAGTTGTAGACTCAATAGGATGACGCATGAGATTATCCCCTACTTCTTCCCTAGCATGCTAGGTCATTGCCTCCGCTATCAATGGTATTGTAAAAGACTGCTTCAATTTAGGCCCAACGGGAAAATATTTTAACACGTTTTGAGGCACTTTTGAGCTTGTGCCTTCCTTGCCAATAGATTACACATATCTAGGTTCCTTGCATATCAGAGACCGATCAAGATTTTTATATTCCTTTCGGTATAGCATGCAGTTATACACATAAGCATGAAACGATTTATACTTCATTACCAACCTATCAAACTATTCTTCATATTAGGATAGCTATTTGGAAGCATATTCTGCTTGGGTAGCAAACCTTTCACCCAATTCAAAATTCCTACCATGATATTTCTAGATAAATCATATTGGGTCTTTAAACTATGCAAACCAACCATGGAATGTAAAGTTGTTTGATCTTTGTCACATCCAGCGTACAACGATTGAGTCCCCTTAAATTTTAAACTTTTATAGCCATCATCAAGGTTTATCCCGATATCTTCATGAGCACCTGAACCTTATACATCATCAGTTACCTCATTTTCTTCCACTTCATGAACTCCATACGTGTTGTAACAACCCTCGCTTTTAGGAGGCTAATTTTATATTAATTTATCGTATAAGGTAATTATATAAAATGTTGGAACTGGAGTAAATATTAATTTAAGGAGTTGAAAGTTAATATTTACTGGATCGTTGCATATTTATTGTATGTGTCAATAAATATCATCGGGTGGCATGTAATAAGGTTTCATATGTTTTAAATGACATTATGGTTTAAATGGAATCGAAACTTGAAATAAATTATAAAATTGTCGGATGCCATTTTAGTGGGTGTAGTTAGTCCCGGAAGGCGTGAGACAGTCAAAATAAGTGTCATATTGTATTTTTAGGTTTCGGGCACTTTTGACTGGTTTTAACTTAAATGCATATTTGGGAGTCATTTTAATGTGGTATTAACCATTTAAGTTGGGGACTTTAGACTTAAGCCACGATTTTAAGTCTTGCCCCTTATTTCATTTCTCATTTGTGTGTGTTACCAAACTGAGAGAGAGAGAGAGAGAGAGAGAGAGAGAGAGAGAGAGAGAGAGAGAGAGAGAGAGAGAGAGAGAGAGAGAGAGAGAGAATGAGAGAAATGAGAGAAATTGGAGATTGAAGCTTGGATTTGCATCTACCACAAAGAAATCTGAGATTTGCAACTTCAAGGCAAGTTTTCTACTTGCTAATATATAATTTAAGATGAGTAAATTGTGTGATAGTTGTGTATTTGCATTTATGCATCAAAATGGATTTTGTGGTGATCTAAACCTAATTTTGGTTTATGATGATGAAATTGTGGATTATAGTTGTTAATAATCATGTTGGATGATTTGGGGTAAATTAATATTGATGGATATAGATAAAAATGGAGTATAAATTAGTTTTGGGGAAAAACTAGGGTTCATAACCCGTAGCCCCCTTCTTGGCCCATCAGCAGGGGCGAATCGATTCGGCCCCTAGGGCGAATCGATTCGCTAAGGGGACAATTCCCAGGTCTGGGCACCCAAATCGATTCGGGTTAAGGCCGAATCGATTCAGTTATTACAGAAAGTTGGGTTCATCACCCGAATCGATTCGCTTTTTAGGCGAATCGATTCGCTTTATGGGGCGATCGATTCGGCCCTAGGGCGAATCAATTCGGACCCTGCTGTTTTGAGTTATTTTTTTTACTCAATTTTGATCCTTTTTCTTTAGGCTTAGGACCTAGTAACCTTCTTGAATGAAGTTAACTTAGAGTTCTAGAGTCCTAGATGAGTGGGGCAACCATCCTAGATTAGGATTGGGTTATGTGGGGACTTTTTCGTGGATGCGCCAATTGATGTTAGGGCATTCTTTTCTTCTAGTTAATTATATTGAGACTAAGAGTTATAGAGTTATGTTTGGGAGACTTTAGAAGCTCAATCGAGCTATGTTGGCCTTGATGGTTAGTATTATAACACCATAAAAGTGTGTTGGGAGAATAAATTGAAAGTATATTCATTCATTGAGGTTATAACGATGATACAAATTACGTATGGCTCCGGATATAAAGATGAATTATTTACAAAATGTAAAGGATTGTCGTTTCGGATAAAAATGAAACATACACATGAATAAAGGGTAAATGAAAATGGAAAAAGGAAATGGTAATAATTATGGTAAATGATAATTTACTTAATTATGAATACGGTAAATGCTAATTTACTTAAACACACCTCTCTAAATGCCACCATAAGGGAAGTTCGCGCGCGAGGTGATGCCCCCTGGCTAGTGAATGCAGGGTGGATATAGTCCTAGGCCATATGAGCGATATGTTATGTTTTTTGCGTTGGTGAGGAGATTTTGGGTGTGGTATTGACTCTCCTTCGAGTATATGTCCGCTTCCCGACGTTGCGATAGGTGCCCAAGCTGCCTTGTTTGATAGGCCCCTGGAAGATGATGGTTATTTAGGGGAGCGCCCAGTGGGGAAACTCGAAGGGGCGGTCTTAGAATCGTTATATGTATATAAATATAACAATTCATAATCAAGTGAGACTTGATGTATTGAGATATGCCATAAAGAGCATGATGAAGTGCCATAAAGAGCACAATGAAATGCCACAAAGAGCATTTGATGATGATGATGATATTCCTGCTGAGGAATGGAATGCCATAAAGAGCATATACTTATGATTAAAATTCCTAATAAGGAATGGAACTATGAGATGAATCAGATTATATGATGTAAGCTGTTAATTTAATGTTAATTATTCTTATTCTCCTGCATAATTAAATTAGATTCATGATTAATTAAATTGTCTTACTTATGTTTTAAAATTGTGTAGGTATATTCTTATTTCTGTTCATCATAATTTATCATTCCTAACTGTCATACTCTTTATTCATCTGGTAATTATATAGAACCGGGCCCTGACCCGTTCATATTTCTTATTGTGCATGCATCTTGTTTTTGCTCAGGTGCTCCGCCGCAAGGACGCGTGTTCTGATTTTCCAAATTCGGAGAATTTTGGCGAGCCGTGATGCTTTGCGGGTATTATGGGACATTTTGAAATAGACGTCGTCATCCTTGTTCTCTAGTCAAGTTCGGGTCTTTTACTCGGGCGCGTGGCCCAAACGGTTGTATTTGCTTAATGTAATGTATTATGTAATTTATATTAAAATGTTGTATCACATGGCATGTACCTGTTGACCGACAGCATATTCGGTCCTCTTATTATTTACTTGTCGTTATTGTAGTATATATTCTTGGGTTTCCACTTTCTTTTTAAGTTGGGTTGTTTAAATTCTTTTCTTTAATTTATAAAACAAAAATTTTTGACAACCCGTTTTTTCTGAAATAAGGAGTGGTTATCCTATATACTTTTTATTTTGTTGTGATGCTGAGAATGATTCCATCCTTGGTTCCTGTTATATTGGAGTATCGGGCTGGTCACCCCCTATTTAGGATCTCGGGCTGTCACACGCGTCAACTAAATCCTCTAGAATATTATTATCTATATTGTCCCCCTATCCTTGTACATATATCCTACTTGTTGATTGTTGTAAAGGTTGTTCGGGGAAAAAAGGAACAAACAATTCCCCTTAAAAAACCCAAAATTTATAACTATCTTGCATACACTATCTTAACAAATGTAGTTCAACTGTTTTTCACTCAAACACCTTACCATTCCTATATTTGGCACACGGGCATGAGAACTCCTCATCATTACAACATCTCTTTGCGTATTTCACAAATTCACTAACACCTCTACGAAACAAATCCCCTAGTCTATTTGTCTCATCCACCCACTCTTTGTATAGAGAATATTCCATCACGTTTACTACAAACAATCACATGTTATGGGTAAGAAGCGTATATTCATACATTAGTATAAACAAAAGTGTAAAAAATTATTTTCTAGTTAATGTGTTACTTCAAGATCGATATTTCATCTTTCGGTGTTATATTATAAAATAATATAAATTAATTTCATTATTAACACAAGATGTATTATGAATCATATTTCCTCCATCTCCTCTAAATGGTGAATGATCATATCCCATTCAAGACCGCATATTTCAGTAATAAATTTGAGTAAAATTCGCTAGCATCTTCCCATATTTCTCCAAGTACATGACATAGATTCTCTAGTGTTTGTGATATTTCAATTTATCAATTTAAATAACAATCAACACTGCATCATCTAGTATTTACCTAGAGAACATTAAGAGGCGGTCGCAGAATTTACCTAAAAAGTAACAAGTGTAAGCCACTAATAACATTATTATATAGAAACTATGATGTCCCAAACTATTCAAATGGGACAATTCGAGAGATTTCATTACGGGAGTCATGACTCTCGAACAGTTCTAAGGGCTATTGAATGCGTATGCATAAGAACTAGAAGGCTAGTATATATGCGCACTATCTTAATAGGCTTATAACTATATATAAATCAACACTATAGGCTTTATTTAATACTTTTTTAGTGTACGATTATTGCCACCATATTATTATGTCAGGCGGGTAAAATCTAATTTATTTTAAATTTGAATCAGCAAACAATGCATGTT